>CM024514.1:34926854-35087387 GCA_014182375.1 Eucalyptus virginea
CAACAAACACTTAGTTTACAAGAAACCTAAATATTTGATAATATCACTGCTAGGTAGTTACATCTCAATATCGATGACTTCATCTTAGATAACTAACGTATATTGTTGCTGACTTCATTAGTTATTGATGCTCTTCAAGTTGTCGACATTTATTTAAAAGAGCTTAGAAAATATTGCCACTTATCAAATTACCGACCGGTCTTTTCATCAATGCCATTTACTATTTATTGAACTCCGCTCTCACTGACTAAATTTATCATATGTCCATGTTAATGAAAAGTTGGTCGTTGGTAGAGAGACGATTGATAAGATCTGACGAGGCGAATCTTTGCTCTTTCTGTTTTCAGAAGGGGCAATGGGTGGGAGTGATAGTGTTAGGCGCGGGGTGGGTAATTAGCATAAAGTTGTATAGCATAGCAAAAGAGAAAAAAGTCATTCAGTCCATTTTTTATTATTCCGCACGGCATGAGTAGTTACGCCGTCCATTTCACCAATGCTGTTTTCGCAGTTTAGTAGCGTTGTGCTGGCGTAGAAAGGATAAAAACTCGAGGATTGTCAAAGGCGGTCGTTGGTTTGAGAGCGGATCGCATTTCAATGAAAAAGGATACCATCGATTTTCATTCGTAACCACCGAGTTCTATAAGTGGATTTTGTGATCCAATCAATTTCAAATCACCAAAAGCACCAAATCTTTTTTTTTTTCCTTCGAATGGGATCTACATGCTTTAAAATGGAGTCCCGATAAATTTTGGGTGATTAGATCTGAGCAGGTCTTTAAACTGCTCCCCTGATAATGACAGGGATATCCTTGGAGAGCCTTCCCTTGGTGGGGTCCCAGCTGAACCGGCAGGGTCGCCCTACATGGGCAGAGGCCCCCGATCGTAGAAAAACTAAGGGGGTAGAGGCAACTCCCGTGCCTCGATAAATATAGTGGTTGGAGTACTCCCGGTAAGATTAGGACCTAAACAAGTCCTTAAACTATTCCGTTTATCGGAGTCAACCCCAAATGTAAAATAGGGTAATGATAAACCTCTGGGGATAAATTAATCAAAATGAGAAATTTTCCTAGGCCGTGATCTTGGTAGCTGTGCTTGGGTATGTAAGCCCAGAGTCCACGGGATCGGGATTGGGTCAATCTTGTGACCCACATGACCAATCGCTTTGTTCAGCGACGGATGTATGATGGTCCATCTCTGGGCTTCTAGCTAGATTATCTTGAGGGCCTGGGCCTGGGCCTGGGAGATATAAATCGAAATCCTTTGAATTAGACTATTACGTGATTCTGTACTCGGCCCATATCAGTTTCCATCGTATGTTGTTACAAAATCAAGGCCAGGCATCTTTCTATAACTCCAACACCACGGAAATTTTAGTGGCATACACGGTTTGTCCAAAGCATCGCCAATCGGTTGAACTTGACACTCATCAAAAGCAGTGCGTGGGCAACTCTGTTTCAGATTCAAAGGCATTTATATATATTGGATCGAGACTACCGATTGACAAATTTCTTTTCTTTCCTGATGATGAGAGGAACAATAACTAAAGTCCAAGCATTTTTTGAGAATTAGGACATTGCTTTTTCGAGTTTTTTTTTTTTTTTTTAAATTTTATCTAGAGTAAATTAGAACATCCACTGCTTAGGAAATTATTGAAATTAGCATGATCTATATTAGTAAGTTCTATTTCAATATTGCTAACGGTTGGTGTGAAAGTCCTCATAACCATAATGCTACAGCTCATCTCATTAGATATATCTCCATAATGTGACTTCATGTGGTCCACTTGCCATGACTTTAGTATTCCTAGGATAGTAATTGATGGTAGAAAACATTAATCCATATCTAAGTAAAAAGAAGGAGATCAGTCCTAGTCTCATCCATATATGTGCCTGTGATTCTCCTGTCAAGATCTAACACTTTTCCTAAGTTCCACAAGTTAGGGACTAGAAGACACCAAATACCACATTAGGGCTCTTTATTTCGTAAAAATGAGTTGTTCAAAAGACAATTTCGAAAAAATAATCTTTCATATCACTTATGAAAATGAACGAATGAAAATATCTTAATCGTCCCCAAAAATATTTAGATGACAATGAAACATTTTCTCATCAACAGACTATTTCAAGCCACACAAGTAATTACTTTTAGAAAAATAAATTTTAAATCATGCATTTTCTTCTTTTGAAGATGTCGATGAAGTGAACTCACGTAATCGCCTCACTAATCTTCGGTTGACCTACAGTTATATGTCGGATTCAATGCCAGCATCAGCCAATTTGACTAAAACCCACTAATGGCATTCGGATTCTGGGATTCCACTGCGGCCAGACAAAAGCCCACCATGATCAAAAGATAGCGAGTGAGAGAGAGATTAGGGAGCGCTATGCACCGGTGGTGATGATGACTGTTACTCCATTAGTCAATATCGCGTGCTTTGAATAATAAACGCCATTGCAGCAAAGTCCCTTTCATCCTCAATGAAAGAAAGACGAAAGACCAACCAACTCGGGTCTTGAGTTTCTTCGGACCTAGTCTTACGTTCGAACCATTTTGGATGCCCTCAATTCTGTTCATACCCTTCTTGTCAGAGAGAGAGAGAGAGAGTACATGGGATTTTGGTCGTCGTTCTGCTGCTGCTTCTACAATCCTGTTCGCGTCTCCAGCGATGTAGGCGACTCTGAGACGGAGCCCCTGAGAGCCTGTTTCCTGAAGAACGAAACCCGAGCGACCATACTTGTTCCTCACTTCCCCACCAAGATGAATTTCTCTCGCCTGTAGTCGATGTCGGAGACGACGAGGCATCCGCCTCTCAGATGCCTTAATTTCTTCGATTTTACCCTTTCTTCCAATTCGGAATAGGTTCGGTAGGAGGATATGTGAATTTGAAACTGTTTGTTGATATTGTCTCAGGCTGGGATGCTTTTCTTGGCTTTTCTTTCCCCCCCTCTTCATCCACAATAGTTCATTTCATGGAATCAGCCTATTTCCCATTAGTAGCTACGAAATTCACCGCGATTTTTCTCTGGCTGCTTTGCCTATAGGTCCATGTGATGCTCATGCGATGCGACTTTATTTTCAAGCGAATGATGATTGAAATGTCATTGCATGGTCACATGACTCAATGATTGTAATTAACATGAGGGTATCGAGCTTTTGAACTTCCTTGTGAATTGCAATTGATCAAAGGAATCCAGGGGTCCGCTTTGAGTCATTTCACTCTCCTTTGTTTCGTAACACTGATCCTGCAGCTCCATTTCTTGATCAACTGATTGAAGAAACTCCTAAAATTGCATTCGGTCATTCGGATAAAAGTCAAGATATGATATGCTTATCATATCAGGCATTTAGTAACTGTATAAAACAGGATAAAATCAGATATAAACTGAATAAATGTATCCTAGAAAGAGGAGTTAGACCCAACTAAGATTTCTCTTGTCCATCAATTTTTCAAAAAATCCCCAACTAATACACCCATCAATTTATAATAGTAGTCCATCTGCCAACACTCATATACATAGCCGTAAATGTAGCTCCGTGATGAATCGCATTTGGTAACATGCTTCCCACTCCACCGATTCTAGGTAGTACCGAAGCCCAATGGTCTAATGACCGCAATATCAGGAGGTTTAAGTCTTCAAGGCATAGATTATATAGAAAGCTTCTAGAATAAGATTTTCAAGAAGATGCTGAAATATGACACTATTAGATCCAAAGTAGGCATTGAAGCTGCGCCAAATGTCTCCAACTTATCAAGGTTAAACAACTCTCAGAAGAAAAAGAGCATATTTATTGGAAAACATTCATACAGGCTTGGCGACACACAAAAAAAGTGGCTAAAGAGTACGACATTATATCTCTCAAAACAAAGATGTGATCGAGTAAATTTCCACCGACCAGCTATATAGTCTCCTCTCCAACGGCAGAATCAATCAACAAAGTCATGAATCAATAGCTGATTTCTTCTTGGTAGTGTACGGGTAGTACTCCTTGCCAGTATCTACTCTTGTGGTCTGGCCACCAACGTCTAGCAAAGCAGATGTGACTGCCAAAGCGGATCCAGCAGAAATGGCCGAGGAAATGCTCTTTCCTGCAAATGCAGGTATAAGCGTAAGACCTCCAAGTTTTTCTGATTAGCAGGATGGAGTCAGAACTCACAAGTATAAGATGGTCACCGCAAGGACAGTAATAATCTACATTTCATTTTCACAATCAACAAATGAAGTTACTATATCATGCAGCTGACTGTAATCTTGCCAACAAGAAGTTGCATAGCACCATAAATGCAGGAAAGTAATCAACCCTCCATAGATCACTGTGAGTGCTACCTTGTGCATAAAATTCAGAAAAAACAATTCTGAGTTTAAGGAACAAAAGCAACTGCCATGAGATTATAATCAGTGTAATATAGCTTTGCTTGTTTCTCCCTCAGTAAATACCACAGAGTACATGCATTACTCATGTCATCTAATAAATGATATCTGATGGCCAGAATAGGATGCTCTAACATCATATACAGAGATGGTTTAAGTTTTGGTGTACAAAAGTAAAATGTTTAACTCCAAATGAGGGTGTCCATATAATCGTAACGGTCTGTCCATAAAATAGAGTCATCTACTTCCTTATTCCACTAACGACCTTGCATAAGTAGAATTTAGGCTGAAGTAAAGAGCAGTATTGAAAAATGAAGAAGACAAGTGGTTGTTTTTGGCTTAAACAACGATGAGTGTTCTTTCTCAACTCACCTTCTCATTCACAAGCCTCTCTCTCTCCAAGTTTCAAGTATCAGTTCTAACTCTATGTTGAAGACAAAATAGCCCTAAAACCAAAAGGTTTTAAAGAATAGAACTTGAGCATGCGAGTGAACAGAACAAAGCTACTTCCACTTACTTAGGAAGTTGTTTTAGTCAACAAGAAGTACACAACATCAAACTAATGCTCATGTTATGCAACTAGGATACCAAGGAGCTTAACTGGAATGTTGGAGTCAAACCCAATAAGGAACTTGCTCTAGGCAAGATCTTAAAAGCTGATGACAAAGCATATACAGACAAAGGGTGAAGGAAGTGTCACAAATTCAAGCCACAAAGAGCAAAGACTTTCTTTATCAGTAGATGACCCACTAACATTCACCCTTCACAGTTTTCCTCCCCACCTAGTGAGATACTAACTGGGACTGGAACAAGACATCTAGGCTTAGTTTAGAAGTCAAAACGGTCCAGTTGATACTATTCTTTCTAGCTCTATATCACAAGAAATTTACTCAGGCCAAACATTTCTGCTCTAGAAATACTCAGCAACCATCTGCCAGACAGCTATTGGGAACCAAAGGTCATGAGAATTGCACAGGCCACATAACCTCGCTTTGTCGCCAAAAACATTGCTTATCAAAGTCACCAGCTTAAAAGCATAAAGGCAAGCCCACTGCAAGAACATTAAATCTTGCCACCCACAAATACATTCACATCCTTCTGCCATACATTACATGCACAAAGAGGAGGAACTAAGTCGTTTAGGGGGAGAATTAAGTCAGCATTTCAATACATTGACCAACCATATAAAGGGGAAAGTAAAAGTCAACAAACATAAAAAGTCACAGTATGTAAACTTCAGCATAGACAGTAAAAAACTGAGAAAGCATTGCTTGGAAAGCAGCACAAAAGGCCCATCAGTCAGAGCCCTGGCATGAGAGAGTTTGTGCAGGTGACAATATATAAGAGCACTAAGATCAGTTCAACAATCTCATTGATCATTATTTTAGAAGGAATGGCTCAATCATACCATCAACAGAGAGCGAAAAATGCATAATCTACACATGCCAACATGAAAAATGGTCCCTGATTATGTAAGTGAAAACAATCCCAATGTTGCTTCAAGACTCCACATGTATTGGAAGCAGAAGTAACTGAAACAGATAATATGCCAATGTGACGTGCACACTTACCTTTATAACCAAGGATAGTAGCCCCAGCAACAAAACCGCCGACAGCTCCATTGACGAAGTCCCTTTTCATCCTCTGATTCTCCAGCAACTGTTCTACCCCGATGTAAACTCCACCGATAGCAGCAAATGTCATTCCATAATTACCCATCATCCTTAACGTCCTCAGTAGCCCAGGAAGAGCGACATTCCTCTCGACACGAGGCACGTCGTACCATGTTGCAACGATGGTCCCCCAGATAGTACCAGCAGCAAAACCCGTGGTCGCGCCCTTGATCACTTTCATCATAGGAGTGTCCTCATCCTCCAAGTACCTACGTTCCGCAGGGTCCATGACTTTCTTTCAACTGCACATCCATTCAGCACACGATAAGCACAACAATAGAACCGCACCATAAAGGAAACAAGGCAAAAACAAACGATCCACACGGAAGATAAAAAAAAAAAGGTCAGATGAAGAAACCATTCTATCACCTTTGACCTAATAGCAAAAACCAATAAAAGGTTAAATCTTTAGCGAACACTAACAATCCCCATCTCCATTTTGTCGCAACAACGAATGATTTCTTCTCCAAAATCAACAAACCAGTGATTGCACAGTTCGAATGACGAATGTCCCCAGCCAAGCAACCAAATTTTCACAAAACCGAAACTGGGAATGTCGATCGGGATGTTGGGCTTCAAAGGGTTCCGTTCGCTTTTGCTAGGAACCGGGGAAACAAGGGACGGCGGCAAGAAAATCGACCACGGAACGATCGAATCGAACCCCAAATTCAAGCCAATCTAACCTAGAAATGCCGCTAGGAAAAATAAAATAAAATAAAATCCGAAGGGTCGATTTCGAAGCTAAGACGGGAGCGGCGAATTGGGCACGGATCGAATAGGCGGTGGAGGGAGCGTACCTGCTCGATCGGAACTCCGGAGAGAGCAGAGAACGCGCTGGGCACTGCGAAGAAGACGAAGGAGGAGCAGCAGCAGCAGCAGCAGTTTATGAAATCTCTCGAGGACTCAATTTTACACTCTCGCTCAGGAGCATGATCATTGTGCCTAATGACAATTATGCCCTCCTCTCATTTTTATTTTTTTTCCTTTTGAATAAATATTGCGCATAAAAATATTTATGAAGCAGAAAGTGAACCCGTCATGGTAAAAATATTTTCTCTAGGTCGTGATAAAGAAACTCGTAAATTTTTTTTCTGTGAAAATGTAGTTTTTCGGAATTCTTTTTTTTTTTTTTTTTTCATTTTGAAGGCATTCGTCCAATGGATCGGAGAAAATTGAGCATAGAAAATGTTCCTTGGACTTTATTTTGAAAAGGATGGTGGTGGATGGCCTAAAATAATATGTACAGTCATTATAGTAAGATACTAACTCCGTAGGAAGAATAATTATTTACACGACTCAATCAAATATATTTTGAAAAATTAGATTAATACACTTGTTAGTGTAAATAAATTTACATCAGGTACCTCATCCATTTTGAAAATGGAAGCAAACATCTAGGCAAGTTGCTTTGGGCAAACCGGCCCTAAAACGACGTAGTTTCTGAAGAATACTGACCTAGTGTGACATTATTTATGCCGGAATCAAAATTGCATCACCCACCTAGTCTATAAACAGAGTTATTTCTCTCAAAATAAGCAAAAAGGACATGAATCTTTTACTCTTCCTGATGGAAAGAACCGTGAGCAGTTATCCACGATGAAATTTGTCCATGGCGATTCCTCCATTAAACCTGATGAAAACATTGGTGGAGGAGATCATAATTGCAGACTATTTGTGGTTATTGAATAAGAGAAACCCACTTCCTTCACCACTCTATCCTTCTGTTTGCACATGTGTATGTGTTCATTAGCCCAAGATAAAAAAAAAGGTTGTTGTGTTGTTCATTGAGCTCATGCACTTGCACGAGTTGGCATCAAATTCTTGCTTTCTGAAGTCTTCGTGCGGGTAAGTTAGTCGGAGCAAAAAAAGTAAATCTTTAGCTTGTGATGATGATCCTGCTCTCACTTAGTATCTTGATAAACCACTTCGGGGAAGTCTACATGAAGAGAAGAAGATGAAAGGGAGGTCCATTCCATATTCAAGAAATGTCGAGAGGTACATCTTTAGGCTGTCCTTTGGTCATTAGCAGTTATCAACAGTCCAAATGAATCTCAATCCTATCGATGATGCCCCTGGTGTGCCGATACAATCTTGGGGAAGCAATCCCATTATCCATCGTGTGATTCTGTACAAGAAATATTAACTGTGAAAACCTATGCAGAGCTCGCCCAGTCTTCCTTTCTTTTCTTTTTTTTTGTTTCGCCAGGGGAAATTCATTCCAAGTGGTCTTGACACATGATGGACCAGAATGAGAACAAAAGAACGGTTTTTGTCAGCTCATTGAGAAGCACGATCAGATGACCAGCTACTTGTTGTAGGTGAGGCCAAGAAGCGCGTGCGGGTTGAGCGGAAGGATCTTTCATGAGGTTCGAGGTCACTGCTGTATGTGGCATTGCCTTCTGTGATGTTGAACCTTTCCAGCATATACAACAGAGATTCCACTACTTCGTGCATTGCCGGCCGGAATTCCTTCTCGTGCTGTTCAGAAGATACACAAAAGCAAAAGGAAAGTTATTCACTACTTGAACTACGTAAGAATTGATGTCAGAGCACCATATCCTTGGTTCTTTCCTTCATTTAGAAACAGAGAAACTGGCTCTTGAACTATATATCTAGTGCAAATTAAATTTTTACGGGGACAGACTTCACATTGTTCTATAGATTTCCAATTGCTTGAGTTAGAAGCATGACACCTACCCGGGTGCAGATGGATATGATATCAGCCAATCGGGATAGAGCCCGAAAGCTGAGTGTTCCTTCAACGCTTTTATCAACCATCTGCTCCAAGCAATCACGGTCATGAAGCTGGGATGAAGCCCATTTCACCAGATATTTTTCTTCCCTTGGTCTTGAACTGTGTGAAAAGAGATGAGACAACTGAGAACTAGGAGTAAAGATCTGTTTTGGCCCCCCTCCGAAAAAGAAAAAAAAAAATTCACCCCCTTCACCTGTCGAAAGGTCTCCTCCCAGTTAACAGCTCCAGAAGCAGCACCCCAAAGGCATAGGTGTCACACTTAATGTTATCAATGCCTGGTTGACCGTGTTCAGGTGCAATATAACCAGTGTCTCCAATAGCAATTTCAGAAGCCTAGTTGCATTATCTTCCAGTTAATAAAGAGAATTTAATTTCTATTCCAGTACTCTGATTGCAATTCTGGTCAACGCATTTGCAGTAAATGAAGAAGATTTCCATTGAATCCCTAACTTCTCAAATTATGTCGAGCACAAGTAATATCTGCCAAAACCACTGAATCCCATCCTTTGCTATGAAAGTATTCATTGGATGCAATGTCATATCAGTTATGCATGTACCTTAAGCTTGACTGAACTGCATGTAAGTGGCCTCAGAACAGAAATTCCGCAATCACATATACGTGGCTTGAGTTCCTCGTCAAGCAAAATATTGCGAGCCTTTAGATTGCCATGACAAACAGGAGGTGCAAATGTGGAGTGGATGTAGCTGAAAAACCATAGACCACAAGAGAGAGATCACTATTTAAAATGATATGTACAAGGCCAAGTGGATGTTAATGTCCTAGACATCACAGAATCCTGAAGCACTCTTCACGTCATTGATTAATCAGCTGCATGACTACTGAACAATCCTCACGGGCATGGACTAGTTGTTTAAAACTCATGCTTTCTGTGCAGCAGTCAAAACTTTGAGCTTGCAGGTTGGAAATCTTTTAAGGCCATAAGAAATACTCACTCTAATGCCTGAGCGACTCCAAGGGCAATCCGAACACGTGAACTCCACGATAGAGGCTTGTACTTTCCGCTATGCAGAGCATCTTCAAGGGTCACATATCTCACGTACTCATAGACCAGCAAATGCAATCCAAGTCCTGTGCAATAACCTAGAAGCGGAATGATGTTAGGGTGCCTCAATCTACAGACAGTGCAGATCACATCCAGGAATTGTTCTTCTTCATGGAGAGACAGTGATGCCATGTTGACATTCTCCACAGCCAATATCTGACAAAAGAAAAGAAATTATATTCAAACTTCCATTGGTGCTATTTGGCTACTACAATCATGTGAATTTATAGGTGGTTTGACCTGGTCATCAGGTAGCTTAGCCTCATAAACAGGGCCAAGGGATCCTTCACAGATAATGTTCTCTTTGCTGAAGCCTTTTGTGGCGAATTGAAGTTCTGCAGCATTGTAAATCTTCACACATTCAAGGGCTTCACATTTCCTGGAAAAGCTTTTTCTATTTCCTCGACCCGCAAGGAGAGCAAGAGGTACAGGCCTTGCACTAACAGTTGATGGTGGGATATGAGGCAAGTTTGGTGGGATCTCTTCTGTCATGGAACAGTTCATTATCAATAGGGAATAGAAACTTGATGTGAATTTTCAGGAATTCATCCATACATAGCAGAGATTTGAAAACGTTAAAAAATTTCGGAACTTCACTAGTATATTCTTGAAAGTTTAACAGAAGTTCACCTCTGACAGTTCTGACGGACATAGAATGAAACGAGCTATTGGATCTGTGTAGGAGTTTATCTTTCTGAGCACGAGCCCGATGGATATGGATTGCAATAATAAGAGCTGCACAGCTTACTACTAGAGTGCCTCCACCAACCATGCATGCAATTCCACCAGGGCCCAATTTTCCCTTCTTGTGCAAACGTGCGTAAAGAGAGGGATGGTTCTCAACAGCACTTGACTGTGTTGTTGGAGGACTACTGATGTTACTTTGGAGAGACATATTTTGAAAAGGAAAGTTCCATGGTGCAGATTCAGCTCCATGGAAGTTATTTCCGCCAATCCTTACAAATGTATGTGGAAAAAATCGATTAATTTTGTCTCTCACATGCCACTCGTGAATAAAGAGAATGATGACTGAACTGAAAGTTTGATGACTCACCATAGATTTGGTATGTTCTGGAAACTCTTAGGAATGACACCACTGAAGTGATTGTCTTGTATATCTCTGACAACAGAAGCAGGAACAAGAAATCAAGGAAATGGCAGTGCAAGGCAGAAAAGATATCAAGGGAAGGCTGGGAGGAACCTACAGGTTGATTAGAGGAAGGTTAGCCAGTAAGATCACTGCTCCAGTAAATCTGTTATTCTGCAGGAACCTGTGAATTAAACCATAAGTCATATGAATACAAACTGATAAATGGTGAGGCATGCTTCAGCTGAAAACATTGTATGGAATGATAATTCTCACAGTCCAGTAAGATTTGACAGAGACTGGAACGAACTAGGCAGATCCCCAGTGAAGTTATTGTCTGAGAGATCCCTGTGATTGTACAAATTACTTCCATTAAATACAAAAGGGTCAATAAAATTTTCAATCATTAGTGAGCATTAAATCTTTGTTGCTCATGGCAGGGGATCATGCAACCAGAAACACAAGGAGCAATCAAAGATTTATTAACAAATTAGCAGAAAGATGAATTTCCCCAATATGGTATTTTTGAATAAGATAATCCGTTGTGCCAAATACTGTCAGGGATAACCTAATTACTTGTGTTCCAAACAACACAGAGAAAATTGGTTAAAAAGGACAACGCAGAGACAAGAAAATCAGGAATTCAGGATTAATAGGCAATTCAAATCTGAATTATTGAAAAACCTACATTTCTTTTAGATTCAGCAGTCCAGTGAAAACATTGCCAATAGGTCCAGATAACAAATTGTGGCTCAGATTCCTGCAAGGACGGACTATGAAATAAGGATTATGCAAGCATGAAAGAAAGCTTGTTCTAAGCTGGCAGTTTAAATAAGATCATACAGGTGCCGTAGATTTTTTAAGGAAGGTAATGAATGTGGAATGCTCTGGGTCAACTTGTTGCATGCTAAGTTGCTGCACTTGCAAGGACAGACATCAATACAGGAATTAAGAAAGCAGCTGTTCCATTTCTAGTGAGGCCAATGGCAATCAATCATACCAAATTTAACGGAAGAAAAAAACTGTAATCTTACAGATGAGTAACGTTAGGAGGTAAACCATAGGGAATATCACCCTGAATGTCGTTGGAGCTCATATCCCTGGCAAAATAGCAGACAAACATCTTTTATCATGGCTTCTGTAGTAAAACCTAACTTTTATCTTGCAAAGGCTGCTTACAGTTGCTTCAAATTGTGGAAATTATGAAGCTGGTCTCCCAGAGAACCACTCAGGTTTAGTCCATCAAGTTTACTGCACAAAGTAGTAACCAATGTGAAATCAAAAGCACTTACTAAAGACAAGATAATGTTTATATGATCCACACGAGCCAGAAAGAAATTGTATCATCTATAGAGTAGAGCTGCGTTACAGGTAAATCACAGACGACCCGGAGCATGCCACTCCCATCCATGATTCCTCACATGGATCCCCACCATTTGATCTCCAGCCCCTCAGCTGTGCAGGGTAGTTCAAGGCTGCATATAGCCCATGAAGCGCTGTAGCTGCATAGACAACAGAGAAGGAAAAAGCAACCCAAAGACAAAATTAACTGAAATTCCATGCAGAGAGTTGAAAGCATAATGAAGTCAAAGAAATAACCGAGACTATTAGGCAAGCAATCAGACAATCTGTAATTATCGTCACTCATATCTCCGAACACAAGAAACCCAGTCATCTTCAGTCTTGAATAGCATCAGATGTCCCCAGCAGGCTCATAATTTGCTGAACAGTAACTACTTGGGAAGCTTAGGTCGTATGACAGAAGGTGGGGATTGCTATCAAGGCAGAAAGATCCAACCCATAATTTGATTCGATTCAATGAGGGTCATATGATCACTTTGCAGTGGACTTGAACAGTCTCAAAATGCAACTATAAAGTCCACCGAAAAATAGGGAAAGATAACCCAAAATTCATGTTGATCAAAGGGCACATCCAGAAAAGACCCGTGACTTTAAAATATGCACCTTGCCTTCAAAAGTCTGCGTCCCTCAGGGCGCAAACGTTACTGGTCTGTTCTTCTTATAAGATTAACGAAACAAAAATTTGACGCCTCTTAGCTCATACCTTTGCAACCAGACGGAGAAATAGCGCCAATCGATGCTAAAGCAAGATAACCACACAATTCGAAAAACAGTTCAAGATGGATCATCGAATAATAAGTACCATCTAGAGGATCTGTGAATGCAAAAGCCTGCAAATCCAGCGACGCCAAAAACACAGCCGAGACGAGAAACGTAATCAGGTGGCGCATCGCCATTCCTTCCGGAAATCAAGTCCTCTCAAGCCAATACGCAGCAAAAGCGTCGTTCTTTGTTCGTTTCTTGGAAATTCCAGCAATCTTTCGAGCGATCAGGACCTTCAAATGCACACACAACCAACCCGATGAACAACAAGATAAGTGGCTCTGCCCAAGTCTCACTATCAAATTCTTGTTCAAGAGAGACGCTTGAAGATAGGAGTGAGAGATGCTGCAATGAACAGCTCAAACATAACCCGGAAGAACTCGAACCGGGTGATCCACGAGAAGCCGCGAAAAGAAGTGGAGGAAGAAGATGACGAAAGAGAAGGGTCTCTCACACGTACCGTGATCGAAGAAGCTAAAAGCTCTGTGGGTCGTCAAGGATGGAGAGAGAGAGAGAGAGAGAGGAGGAAGAAGATGAAGATCGGAGAGTTCGGTTTTGGAGAAAAGGAGGGAGTTTTGAAGTCACTTCTCAGTTGTTTCTCGCCTGCGCTGACTCGCTTTGCTTAAAACGGTTAAGGAGTTCGGTTTTGGCAGTTGCGCGCCAAGGCGGTGGGGTTTGTTTCCGGTGCGAAGCCTCGCACGGACCTCACCCGTACATCCACAATTTTTTTATTCATATTTTTCAAAGATTTGTGGGAGAGAAAATTGTTACAGGGAAAGCAAAAAGAAAGAGAGAGAAAAGAAATAACAAAGAAGTCGATTCTATCCAAAGTTCCAAAGTTGGCGAGTCTGTCACTGCAATCTTATAAAAATACTAGCTCACCACCTAATCAACCATCTTAGTAGTCACAAATGTGTCTTCTTAACCAACGCATTCTTAAAAGCAAGTTCGAGTCGAGCCACATCCAACTCCACTTATTGTAAAAGCTGGTACCCAGCCCGTTCGCCGAATTCATGGGCTAATATCATCTCCTCCATCGCCGTACATCCTAGCGTAAATGATCGCTCATCATTTGCAAATGCCGTCATCGCCATCGATATCATCTCGTGCCATCCAATTCCTGTATCTTCTCTGCCTTTCAAGAAACCAATGCCACCGTGTTCTATTCAGGCTGATCAGGTGACCGATGAAGAGCAAACCAGGCGTCTCCTCTACTTCAGCATGTACGTGAAATCTCTCGCACGATACATGGATGACACCACACGAGGTTAAATCCATTTGTTGTTCATCCCCACAGACCGCATTGGTTGATTACGTGCTGATTCAATTTGCGCGTGAGCACAAACACACGCTCGCCCTTCTCCAATGAGCTGGACCAAACACATTTAAATCAAGAAGCCGAGGCAGAAGTCGCTGAACATTCAAGCTCGACAGTTCAAGCCGAACGCTGTGCCTCCTGAAGGGCCGAAGTCGAAACAGATCAATCACAACTCCAGATTTTCCGGACCTGGAATGATAAAAAGAACTGCTGGCCGGCAGCGAAATCATACAGCAAGCACAACAAGTAACGTGGACACATCACTACCCATGCCCAAGGATAAAACCACTCGCCGGCACAAACTTGCACCACACAGCATGTACTACTGCTGCCATGACAAACGATTTGCCCCACATGGAGAGCGGAACTACAAGATAATCACAGCAGTTCGTGACTGCATATTAATACACAACTGGGAGTCCAATCCACATCTGACAGCAAAGTGTTCAAGACAAAAGCGAAGTCCTAGTTCAAGTTAGGGCATTGCCTTAACAAAGTCCACATCCAGCAATGATAGGCACCGAAATCACGTCAGGTGTTCATCAAAACAAAAAAAGGACATGCAGTCTTATGCGCAAAAAATATTCAAATGCAGCGATGCAAGAGAACCCAACATAAACATGATGGGGTCACCTAGAGCGACCAGTGCGTCTGGTGGGTGGAATCATATGCCCTGGAGGGATCAAGCTCCATGAATTGCCTCCTGCTGTGTTGAGACAATTCCATGTCACCAGAGAACTGATTGTTCAGTGGCTGTGAGAACTGGCCCAAGCCCAGGTCAGCAGCTAGCCCAATGGAGCTCCCACCGGTGTCGTTGCCCTTGAAGGCCCACGCAGAGCCAGGACCAGTGAAGTGAATGGCCGAACTATGAGGAGGCATCGACTGAGCCAGGGTCGAGCCCTGGGGGTGCACCATGTGGTTTGTCCCGAGTGGTGACGGCTGGTTCGTGGAGCCCCAGGGTTGATTTGACAGAAGAGAGAGAGCACAGCTTGAGTCAGCTACTCCAGTGAAGCATTCGCCAGGAGGAATTCCAGGAGCAGGGAAAGCTGTTGTGCCACCGGATGAGCACTGCAGGAAAAGGTCAGAGGGAGGGTTCTCAGGACTGCTCTGCCATGGATGAGGATAGACCTTTCCTGGTCCGGGGACTAGATCTCCAGGTGTTGTGCGCTCAGAAAAACGTGGCGCTGACCATGCATGCTTCGGGTATGCTGTGAAATCCATCAGAAAACTACCCACTCTGGTGGTGTTCTCTGTCCAAGCAAGCGTCAGAAATTTGTTCTCACATCACCAACACAGCCATTTAAATTCAGAAGTCTTCCTATTTGAGACAAATGTGCATGAAAGAAAGAAAAGAGAGGGTCGCGAAGGGGATGATGCCTAACCAAATATAGAGGATTGCAGTCGCCCATAGCGAGAGGATAGTAGCGACCCAGGTGGGGGCTTCCTCCGGCGCTCATTGTGACCAGCCAAACGTCTACGACAGCTTCGTTTCCCTTGGTCAAATTCAGTAAGCTGATGGAATCTGTGAAGAGACTAGTAGAGGAGATGTTAATATATAAAACATGGAAAGCAGTATGTAATTGTCTTCGATAAGCCAAACATCAAGTAGACGAAAGCAAGACAAAAGCACGCTGAATTTTCTATCCCACTTCTCAATAGGTTACAGCAGAATCTACAAAACACTCGTCACACTAGCAGTTAAATTATGTCGAGGCTTCCATATAGCAAAAGAAAAGCCGGATTTCTTAACTTAAGCACTTAATTATGCTGCCCCGGGAGAGAATCTTCTAGACAGAGAAAGTGTTAAGCAATCAACCAGGCACATGTTGCTGACTAAAAAGGTCAAAGCAAGTGCAACCGAGCAGTAGAAACAGCTCACTCACTAGAATACAGGCACAACCCATCAACTTTAGAGGACATACATAGCAGAGTACTAGCTCAGAACAAACTTGCCATATGATCCAAGAACCTACCATAGCCAATCTATAGTTTAATCAAGGTTTATATATGATACATGTGATCAAGACCGTATCCTAGATACTGCAGGCTTAACATGAAATTGAATTTTAACTTCTAACACCAAAGCACTCTGACAACGCCAAATGCTTTGTAAGCACACAAACCTGTACTCCATCAAAAAAACTGAAAACATAAACTTTGCAGCATTAGCTTTTCTAATTGATTCTCATCATACATAACTCACTCCAAAAATGCCGATAGCATAGCCAGCGGAGGAACCAAGACTTCAACCCATTGAAGAGATGCTTTTGGCACCAAATATAAAACAGAGCAACAATGAGGATTCACCTATTTATTATTGTTAAGGGTGCCTATAGTTTCCCAGTTTGACATTCCTATATATGAATTTTTTTTTTATCTCACCGCTACTCAAGTTGCTTTCACTTTCACAGAGCAAGTGAATCACAACGAGAAAATGTAAATGCAATTTCTACTGAAGAATGCCATATCAGCACATGAATCTCAAAAAGACGGGCCGTAATGCACCGGGTATAGAGTACGGCTGATCTGAGCCCCTTGTTGGTTGCATTAAACTGATAGTACAGGCCAAAGCTCTGGTCTAACATTATCCACGGCCTCCCAAGGAATTTCCCAATTTAGCACTTCTTCCAACAAACTTATGGCTTGTTCATTCATAACCAAGCAACACTTGAGTTTATCACCAATGCGAGAGTTTATTTATCTTTGCTTAATGAATCAACATGCGGAAGCTTTCACTCACAATCTTGCATCAAAGCCTCTTAATATGTATACAATACCACCTCCCCTTTTCTTTGCTGTAATTTTCTTACTTAAGGAAAAAAAGAAAAGGATGTTGTAACTAGTGTGAGCATTTCATCACAACAGATTGCTGCTGCTGCTCAAACTGACAAGTTATAGGAGACAATACAACAGTACTATCCACGGAAACAATGAGTTCAATCAGTCAATTGTTTGCTGCTATTTCAACAGAAGCATACTTATAAGAATTTGTTGGACATTCTATCTTCACATGGAAATGCATTGTTTGAAATTTATGTAGCATCTAGCGGAGAATTTAACAATGCATAACACCATTCCTGGATAATGGCTGCCATTCTAGTCAGCGCAGCCAACTAAGATATGGTAAGCCTAAAAGCATTCTGCTGGAATCCAATTAACTAAATGGATAATACTCATGTCAACAGAGAATCCTTAAGGTATGTACAATCAAATGCATTTCAATTTTCTTCACTGATTCTGTTAATGACAGAAGTAACACTCAGTATAGTGAGGGAGCTGCTTATTGAGATGAGCTTTCCAATCCACACTTATGATGAAAGAAAAAAGAGCTGCTTATTAAGACCAGCTTTTAATCCGCATTTATAACAAAAGAAGTCCAAAATATTAAGGAACTATATGGAGCTCCACAACACATCAAGACAATGAATCAAATTCACCTCAAGAAAAGAGACAAAAATGCCTAAGTTATTCCTTGCTACAACACTTCATTAATATGGAAGAAGAGACTCCAAAGATGTTTAGCAAAACGACAGAACTAAGGTTAGTAACGAAACAATGACTCCCACAATCCCATCAGAGGAGCGGCGAAGTGAATTCAGCATTTTCTGGTCTAATTCTAATGTTAATCCTTGCTACCCACTTCATTAATATGGAAGAAGATACTTCAAAGATGTTTAGGAAAACAACAGAACTAAGGTTAGTAAGGAAACAATCACTCCTACAATCCCATCAGAGGAGGAGCGAAATGAATTCAGCATTTTCTGCTCTAATCCCGATGTTGACATTTCATTAAAATAAAAAATTTCCAAGAGGTGAAGTTGCAAAAGAGCAGGGAAAACGGCCACTAGTAATGGACACGGCAATGTCTAAGGAGGAGGAGCATCAACGGAAAAAGTTAGCATAGCCTAAACACCCCAACTACGGCTGTTTAGAGGTTCTGGCTAAGAAGGAGGGTCACCACATGTCGTAAACAAATTAATTCTCGGTCTAAATGATTCAAGATTTCATCATGCTCATCAGATTGGTTCTAGACCGTTCGAAGTGTTTCTCATTAGCGACAAAAAGGTTCCAAGGACTAGTGGAATCTTAATGCTCGTGCTCACCTTTTTGAGCCGTCCAATAATCCGACGAGGACGGTTTACATCACCAAAAGATTCACAAAAGGTGTCTAAAGAGGCTTGAAAATGACCAGACCATTTGGGCAGTACAACCAGACACTACCGAAGCAGATGTAATGAGAACAAGCAGACAAACAAAAGGTACTGACGAGTTCCTCCTTTTCTTTATCAGCCTCTCTTATAGGAATACAAAAGTCGCGATAGCATCGTTTTCCATCCAAGAAAAAGCAAACCGCCGTAGCCCAAGGGCCTCATAGCTGCCAAATTTGAAAAGAAAAAAATTTAAGAGGAGACACGGAAAGCACCATGCTTCCTTTGATGATGAACAAGATAGCAACTTTGCGCTAAAAGGAAAGTCCATCGCAACCTCCAATCATGACCAACAAACACTCAAACCGAAGATAGGGAGCTGCAATGTCAAGACCAACACCCCGAGTAAAAATTGCCCAGAGCCGAACCCATTGCCAAAGTCTAAGAACACACAAGCCCCCTAATCAAGCAGATAGCTTGTCAGCAGAAACGAATACCAAAAAAAGAAAACCGATCACGACTCTCGACTGAACCGAAACATTAAGCAAGCTGCTAACTTGTGAACAGGACAATAACCAAAGACACGAAATCAATCATTGCTCTCCACTAAAACTGAACCATCAATCGAGTAGCCCATCTAACTCCCGACACGCCAACTTCAAGAAGCCACAAGAAGGAGCAAACCCAACATGATATACACTGGAACGAACAAAAAACACCCACTCAATAAGGAAGTTTAGGTTCCAATAAGCGCAAAGACCCTCAAATTTGGGGAAATAGAGGGAACCCAAAATAGAAGAAGCAAAAGGGCAGACGAAAAAGAAATCAAAGTATCGCCTTTGACCTGCTGCACTGCTGGCAGAACCTCTGCTCGATGCCGGCGACGATGACGGTGGCGGACTTGGAGTGCATGCCGCACACCTTGTGCCTGGAATAGTAAGCCTTGGCATCGCTCAGATCCACCCGGCAGCCTTCCACCTGGCACCTCGGGGGCTGCCCGCCCTGGATCGCCCCGCATCCGCCGCCGCCGGCGGAGGCCCTCACCTTCTTCGGGGGCGTGCCCGACCCGGGCGCGGGCGCGGCGGCGGAGGAGGAGCCGGAGCCGGAGCCGGAGCCGGAGCCGGAGCCGTGCTTGGGTGCGGCGGCATTATTACTACTGTTATTATTCTGGAAGTAGATTTTCTGGCCGAACTTGAGGCCGTTGAGGGACTCGAGAGGGGGAGGAGAAGAGGACCCGGACTCCGTCGTCCACGAGCCCGAACCCACGTCCATGAGCGAGTTTCTCTAGAGCCCATTCATTGGAGCTACCCCAGTCGTCATCATCAGTGCCCTCTGCGCGCCTCTGTGCCTCTGCTAGAGAGAGAAAGTAAGAAAGAGAGAGAGAGAGAGAGAGAGAGGAAATGGGAAGGGGGTGGGGGAGGGAGGAGGAGGGGGTTTTAAGAGTGAAAAGTGGGGAGACGGCAGTGGCCCATGCCAGCCATCTTGTTTAAATGGTGGAGGTGGTACAATTACAAAAGAAAGTATGCAGAAAAAGAAAGGGTGAGAGAGCTCAAAAAACAAAAATAATTGGGGGAGTTGGAGAGTAGAAAGATAGAGAGAGAAAGGCTAAAAGGGGCACCAGTCTCTCAGAGCTCTCAGAGAGGAGAGAGAGAGAGACAGAGACAGAGAGGGAGGGAGAAGGAGAGGGACCTGATGTAACGTACTTCGTCACTGTGGTGGGGAGAGTTTTTTGGTGTTTTCTTGGAGGATAGCTCAGAGCTGGGGAAGAAGCCAATAGGAAATTCACCCATCAAAATTTCATCTTGTTCATGCACGTTGTTGTGTGGATCAATATCATGGCATGCCCCGTTTCTCTAATGAATGTTCCGAACATTTCTTTAGGTGAATATTTCAACGTCCCGATCGCCCTAAAAGCTGGAATATTGGATAGCTCGTGTCTCTCGATATATCGACAAGATCCGTCTTAACTGATCCGTCGATAATCTTATTTACTACACATAAGTTTCTTCTCTTGACGAAATAACTCATAGGCTTAGGCCTTAGACTAAATATGCCTATCGCATCAAGCGTGCATGGAAAGTTTGGTCTGCTACATAATTCCGTGATTTCGAATAACGTCTCGAGAAAGACTTTTCTATCTGTTAAATTGACTTACGAGATTGATAGAAGGACTAAATTTAGCAATTCCTCTAACTTTCTTGGTGTTTCCTAAATTTACGCCTAGGCTGCCTTTGCTATGTTTGGAAAAGGGAAGGAAGTTAGGGGATTGAACATGTGGTTGAAAATAGGAAAAGGGTAATGAGACAATTTGAGAAGGAGAGGGGGAAAAACCTAAAAGAAATAGCTCATTTTCTCGGTAAACTTTTTCTCCCAAACACGGATTAGGAGTTTGCGCTATTTCTAGACAAATACCCGTTGCTTTCTCGGACCTTTTTTTTGGTTTTTTGTCCTATCAAGCAAAAGAAAGATTGCCACCATGTCAGGTTCTTTTTTAGTTCTAGTTCTTTCTTCATCAATCTCTGTCGACTAATCCTAACCTAATAATTCAGGCGTGATAATATTCACTCTGCTTTGCTTAAAAATATTGAAAAACCGTCGAGCTCGCTTTTTGTATTTAAATTGCAAAATAACTTTTGAGAAAAAAATCACTTCAATGACTGACTTGTTAATTTTGAAATCAATAAACACCTTTCACACAGAGTTCTAATCGTGACCTCTTAAAGAATTACTTTATATTTCATTAGATGATAAAATGAGGATGGTAGAAATTCGATGTTAATTTTGCACTCGGTTTTAACTTCTTCTTTTTCCAGAAAAATAAAAAATAAAAAGTCTCACAGAAGTGGGGCTCGTGTTTTTACCGCCGGGGGGGGCATTTTTCAAGTGAAGTGGTTGCCAAACCTTAATTAAGATGCACTTCATATTTACCCTAACTCTCTCTCTCTCTCTCTCTCTCCATCTCAAGCTACTTTAAATTTCGTAAAGTAAAGCTTGCAAAAGAAAAAGAAAACTTTGAGGAATAGTTAAGATACTTCAACTCCAAATTAACTGACTCCAACTACCATCAAGGTGTGCCATAAAGAAAACCTGCCGTCCAAAGAGAACTCCGTCCGACCAATCTAACGGCTTTGTATAAAGCAGGTTAATAATTATTAATTTTCCCATTCAAAGGGAGGGCTTATACAATTTTGTGATTTTAGTTAAAGAGAGTGATGAATAAGCCCGTTCTACAATTTATATGGTCGACACGATCAATCACAATATAAAAACCATCTCGACTTCATATTTTATGAGAGCCACACCATATCTTTAAAGATGTTTAACATGAAATTTGGCAGGCGTATCTTGGTAATAATTTTTTATTTTGTGAACATATCTCTCCTTTATTGTAAAGCTAGTAAAAAGGCAGGCATCGCCCTAGCCATCGGAATAATTAAATTTTTTACATGCAAACGTATCTAAACAATAAAATACTAGTATTCTCACCAAAAAAAAATAATAAAACCATTTATCATATATATATATGAACATTTGGATTAAAAAATTAAATAAACAGTACCATGAGAATGATGGTGAAGCAACCCAATAAAATATTCGAATTCAATCTCAAACTTCATAAAAAATTATATGAAAAGCCCCATGCGTGTTGTTGAGAGTTTAACAATATAGGACCATTAAAGTAATAATGGTCCCTTTTTTTTATGGAGGTTTACCCAAATAGGACCATTAAAGTGATAATGGTCCCTTTTTCTTTTAATGAAATTTTACCAAAATTGGGACCATTAAAGTAATAATGGTCCCATTTTTTATGAAAGTTCTCCGATTGCAAATGGTCCCATTTTATTTTTTTAACGAAAGTCCATACATTTCTAATGTCAAATGCCTATCTTATACACTTCTTGATTACCCATCCCCCCTCTCTCTCTCTCTCACAGACACACAAGCACAAAGAGAACTTTAATGTCGAGACAAATCATAAAGTTACAATTATTCCCATATTTCGAAATTTTTGCAAAATAAAGAAAGCTTCTCCAAAGAATTCGAGCTTTAAGATCGGGTGGTCAAGGTCGGTGTATAATGGAGTCCATTCAATGCTCATCGGTCCACTTGAAAGCCTATATTTACAAATAACTATCATCTTATCCAATATTTTTGAATATTCTCGTATTCGAACTCAAGACTTAAAATTTCTTTTCTATACAGAAGAGTTCGTTCTGCATGCTCGATCTACACCCTTTATGAACGTCGCAATACATCGACCTGACTCGATGGGTTTGGCCATCTCACGAAGCAATCTAACCCTAAGGTACAAGGGTACAAGGTTACCTTTTTGCTCACGTACTTAGCTACATACAAAGGGAAGAAGGTGGGGGGGAAGGCAAAAGGCTCCTTTCTTCCCCACCCTCCAACCAAGAACTCTTTTCTAGTTTTCTTGGTAAACGAACCATATTCTTTTGCCCTATCGAGGCAGGGAAAAATCGGGAAGCCTAAGAACAGAGCCTGTGCCCTAGACTAGACAGAAAGAGGGAAAGAGGGAAAGAGGGAAAGAGAGCTCTAAAAGAGGAGGGTTCAACGAGAGGTGGGCTTTCGGTCAAAAGCAGAAGCGGGGTCCTGTTTCAGTTAAAAGATTCCCACTAATGGCTAAACCAACAGAAGGCGCAGGACGTCCTCCATCTAACCCGGCGCGCCCCATTTCGATTTACGGCGCATCGAGCTCGATCCAAATCGAGACATCATCAGTACTTTCAGTTCGGCGAAGAGAATTTTCTCAGCAATTTATGTGGAACCTCCCGGATGGATCTCTCCCCCACACGTCACGGTCGGACTGATCGATGAAAGCACCGCACGCCATCTGCCATCATCAACGTGCCTCCTTCGAGGAAGCATCTCCCTCCCTCGTTTCCTAAAATTGACTCACCATCTACATTTTCTAGGGACGGAACTCCTTCTCTTTTTCCCCTCCCCTCTCTTTTGCATAATGAGCGAAACAGTGCGTTGATTGATTCCTTCCTGGTGATCCATACGCATCAAGTGCGGTCTTTTCTTTGGGATGGGGGAGGGGGGGGAGGCCCCTGCTTGGTACGAACGCACCGCCGAAACCCATTTTTCGTTCGGAAGAGAATTCGTACGTTCTTTCCCTTTTGTTACTACTTATGTTGGCACCGTTAACAGGTTTCTTTAGATTCCTGTCCTCTCTCTCTCTCTCTCTCTTTTTCCTCTTTGTTTACTGAGTAAGATTCTCTCCCTTCTCCCGGGGGAGGCAGACTAAACTAAAGTGATTTGCATCGTTTGTTAATTAAATGACCGGCCAGAAAGTGGAGAGTGCCTTTTCAAGGTAGTTGGATCGACGGTAAATTTACTAGCCTCCTAACCCCGATAAAAGTAAGCCATTGAAATTTTTTGCCAGAACAACATGGATTCCCCTTCGTCTTCCCTACTTAGGCACTAAAAAGAAAACCATCAATCACACTTCATATTAATATATCGATTCAGTTAAGATGGTCTTGTCTGATCGTCATTCAGATCCTCTTGCCGTACTCACTAGATCAGTATGTGTATATCTCATCAAATCTGAAAGTCTATGCTGAAGGTGTTGCGGAACACATTGCGCTTTGTTTTTAGAATGATCGGGCCTGAGTTCTAAGGCCCGCTCAAGACGTAATTACAAATTTGGCTGTTCTAATTTTGTTTAGATTAGTTTGTCAATTGTTACATTTATGATCGGGTCTATAAATAGGGCACCTATTTATTTGACCCCCCCGTCAGTCATGATTGATTTACATGATCACGCTCGCGTAAACCGAGGACAAATCAAGAAAATGGGCACGTGAAAAGGAAAGACAGAAGCAGCATTCCCCAATTTTCGGATGCACAACTAGGACTACTAACTAGCTATCAAAATCGAAGCAGTCAAATCAAAGTGAAATCTAGCAGTTTCTTTCAGTCATGTTTAGGAGAGATACATCGGAAGCTAACTACCAACATCTCGTGGTTAAGCACCAGTCTACGTGCGACTTTGACATTGATTATTTATTCAAAATTGGACAGAAATCGAGGAAAAAGTTAATTACATTAAGAACTCTAAATTAATATATTCATTTCATATTTATTTTCTAACATACTCATGCTACGTTTATTTCAAATTGGTGCACCATTGTCTCTTCCTCCCCAAAAAAATCTCAAATTTATCATAATTTGAAATAAATGCAGTGCGGAATATCAGTTTAAAGTAAATGCGATACGGATATTTAATTTGAGAATTTTTATAATATACAAATTAATTAAAAATAAATGTGCGACAGAAAAATGGGTGACAGCATCTAATTTCGTCTTCCCAAGTCACTGCAATTACAAATTTAGATGCAAACAAGAGGGATCTGACTGCAATTGATACCGCTGGGTCCATTCCACATTTATGGAAGTACTGTTGAGAAAGCTCCAAAATGACACCAGTATTGATTAGTTAGGGTCCCAGGTGCAGACTTCAGTGGGCCCTCCATCATTTGTTGCCCATTTTCGACATAATTGTTGCTGGGTGGAAGAAAAAAAAAGGTCGAAGTCCTCCTTTGGCCCCAAAAAAACCTTTTCTTTTCTTAATTTAAAATATTTCCTAAAATCTTTAAAAAGTACATGTAAATCTATATGTCAATATTCGCATTTTGAATGCCCCCAGTGACCACCATTGGAAAGAGAAAGGGGAAAGGTAGGAAGTCCGCTTACTTATCTTTTTAGAGCGTCGAAAGTGGAGATGTTTTGGAGTTCAACATACACATCCAAAAAAAAAAAAAAAAAAACAGAGCAAAAATTTGAAAGTGACTTAGTTAGAGTAAAACAAACAAAAAAATTCGCACATTGTGAAAGTTTCGGATAGCAAGATTAAGATAAAAGCATAAAAACTAAGGATACAAATGATAACTATTCTAATTAAAAATTGATTTATGAAAGAGAAATAGATTGTTTTATTTTATTTTTCGATGAGTTTCTGAGTAAAAATTTTTGTTTGATAACAAATGGTAGCAGATGGCAACGGTGGCGACCGACGGTGGCAGATAGTGGCCGATGACTGTGGCGAGTGGATGGCCAATTAGTAGAGAGGATGCGCAATCAAAAAAGTTCTTATTTTTCATTTATGTTCCAGAATTGAAGAAGTAAAAAAAAAAAATTACTTCTCATTTTTATTGCAAGCCTATTTCTAGACTAAAAATTTTGCTCCATAAAAAAAAAAAAATTGCGTCATCAAACGGATTTTTATTTCAGAAACAAGTCTAAAACATAAAAATTATTCTGAAATAGAAATAAAATGATTGTCATGTACACCTTAAAAGTCTATTGAAACACGGCAAGAATAAAAAAAATTGTTGGCTCTTTTGATAGATTTTGTTTCAAATTCTTACCCTTTTTTTCCCTTAGAATAGGGGTGGTCGGCTTCTAGTCTAGTCTGATTCCACCTAGGAACCGGTAAATGGGGATCGATCACTTATTTAACATGAAGACAAAATTAAAAAAGAAAAAAGGCGAGATTTTGGCTTTTCTTCATCGAAAAGAAATATATCCAACCAATCGATCAAAGAAATCTTCCATGCTTTTCTTTGGCAAATTTCAGCTAGCATGATCAAAGGAATTAATTCCTCCAAACTACATAAAAATGGGCAATAGACGTAGGGGAAGCAAAAGAGATTGTCTCCATTTTATTCTGGCAACACATTGGCAAGGGAATTTGGTCGCGAGGGAAAGCAAACAAAGGAGATTCTCTTTGGAAGATAATGGGAAAGGTCGGTCAACAGGGGAGGAATAAAAGGAAAAATATGAATAATAAGAAAGAGAGCGAGAGATTTAAGCACTAATGGGAGCGAAGCAAATTAATAAGACCATTCACACCGCTCTTTTCCCTTAATTTTTTGGGCAATAATATATATAATGTTGGTCCAGTCCCCCTGGAATCGAGAATTGGATTGCTTGGACACTAGTTCTACTTTTAGAAATAGGAAATTGAATCGGCACTCCTGGGAATTGGACTTACGGGCCGATTTGATTTGGTTCAGTCGGTCCATCTTGCTCACCTCTACTTTAGAGTGTCTAACGTTACACTGTGAAAGTTTTGAATTGTTACCTTTTTTTTCCCACATGGTATCTAACATTACAGTGTGAAATTTTCAAATGTTTAAAATTAAAAAAGAGCTCGTGCATAGCAAGATTGAGAAATAGAGTAAAAACTAAAAATCGATCGAGACACATCATGAATAAATAAGTTTTTGGCTCTTTTGATAGATTTTCTGTCGAATTCTTACCTTTTCTTCTCCCATAGTATCTAACATTATGCCGTGAAAGTTTCAAATGTTTAGGATTAAAAACAAGTACTTGCATAGCAAGATTGAGATGAAGATTAAAAACTAGAAGTCTATCAAGACACGTTATGAATAAATAAGTTATTGGCTCTTATGATAGATTTTGTTTTGAATTCTTATCCTTTTCTTTCCCTTAGAGTATCAAACATTTAAAATCTCTTGAAACATGAGAACCTCAAAAAAATAATAATAATTAAAATGATTAATATCACAAAAAATCTCGAACTAGTCTTGAGCCACATTTATGTCAAATTAATTTTTGTGTTACGAAAACTTCCGAACTGATACACACCTATGTCGTATTTACCTCAAATTGGTCCACTCATGCCACATTTTTTCTAAACTAACTTTTATTTCAAACTAGTACAATCGTGGCACATTTACTCCAAATGATGCACCTGTATAATAATTACCACAAAAAATCCTAGATATATCAAAATTTGGGGTAAACGTGACATGGATTTATTAGTTTGGGATAAATATTGCATGAGTGTACCGGTATGAGATTTTTTGTGACACAAAATGAGCTTGGAGTAAATGTGGCACGGTTGTATTAATTTGAGATTTTTTGTAACGCAAAAATTAAATTTGAGTAAATGTGGTATGAGTATATTAGTGTGGGATTTTTAGTAGTGTTGGTGCTATTTTATACTATTTTCATGATTATAAGAATCTCCGATGTTGTATATTTTGACTTTTAGGAAGCAACACGTACTTGAAAAAAGACAGGAAGAAACGCATTCTAAACGAACAAACACAACGGTAATATACAAATGAGACACTGTCCCTCATTCCATAAGCTAATAAGAAATCGAGAGGGAATGGCTTTGACAATCTTGTAAGATTTGATTTCTTATTTTTATCTTTATAATTGGCAGTTTTGTGTACATAATATATAGAAGGGTGAGGAGGGATGACCATCATAATATAGATGTTCAATGAATTCACAAATCCATCATCGTGCTCTCACCAGCATACCTGAAGGCGGGAACTAGAAAGTCTCTCCATACGAGGCAATAGCAAACATTCCTCAAGGTTCGCTCCAGATGTGGCTCGAACGGTCTAGCTCTGGACTACTACGCTCGATAGCGAAACGTGCATGCTACTATTATTAACTTTTTTTTTTTTTCAAGATCCATACACGAAAAAATGGCACGAAGATACGCACACCACTTGCTGAATTAAGAATTCAATCTGATCGTGTAACACGACGTGTGGAACCATAAACAAAACAGTACCGGCAGCATATGATGCAGGACCGTCCGGACAGCATTGTCCACATCGCTCACGTACAAGTCTTGATAAAACCTAGCGATGAATCTAATGACATGAGTCGTGACCATTGCCCGCAGTTATGGCTGAAGGGAAGCAGTCCTGCGGAAGCCAAGTAACATGCATTTGCAGACAGGCTCCTCGATTTGGGCCGGACGGTTCTGCCGACGACCACGCTCATAACAACGATGGGTAAAAGTAACGATAGCAGCAAGGTCTAACGGGTCTTCGTCCCACCGTCTTCGCGTTTCGCGAGAAACGGAAGAGGAAGGCGCAGCACGGGAATCGGCAGCCCTGGCGTAAATGAGACGGGAGGCGCGCGAGGACGGGTCGCTGGCAAGTTCCGTGAATGCTCGTCGCAGGGGGATTTATGGCTTGCAGTCGCTTGCAGAGCACTTACGCATGTAGCGACGCGAGGACTTTGACCTAGCGTTGACCACTTGTCGGCTAGTTGCTTCCTGCCAGTGAGATGGGAGAGTAGTTTAACTCGAGAAACGGCTATCTGGTCTCTACGTCTGTCGTTACCTTAACATACACGAAAGAACAGTAGAATCTAGTGTGCGCTCAGCCCTGTGTTTAGGAACGTGATGTCTGCTAGATGTCCGCGCCTAGCTAGCTCCATCTATCAACTCGCATATAAACGCGTGGAGAAATGATATGAGTCTACCAGAACTCGAGTTGTCGTGGAACCTTTGCTAGGATGACCGCTGCTGTCGTTCTTGAGAGCAGAGGAGCCAGTTTCATCCGCAAGATTTTGTACTCAGGAACTCGAAAAAAGGGACAAGTTGCGTTGCTTCATAGATAATAAAGGAACATATTCACCCCCCAATAGCACGGTGATTCGACTATCTAAAGGACTTCGGATTACCTAGTCTAACAAACCAGTAAAATCGAGGCTTTGACTTGTGCTAGTGACTTTAATCCACGGCAATCTCTTGACACCATAGCTAACAACGTCAGTCCTAAAGAGTTAATCCACTGTATCGTTGATGATGGATGATGCTAATTGCTAGCCGACCTATCCTCCACCAATGTGATAGTCCCATTTGTCAACTCCACGAGTGTCATATCTAGTCTTCACTCAATCTAGGTGGGGTGACAAGTGAAAAAAAGAAAAAAAAAGAAAAAACAAAATTGGCTTTTGGGGTGCTATTGTAATTGCAGGGTTTATCCACCTCATTTAAAATAGGGAAGTGCTCTGTCCAAAAAATTAAAAAAGGAAAGTGCAAATCTTTATGTGGATAAATGAAATACGCCATGTCTTTAGTTACATCCTAGATCAGGTTAGGCTTGAACCGATTCAACAATTTGAGTTTAATGATGGTCGAAAAAAATCTCATAGAGAGGAAAGCCCACTTGGTAGTAGGTAACCTTTCTGTGCAATGCATGTCGCCTAATTTCTTTTTATCTTGCATACAGCTTCTCCATGGTTATCTTGTACCAGTACCAGTCTTATTGTTGTAGATATTATGCTTACAGCTCAGGAAGAACCGTTGGTACACTTACTCGTCACCGTGTCATGTGAATAACAGCCACCTTATTTTAACAAGAGACTTAGGCATGCCAGTAATCGACTCGCACGAAATACTAGCAGTCAACTTCTTACCTAGAGAATCGCAAAAATCACTGCGAGACTAGGATACAATAATGTATATCAGCAGGAGGTGCCACTGCAGTACAGTAAAATCACCACGATAGGTTTGGTGCTTAGGATGGTCGATCCGGTCAAATTTAATGACAAATCGTAGGCGATTAACTGTTCACAACAGGGGCCTGGATCGATCTAATTATGCGCACCCGAAAAGGAGGAAAAAGAAGGGTCTACAGCCTACAGCGGTATGTATGTCACGAGGGGACAAGCGAGTGTCATTTAGTAGGAGCAACAATAAACAAATTTCAAGAATAGAGAGGTGTGAGTACAGGAACCAACGCCTTTTACCGTAATATTCAAATTCCCAAGGGGGCTGTGGCCTGGAAGAACTCTATTTACTACACTTTTCCCAACCTGACCTCATGACCACGCGCCGAATCCAACGTAGATTTTGAGAATGCGATGTCAATAATCTCACGTCGTTTGTTCAGGATGTGTTTTCCAAGGCCGTGCAGCAGAGGCGTGAATAGAAACTTACCGACCGCTGCAATTTACATTTTTTATCTTTTCGGGTCCTAATTGAAAATGAAGGAAAAGCAGCTTTTGGACGGGGGGAAACCCAGAAAACAAATGAGAGACGTGGAAAAAGGTGTTCGCTTTTCCTCGACATCAACATGGGACGTGCTCATGGAGCGCGTATGTGGAGATTCTGCAGACTCCTTTTCTATAAAGATGTGGATTCGAAACATATGGTAGTTAGCGAGAGGAATTTCGATGAATTATTTTTTTCCCTAGGAGTTCGAGGGGGACCAAAGTTGGAACTGTAGGATGCCATATTTCCATTTGCAAAACGGTCCGTCCGAGTTTAAAGCTATGATTCTCATATTGCTTTTTTAAGTTTAGGGGTAGAATAGCACAATGGGTAGGTTTGGTCCATTCTCAATTTGGACCGAAGGAGTTAAGGGACTTTAACCTATTCGGAACGAGTAAAGAGCACGACTCTAAATGAGTAAAGAACGACTTATTATTAATATCGGTCTCAGGTCGGGTATGAATTATGTATAGGTCGCTAGAATTGCATTGTGTAGAAAATAGGTCAAAACGGGTTAAACGAGTTTATTTGAGTTGGGTGTTAGGTCGGATCATTTATCACCCAACCGCCCCGTCCTGCCACACCCGATTAACAGGTCTGCTCTTCAGCTATGTCCTTGGGTGTGTGCCTGAGCCAATAAGCATCTGAAGTAAGGGAAAATCTTGCATCTAGAAACATAGGGAATCCTGATTTTTCAGAAAGTTTTTTGCCCAGTGATGCCATCTTAGTCAAATTTCATCAGCGGTTCACGGATCGGTTGTTGCACCACAGATCAGCGTTCAACCACGAACCCAAAAGCTTTTGAAAGGTTCATTCTTTTTGCAAGCACGATTCCCAGTTACGTTTTAATAATGTTGCACCTGTCTGTCGTGGCTCCACCACCTTGTTAATGTAGCCACAGTGACAATGGCGCCATGCTCACGCATCCCTCTTCCCCAGCTACAGGGCTGAAGCATGGTCCTTCCTAGGCCCACCGTCTTGCTCGATCACGTCTAGGTTTTTCCAAGGTCCGCATTCCTTCTGTTCGATCACGTCCGCTTCTCGCATCTGTGATTCTAACAACTGACCGCACGACAACGGTACTCCTCCAGACACTTGGCCTGAGTATGCACGTACATGCTGCTGCCGGCGAAGCAAATTACTCAAGGCCCGATTATATCGCTAGCCCTTATCATGAGGCAATAAAGATCAATGCAGGTGTGTTAATTTATCCAGTCACGGTGCAATAGACTCGGTGAAATTCATGTGTTCGGGGTACCAGGGGATGGGTATATTTCTAGGAGCAAACTTCGGTAGAAATGAATCGCTTCAGGAGAATCGTTCATTTTCTCGAGACATCACCAGAAAGTCGTGAAGGTTATAGTTAGTCACAGTGCCGTACTTGCCAGTGTTGATTTAGCAAAAACAACCATTTAATCCACACATTTCATCCGCCATACCTGATCATTTTCTGTTCGAGAATGCTTAAATCTGGATCACACCAGGCAATGAAGGGGTTTCGATACGTTATCAGGAGCTTACGCATAGGGGCAATTTGCCTGCTAAGCCCATCATATAATCCGGGAAGGTCAATATGGCTAATGCGGGCTTAACTCTGTACCCTAAAACTTAACAAGAACATATTTTCACGGGGACATACCAAGATTTCCCTAGTCAACTCCAGATGTGAATGATTATAAAAAAGCGATAAACAAAGATGATGATGGGTCATTGCAAGAATTGCAACATAAAGCAATCGAATTATCAATACTCTAAACAATGACTGCCTGACATCTGTACTCGACGTGAACCAGGACAAGTAACGTCATATGAAGTTCTCATGAATCAGTAGCACAGCATTTCAACCTCAATCAGAGCGCAGTGGGTTGTTAGTCCAACATCATTTGTGTTAAACTGGAGGTCACTCTTACAGATACAACCAAACAGACCACATTTTTCAACCAAAACTATTTCTGCATCATACTAATGGTAAGGCCTCTACTGATAAAGAACTAACAAACACAGTAATGCAATTGATCAAGTTTTCCCATCAACGATGTTTCTGTGATTCAGCTTTTCCATACTTCTCTTTTTTGTTTTTTCTCTGCTGAAAACAAAGTATCCCTCATGAAGCTAGATAATACCACTTCATGTAAATGATGACACCCAGAGAATTTTTGAACAGGTTTTCCAAGTGCAAAGTCCTTTTGAATTCAAACATTGCCGATGATTTGCGAGTAGTTTTTCGAATCAACAGAAGATTTTACGGGAAGAGAAGAGGCCAAGGCCCCTAAAAAATGGCATCTTATTCTTCATGCCACTAATGAAGAAATGTATAAATTAGCTTTAGTCTAGAATACAAGATACACATACACCTCGCTTGCCCACTTGCTAAACTCATTCAAGAAGCATGCACTAGACACTCTGCATAGACAAATTCGTCCTTCAACTTTTGCCAGACTTTCGGGCCACTAGGATGTCGATTTACATACTGACTAACAAATTTCCTATCTGAGCATCCAATGAAAGTACTTAAGGCCAACTCAGGATCAGCTGCTCCTTGGTCTTTCAGCCAATTATACATGGAATATCTAAGTTTGATTCTCTGAATTTTATAACCAATAAAAGCTGGAAATTTAACTAAAGTTGACAATGGGCAACCCAAATCATTCACAAGAAAATCCACTTTCATCTCAATCACATCCCTTGACATGTTAAGAATTTTGGGACATACTGTCAGCATTTTAATGACATCCTTCCGATCCAAACCAGCGCTCACAAGGCAATCAAACCTCTCCTGAAGATCTTCAGCTTTGCCTCTGAATAACTTGACGTCCTCGCTTATCTTTGTTAAATCATCAGTAAATCCCAATCCCAACAAAAACTTAACCTTCAGCAATTTCTTACTCACATCAGGTAGTTGCTCAATTCGTGATCCAAGAACCCAATTCTTCATTTCTGTTGGGTCATCCTTGATGATTTTACAAAGCCGCTTTTTTCCAATATTTAACCTAGCAAATACGGTGTTAGGTTTCTTCAGAGTACATTCACCCAACCATGGGGAATGAGAGCGTAAAATTTTGCTAATGTCTTCAGTTGGCATGTCAATCTCAGTGAGGAACATAAAACACCTTCTCAAATTTGACAAAAACTTTCCAACTTGGACATTTGGAAACTGCAAAAACATTGACCGTATTTCACATACAGAGGACCCAAATTTTAACAGATAACCAATGAGGGAAAATGTCTTGTCCCCTGAACCTTCAAAGAAAATTCCCGGATGGTGTCTAATTAACTCACTCAACTGCTCCTCACTGCAACCTATGTTTCTAAAGAAACAGAAAAGCTCAAGAATCTGACTCCATCTAAAACAATCCTTTTCAGATATATTCTCTTCAATCATTGTGAAATGAAAGCCAAGATTCTTCAAATTCTCTAATACCTTGACGAAGTCCTTATCAACATCTCCAGTCAAAAGATACGGACTAGCAGCAATAACCCTAGCCATATTAGACCGACTAAGCCCCAGTTTCTCATAGGCACTAATTTTCAACATCATAAGGCCACGATCATAACGGAAGATTTCAGGAGCCTCCTTGTAAATTCTCCCCATCTTCTCACGTGCAATCCCATATTCACAAAGTACATGATAGTTCTCCAACAACAGCTGATCATCCATCAAAAACATCATCTCTCTCGGAAGAAGCCGAGCATAATCTGCCGGACACAAACCCAGACTCTCAAAAAATGGCTCGAATTCATTTATAGGATGATAGCGTAAGAACCGTGATATCGATGCACCAATGTCCTTCCGGGCATCGACCTTCTGCAGCAGCCTATCGAGGAACTGAGGGGAATTCTTACTTATAAACTCTGCATCCATGAAGGGCAAGCCTCGAGTGAAGTGCAAGTACTCCGTAATCGCATCTTGCGCTAGTCTAAGAGTCACACCACGAGTTCTCCCCAATTTTCCATTGTTATTCAGAGGACCCTCTATCAATCCCACATGATAACTTCTTGCCGTCCCGCAAAGATCCGGACTTTGAGCAATCTGAAACAACCCTCTTGCCCAAAACTTGGTTTTGCAAGACTTAACCAGGCTAACTACATAAACCGAACAGACCCTCATCGTACTAGCTGGTGCTCACCCTGAGTTTGTCCTAGACGGGTCATCGCTCGTTATTACTCACAATCGTGAAAGGGGTCATAAGCAACGAAACCACAAACCATTTTGAGCTTCCACAGAGTCGAGTCGCCTCGCCGATTGTCGTACCTTGCTGCCAAAATCTAGCTGCTTCCACCCTCTGCTAAGTAGAGATTGATGGAGCCTCGACAGAGAGGGGCCTTCTTGAATGGAGGAAGAGGGTGGAGGGGCGAGGCCGCTCGTCAGTTGCTCGACGGAGTGGGGGCGGCTCCCTCGAATTTCACCACGCGGTCGGAAAGGGCCGACGCTATACGAAACCACCGCGCGGAGGCGGCGGCGCGCGGCACGAACTGGGCTATGACGCCAACTGTCTTCCGGGTTTTGCTTGGATCGAGCCCGACGGGAGGCCCGATCTTAATGCTTAGGGAGCTGATTGGCGGTGAACTAATCAGTGATCAAGGATCATGCTCAGAGGTGGCCCGAGGCCGGGCTTGCGAGCATGAGAATGAGGCCTGGCCGGCAAGCGAGCGGGTTTAGCAAAGGGCGCTGTTCGGACATCTGGACTTTGCACGTGTTTCGGCTCGCCATGGTTTGGGGAGACTGCGGAATTTCTGGTGCAGAGAGGCTGCCCAATAGCACCTGTGGACTCGGGCCTTAAGAAGGCGTGAGAATTGTGATAGCATTGATCCCTATAGATGATCTCTATTCATCACCGGAGATGATGGAATCGAGATATATTGAATTAGAGCCAATCTCTTTATCTAGTTTCAAATGAAAGAGTTTAGAGTGTGACGGCCCATGCGGCGGTGCGCGGGAAAGAGGGATGATGGTGCGTCCGTGCCTCGTTCCCCTGACGTGCGCAGGAGGGGGCGTGTCTCCTGTCCTACGTCTCTTAGGGGAGAGTCCTAAATTAGTTTATAAAGTTTGGATTTTCTAACCTGTGTAAAGCCGTAAGAGCTGAAAGTCCAAAGTGGACAATATTATACAGTGAGAGGCCCGGGTCCTTACTAATGGTATCAGAGCCGACTCCCGATCGCGTGTGGCCCCATAGTGAGTGCCCTGTGCTCCCAAGGGGGGAGCGTGTGACGGCCCAAGCGGCGGTGCACGGGGAGAAGGGATGGCGGTGCGTCCGCACCTCGGTCTCCGAACGTGCGCAGGGTGGGGGCGCGTCTCCTATCCCACATCGCTTAGGGGAGGAGTCTTGAGCTAGTTTATAAGACTTGGGTTCTCTAACTTATGTAACACGTTTTAAAGTCGTGAGAGTGACGGCCTAAAGCAGAAAATATTGGGAGGCCTGGGTCCTTACATAGAGAACTAAAACACTTCTTAGGATTCAAGAAACGAGTAATTTCTACAGGTAATGATTAAAATATGAAACTATGTGCTATTGGAGGAAGATAATTAAAAAATTCAATTATGCATAGGTAATTGCTAAAAAGCCTAATCTACCTAATTGTAACATGGCCTGACATTGAAATGGGAGAAACCGCAAAAGCCTCATTAGGATGCAGTTGGATGCATACTAAGATTACTGAAGGAGTTCTTTGATCTCAGAAGAGTTCTTTGATCTCAGAATTCTCTGCCTAAACTATAAGGTTAGCATATAATATCGTGCTAACTATGCTGGTGACCATGACACACGACGTTCAACTACTGGATATGTGTTTCACCTTTTGATTGTGGAAAGTGTCATGGTGCAGTAAGAGGCAATAAAAAATATCACTATCAATCGCAAAAGCTTAGCATAAAGTGATAGCAATGGTGGCACAGGAAAGTATGTGTTTAATGCAGATTATGAAATACCTACATCAAGTAATCGAATACCTTGTAGTGCTCATTTGCGATAATCAATCAGCCATATGATTGGTAGAGAACCTGATTCTTCACACAAGAACTAAGCATATATAAATACATTATGACTTCTTACATGAAAAGGTACTAATGGGAGAGAGAGAGAGAGAGAGATGGAAAGCATAAAGACAAGAGATCAAATTGCAAATATTTTCATCAAGGGACTTGGGACTATAGAGTTTGAAGAGTATCGAAAGCAACTTGGCATCATCGCCAGATTCATATTGAAAGAAGAGTAGAAGGTGAGGAGGAGTATTGAAGGAAAAGCTACACCGCCTACTCTATCCATTCAACTATTTAGATTTTTATTGTTGCAAAGTATGAGATATTTTGGTAATAGGGTATAGAACTGTGTGGCTAATAGATTGGACACAAGGCACATCTAGTATTATCAGTAGTTTATGTATAACTATATAGGGAAATAAAGCCACCTCCTTACAAGTAGCTAAGAAGTGCTTCAGTTTTGGTAAATGTATGAAAAAAGTATACAAAAATAAAAATAATGATAATAACAATAATAAATCATTGTGTTGCTCTGCTAGGACTCCTGGTGAAGTGTAGTCGATCCATCCGAATCCATCAGCTTCAACATAGCCCTATTAGCGGGTCTTCTCTGTGTCACTTTCGTATGGCACTCTCAACCTATGGCAAAAGAGTCCACCTTATTCTTGTTCTGTTTGAGAACACCGAGCCTGCAGATTCGTCGTTTACGGAATCGCATGACTGCTAACTGCTAAGTACTAAACTGGATTTGACCTACAAGGCTGCAAACAAGTGGCTGTCCTTTCGAAAGTCTTCAAGACAACCTGGATAATGTTAAGAACAGCTATAAAAAAGTAATATGATGATGGAACTTCCAAAGCTTGTGTTCATTGTTGTCATCGCAGGGTATTGAGAGACAACTCCAGACAGGCCTGCATCAGCATCATCCCTGAGCGCCGTTTCTTGTCAAAAATGGGGTGTCACTAAGATTTAGCCAAAAAGGAGGGCATTGCGGTAAATTATCCAGAGATCAGGAGATCAAAACTATGAAGATGCTATAAAGAGAACAGCATTGATGGCCAGCTGAGGATGATACATAGTGATAAGAAGATCAGGAGATCGTGTTGAGTCCTAAAGTCGTGAAAATCTACTAAACGTGCAATCAAATTATTTCAGTAGTGCTGCTGACAAGAAGATCTCTGTTGATATCCTTGTATAGAGATAAGCCATTAGGAAGAATCTCTCCCAGAAAATCAAATTTAGCATAAGCTGGTTGATGATAGCATGTATGTGAAGCTCTGATGCAGAAATCTGTTCCTATTCACGTTGCCCCAAAATGTTGTTTAATTTCTGGAGTTGTGCCCACCTTTATTCTGAATTTACAGTGGCGAAAAAAGAGAAGTTACAAAGGTGATTTCGCCCCTAATTAGCCCAAATTTGGTGGATCTTCGAAATACATCAGCGCCTAGGTAATTTGACCCCTAAAAAGACATGTCATATAGCTGCAGCCTGGATTTGAGTAAAATCTTCTAAGTTTTCAAACCTTGCGCTTCAGTATGTCATAGTCAGTCTGTGAATCAAAATCCAACTTTGTTCATAATGTAATGGTTCTTTAACTACGATCTTAAATGAAAACAATCAGAAAAAATTGGCCATTTTGACAGGAACTAAAACAGCAGTACCTGTGATACCCCATGATGTGGTCTTAAAGTCTGCCAAGAGACATTAGCATCCAAAGGGTGCAACCCCGTATGTGCCTGTCTGGTGAGGATATACTTCTAGGAGAATGAAACAGAAGATTCACCGAATTGCTTAATATGTTTGAAAACCAAAATATGACTGCAATATTCTTCGGCAATTCATTCTCATTCCCCAACTATTGATACAATGCGACATCAAAGTTATCAGACGGTTGCTGATAAATCACACGGTATATTCTGCCTAAAAATCTCACAAACCAAACACTCCAGAGGCACTTTCCCAGCAATTCTTTGTAAGATCCCACCTGTTCGATATAATTTTGAGACATTATACACAGAGAAACACACTTCCCTAAATCAACACCTATGAGACATTTCTCTGGCCTTCCAGAGCTCCAAGTTAAGATAAAGCATTATCTGTTACATTCAATTTATAGTCGGTACACCACAGTAGACCAAGAACAACCATTCAGTCTTGACAACCATTGTCTTCTTCACTGTAGCAATTGGTTGCGCAGATAGTATCGGCAGAAGGAATGAGTCCTTTCATCTTCCTTGTTCCTCCATATTGACATAATTTTTTCTTTATCATGCTGTTTAGCAGCTTCTGATTCACTTTTTCCTTTCTTCCCCAGCTGGAAGGGATTGAGACTGCAGCAGATGGTAGACCAGGAAATTGTGCTACCTGGGCAGCTAACTTATTTTGGATGGGAAATGAGTATTATGAGTATTTTGAAGACCTTCTGTGGCTGAGAAATGAACATCTTCGAGACTATTCACACTTTCACTCTTGGAGGGACCATTGCTTGACTTTTGTTGCTGATCAAACATCATCCTCAGTTGTTTCCCTTGCTCTTCAATTCGCAACTGCAAAGTCCGCTGAATCTGTTGAAGATATCCACAGAAACTCTTGTTTTAGACATCAAACTTCGGAATGATGAACCGCAGGCAAGTTGAAGAAAACAAAGAGCGCAGTTTAAGAGGCCAAGCTTTCTTTCATTGAATTCACTTCTAAACTGAGAAAGTGAAAGTAAATTTACGTGATGCCTTTCAAAGTCTCTCCATCATCTGCCCTTTCTTTACTTTAAGAAAGGATCAGAACTTCACCTCAAGTTGTTCATGGAGACGCCTTTGCACATCCAACTGCAGTTGTAACGCCTCTCTTATTTGCAGGCTGCTGCCACATGTCAAACTCTTACATTAACACCCGAAGTAATGTGCTCGAGAGGGTATATCTATCTATCTCAAAGCATGGTAAGAAAAATTGCAAATCGCAGAACATATGGACTGAGCCAGGCTTACTTCTTGATATCGATTTGGGGAACTTCATTTGAGCTAGTTCTTCTAGCAGTCCTCCCTATCGTTTAGTGAAAAGCTTTTAGGACTAACAGCTGAGGGGCAGGAATTAATAAACATCATTAATACTAGATTGCTAGAAAAAGAGGATTAACCTTCTGCAGAATCTGGCATGTATTTTGCAATTCGATACTTCTGCATCGCAACCAAAAAGAATGAAATATCTTTAAGATTAAGGTTTACTGTTGAGTTCATGGCTCATGCGAATAAGAAGTTTCCCAGTTGTACATACCTGCAAATGACTTTTAATGTGAAAAATTGTTAATCCATCTGAATCCATCAGCTTTAAGATAGCCTTCGGAGTCGCCTCTGTATAGGATCAATCATCGGAATATCGAAATGAATCTCTCTTCACTTATTGTTTAAACCGATAAGCTATTTATCACTTACTTTCAGCACCCCCGAGGCGATTTACACACTCAACGAACTTCTCGTGCAAATCTTGAGTCCACCTAATTCTCGTTTTATTCGAGAGAATGGATCCTGTTGACATGGCATTAGCAGAAGGAAAGTTTGAAGGCTGTTTTTCCAACTGAGAAGAGAAGCTGAGTTGTGAGAGAAGATGACCCGATGATCTGCAAGAGACCTGCAAACAAAGGGCTATTCATTCTAAGTATTGAGAACAAAATGCATAATATTAGTCAAGATAAGCAAAAGCAAGACACATAATAGAACGGTCAAACCTTTTGGTCCCTTTTCTCAGCAGAGGGACTTGAGAGACACCTCCAGACAGAGGCTGCGCTGTCCCCGAGCAATTTGTCTTGTCCATGAGCAAGAACCTTGCTCTGCTGCGAATTGGTGTATTGGAATTTATGGCATTTCTCAGCTGCTCTATCATTCTCATTGCTGTAAGGAGACTTTGCAATGGCCTGCCCTTTCGAATCAATAAAGGGGTCAGGCTGATCTTGCAAATTGATTGTGAAACTCTCCCTGGAAGATCTGTACAGAGGGAATTCGATATCACATGCTTTAGAAGGTTGCGAGCAATCTGATGAACTGCTAACATCATATCCACGCTGCTGAAATCCCATGCAGTGCTCGGCTGCATAGAAAGCAGAAGCTGGTGATTCGAAACAGCTCAACATTGTAGTACTTGATGATTTAGCAGGTCCAAGGTTCTCTGACTGCAAGCATGAACCCCTAGTTGTTGGCTGAGCAGAGATTCCAGCATTCCAAGGCGGTGGCGCACTGAGTACTCGAGAGTGATGACTGTTGCGCTCGAAGTTGTCACCGCTAGTCAGTTCATGGTTTGACCTAATCGTATTGTGGCTGTATATCTTCTGAGTATACATCCTCACAGGGTTAATCTGAGTTCACTACAAGCACGAACAGGAAGCTGATAGATTTCTGTTCAATCGAGAACATAATAGACTGCATCAGCTCTCATGCCATCGTGATTTTCTTATTGGATTCCAAGCTTCGCAATACCTGAACAGAATGGTCATGAAAGAGATGAGAGGAAGATCATTTAATTGTTGTAGCTATGTGGAATTCAAATGACTAGCCTGGATCCCTTCTTTATATTCCTGGAGGCTTCAGCTATAAGATAAGAATAAAACATAGATTATTCTATAACCTTTTGTTTATTCCTAAAATGGACGTGAATGAACAATGCTCTGTTGATGCAAACAAAGCACGAAATGCACAGGAAACGACAAATCGTTTAATTAAACAAAGAAAGTGATCTGGTCTGTCTTTGACATTGCGTTGGGATAGGAATCAACAATTCTACAAACTGTGCAAACTAGCAAGGACCGTCATCATCTTTACTGCAGATTCTTTTAAATTTTACCCTCTGCCAAAGGCCTAAACTGCATAAAAACATTTCATCTGTGTGGACCAGAGGAATTTGTAGGTCCAGAGGAATCCTTCAAGCTACAATATTTGATTCCAGTGACTTTATTATTTGGTTAAATAAATTTTAGAGTTCTGTCATGGGCATCTCTAACCTAATTCAATAGGAAACTGGCATATATTCATAGAGACAAATCTCTGATTATTCTCTCTATAGATACAGATAGCACCAATGTAGCTTCGCAAAAAGGCCAATACAAAATAAAGTATCCGTATCTTTTCTACCAAAGGAGATGATAGATCCTCAGCATATGAGAATCCCTCTTGCTTAGTGGGTGTTTCAAAGTTACCAGAAAATTTTCTGGAGGTGTCATTTCTGATCTAAATTAGGTTATAGTTGAAGCGGCAAGATTCCACCACGTGTTCAAAGAACCATTTCGGATAAAAGAGAACCACTTCGACCACATGACTTTTGTTCTATACTATATGTTGGCAATCATGCTGGTTGTTGATGCAAACACTTAGAAGAGAAAATTATAATGACGTTAAAAATTTCTGATCTTACTTGTAACCTCAAATTGACAAAGCCTCGTTCCATCGACACAAGCAATTCCTTCTGATGATTTTTAGCACAAGTGCAATGCAGCCATAGGAGTCTCATTTGAGCTTGTCCAGTTCTAGTGTCGTATCTAGATTAAATGAGCCTTCTTGATTTGATTCTTCTCTCACTCAGTACAAGAAAGCACGAGCTGAATGCCAGCGCAAAGCAAGAATTTTACTTGGTGCAGGACTAAGAGGGGATTTCTCGTCAAGCCTACGAACGATGAAGATAACAACAACGAGAGTACCCATTGCCTTTGCCAGAGTAAACACAACCTGTCTGCAAAACTATCCAAAATCAATCCTAGAATAGCAAACAAATCGTGACAGCAATATGGAATCATATTAAATGCGTTGCAGCGAGAGCTATAAACAATTAAGTCTTGATCTAAGCATTGGAATTTACAAACAGCCCATTAGAAGCTCCAGATAAGCTTGGAATCATTAGTCCTAATGATAAATTAATACATGACCAAGCATTAATTGTATAAATTATCTGAACATGAACTACAATGCACTTTGTCCATAGATCAATGCGTCTTTCCAAGAACTCGAATCGAAGTGCTTTTTGTGATCTCCTGTTTGAAGGCAGAAAGGCTGATCCCAGATTAAAAATCTTGATATCCACGTATGGCAAAAATATATCGGGTAGCTTTTGGACCTTATCAGTCAAAAGGGTACATTAAAGTTGAAACTGTCTTGTTCACAGATTATTTTAATTCCTAGCAAATGAGTCAGTACGGTGACCGCAATTTCATCTCCAAAGAGAATGGATTCAACGGTTTCTGAAGCAAATCACTGATGGAGAATAGATGTGGCTGGTTACGGACAGCGCCCCAACTTGCGAATTTGCTCGTAGAGAACCCTGTTCCATTCCATTTCAAGGTCGGAAGAAAGAAAAAATCGAAGGTATCGAAACTAAAGTGGAGACACTTTTCCAATGCCTGGATAAGTCGTTTTCTCAACATCTGGAACCTACTCTTTTCGAGGCAGCACGTAGAGAAGCTTGGCGTCATTGATTTTATGACGTACCGATCTTCCATTTCTAGATTCCGTACAGGGTTTAATGGAGTAATTTCGGAATCTGACTACAGGAAATGACCTGTCAAAAGACGAGGTAATGGCATTGTTGAGGTGAATGTGAATCCAATCCTATTGATATGGCAACAGTTGCCTAATGGTTCTTTGGAAAGTAAATTCATTAGCTTACATGTACCGAGACTCGGCTGCTTTTGCACAAAGCATCTAATTCCAGTGGACTTCTCTCTTCTCCATTCAAATGCGCGGGTTTGATGCGTCTGTCCCAAAAAATAAATCTCAGTGACCACGACCCGTGAGAGGCGGCAAGGTAGGTATCTAGAATTTGATCATGCATATTGTTAGGATTCAGTAATAACTGTACAGGCTTTGTAAAAACAGTCCGAAACCCTACATGACAAGACAATATGATGTTTCCAGGATTGCCAGGATGAGACTGAATCATTTATGGTCCCCTCTTGTTCATTTAGACAGAAGTTAAAAAAGGGAATTGACAGGTAAATCAGATTGACCTTTTGAGACCATGAAGGGACACAGCCTTTTAGCCGTCGTTTAGGGACGCCTAATCTCACGTAAACACAAACTTCGGGTTCTGGCATTTTCCCATAAGGACTAAGGCGTCCCTGTCCGGAGTCCAGGACTGCATGGGAGGACAGCACTATGGACTCCATTTAGCTTTATCCTGGTGGATTATCTGCAGGCAAATTGGGTTCCGTGGAATGCCACCTTAAAGACAATTTTTCAGGTACATATCTTTCTCGGGTTATCAAAAAGAAAAACTGCTGCGAAAATTCGATACGCAGATGAAAAATGGAGGAAAAAAGATATGGGAATATCAAATAAAATCCTATCTCCTTGCCCTATCTTAAACTGTGCATCACGAGACGCATTTTATCACACTTATTATGTTCCCTAAAAACTTTAAAAGAGCTTCGAGAAAAAGTCTATCTTGATGTCTCAAGTATCTCAATCGTGCCCACTTGAGGGGACATTCAGATCTGGCAATTCGAGGACACGAAAGAGATGTCTGAGGCCGCGAGCCCTGATGCGAAGTGCAGCATTTTCTTCCCCACTTTATGGAGGAACGAATAATCCAAAAGGATTGTACTAATCGAGTATTTTATCTTCTGTCATGCTTTTGATAATTGAGCTGAGAATATGGCATTTTTTTTTATTAACCAATGTGCCGATCATGTCAAAAAGGGACGATTTCAATGCACAGAAAACAGAACCTTTTGGACTCAAACTTGCTGAGTGCGGAGCTGGCGGAATTCAAATTCGAGTTTTCTTTTTAGATAGTGAAATTCCTTTCTATATATGTAGATATATTCACAGGGAAAAAAATACGGTCCTCTCAAAATTTCTGTTGGAAAAGAAAATACCGCATAAAGAATAGTCAAACCAAATGATCTCCATTCATATGTTTTTATTTTGCGGAGATAATGATCGACAAAAATTCCGCACGGAAAGATATACCACACCAATGAATTATCGATAGAGAATGCATTATAACTATACTCTCTCTCTCAATAAACAATGAAACGATGATCGACAAGAATGCTTACAAAGGACTTTTTATTTTTTTTTTCGTTTTTTACACTGGTCAAGTGTAAGTTAATTTTACTTTTGAAGAAATGGGTTTATTCTTCTTGCTATGTGCGCCCGCAATCTTTACCAATTGGAGCAAATACCAGAGAATGTGGAGCACAAACATGTTGGCAGGCAGGCAGACAGGTCCAAGGTAGAATATCATTTAGGTCTGGATAGGTCTTCAATGACTTTGGGCTTCAATCTGTAGTTTTGTCAAGGCCCAAGCACCTTGATTTTGATCACCTTTATGTCCACACGGTACGAGGTCCATCGAATCTTTTGGGCTAGGATTTGAGTGAGCTTTTTTAGGTGTCAGAATCAGGAACATGTAGTAACAACCCTAAACCATTCCATTCCATCCCTATCCTATCTCTCTTGATCATAAATAATACCGGTCAATCCAAATCGAACACTAATGTTTGGGAGTCGCACTTGAGCATCTGAGCATGAGATCGAGGTTGAGGTCCAACGGCATGCTTAGCATCGATGGAGGCAAGGGTGGGGCTAACAAAAATAGATCAGCCGGTAGTAACAAAATTGAATCACCTAATCTACCGATTTGTTAGGATGCCTTAGCTGCATACATCGCTACACTTCCACTTAAATACATGTGACTTGCTATCAAGAAAAGAATTGCAATAGTTAAAGATGAAGAGCAAGATTAGTCAACTGTATCCAATTTGACCTATGGACGAAAATGTTTCGTGCTTGTTTGATCATCTTCTTAATATGAAATTGTTGGGGAGAGAAAGGTTCCAAAAAAACCTGCTATTGGAGGAAGACCTCTTAGATGGTGAATGCCCGATCAAATTGATCGGGTCATGTAATAAAAAATTTAGGTCAATGGATAATTTGATTTGTAAAGAAGAGATCCCGCAAATGGGTTAGTTCAGGCCATAGATGCCTCATAGGGTTGTGGCCAAGGTGACTATCCATTAGGGGTGTCAAAAACCGAATCAAACTGAAAAATTCAATTTTTTTAATTAAGTTCTTATTAATTCAAATCTTATTAAAAATGAATTTTTTAATTGGTTTGATTTTTATAAGTTCGATCAACCGAACTAAATCGATAAAATCTAAATATTTCTTTTTTATTTTTTTTTTATTTTATTTTTCTTCTTCTTCTTTGTTGGCTAGTCGCCCGCCATGGTAGCGGCTGGTGATTGGCTAGAGGCAAGCTTGAGCCTCGCCATAGGTGAGCGAAGCTTGCTAGATTCTGGCAAGGTTGAGCATCACCCGATTTGGCCACCTGATTGGGGTTGAGCCTCATCTTGCTTGTAAGAACTAGCGGGGCTTGAGCTTGCCGTGTTAGACATCGGCCACCACCATGGCTAGCAACCGACCAATAAAGAAGAAGAAGAAAGAAAAAGAAAAAATAAAATAAAAATTGATTTTTAAAAAAATAAAAAACTTATAGAAATGGGTATATGTAGGAAAAAAAACAAACACAAAAGTAAAAACTCAAAAAACCGAACGAAACCGAATCGGGATTTCGGTTTGATTCAGTTTTGGTTCAAATTAGATTTCGATTCAATTCAATAAATTTCCCTATCGATTTTGTTTGGTTTGGTTTTCAAAAAAACCCGAACCAAATCATTTACACCCCTACTATCCATGAACAGTGCATGCCAAGAGCTAAGTTTTGTGAGAAAGATTGGCGAGATTATATTCGTTTCCTCATCAAGAAGATGCAGCCAATTGCATCTCTTCTGTTCAATTGACACTTGATGAACTTTTTTTTTTTTTTGGGTCGGTGACATTTGATAAACTTATGGACAACAATTTGCACAAGAGTCCAGATTTTTGGCCAAGAGATTGGACGAATTCTAATGGGGTTTGTTGTGCTTTTGAGCTGCTAGTCCTGAAAGAAATGATTTCCCCTTCTGGGAACTAGCCACCACTCCGGTCATCCACTTCCCATCCGGAAAAAGTCTTGAAAGTCTTAACTTGCCATGGCCCACCTAACCACCTAACAAGGACATTAAATGAATGTTAAGGAATCTAAATTACCATTCCGCGTAACTTGTGGCATCGGTTAAGCTGATGCGAGGAAGATGTACTTATAATAATAGGATTTGCGCCTCGATGATCTATTGATTGTATACGGATCGTACGAAAACAAGATGAGTAAGGGTTTGCATTATCATATGATAGGTCTGTCGGCGCAAGTCTATCCTCACAATCAATCGCAAAGCAGGAAAATGTCAATCAGAACACGATTTTTATGTGAAGGATCAGGAGGGAAGAGAAAGGGTATGGGAAATTCGATTTTGCTCTTGAATTGGGGGGAAAAGACGGGAAAGGGAAGATTAGGAGGGATGATGAGAGATTAAAGAGGACTTGGTAGTTGACTTTTATGTAACATTCTAAAGCTCCCCGAATTTCCCCAAATACAGAGGGATGTGGAGGAGTTTGAGGGATCTGATTTCACTTGGGGTTTGTATTGAAACTCTTAAAATTTATTATAAAAATGCAATCAAGTGTAAAAATTTTCAAAAAATTTAATTAAATCCATCATCATGAAAGTACAAATGAGCTCTAAAAATTTCAAAATATATAAACAAATCCTTAAATTTGTCAAATTAGTCTAATCAAGTCTTTCCATTGATTATACTTTTTGAAAATTTTAAAATTTGATTGTATTTTTCTAACAAGTTTTAAAATTTAATTGCACTTTTTTAAAGGTTTTATAACTCAATTGTTCATTTGTGAATAAGTTTAAAGATTTAGTTGCACTTTTTGAAATTTTTTTGAATTAATGGCTTTCTCATAATAAATTTCAGGACTTCTAGTACAGTTACCCATTTTTACTTCTACCTTTATTTTATAACTACTCCTAAATCCGTAAAAAGATATTCACCAAATGCACTATTTTCCTTTCTTTGCCCTGGCTTGCACTCGCAACCTAAAACTATCGTTATCCAATCCCTTCCGATCTTCCAATTTTTTTTTTTTTTTTTTTAACTGGTTTTTTTCTCTCATAATTATTTCAATCTCCTACATGTTTTTCCCCCTTTGTAGTTGCCATGTTACTTACTTTGTTCGACATTTACAGTTTATAACATGTTGCTGTAATGTCATTTATAGAAGTGTTATTGTCATCTGATCTCATGTTACCTACCATAGATTTACTATAGGACTTACACGTTAGCAAAAATACATGGCCGACGTTAAATAAGATCTCGCACAGTCAAAGCATTAAGCTAAATGGCCTTACTTCAACTCCTAAAAATTAAGGGAAAAAAAAAACAATAGGTGAAATTACGTAGATAAATATTTCCCTTTCCGAAAAATATTTAAAAAGTACAACACGTCAAAAAATAAGAAATCAAGTCCCACTAAAAAAATATAAATGCGTCTTTTTCATCACATATTAATAATACATAAGTATGTGATTTTTATGTGACGACGGGACAAAATAGTCATGCATAGTAACTTTGTGGAAAATGGCGGACTGGCAGCTTTTCTTTTCTCGCCAAAATTACTGTACTTCAATAGTAAAATGTCTTTCATATGGACATCGACACATGGTCGATCGAATTGTGAATTATTAGTGTAGAAAAAAAGATTAATTAAAACTCTCCAGCTATCAAGCACCATGCTACACTGCCACCGAAAGCTTTGCCGGATCTTTTGTACATTTTTCTTTTCGGAGTTTAAAAACAAATTGGTAGCTTTCAATCCATTGGAGAATTCGTGCCGCAAAATTATAATTATCTGACTAATTATCTGATAAAGCCATCGTTTTAAGAATAAAATGCAGGTGGTGCATATACTGACAGATGAAGCGGCCAGGCCGTCAACTGCACCGATGTCATATGATATACGTAGCAGCAGCAAGATGCCCCCCGCCGTTGCCATAAGATGCGATGCCCTAAAAGAAATCTCCAACTTTAATCTTCGCACGGACCCACCAACTTACGTTGTTTATCATCTTCCTCGTACGGACTTACTCTATCACGGCTCCACCGACACTCACCGGTCGCCCCCATTACCTTGATTAACGCGTTAGACAGAACAGACTGGACCTTAAATACTTGAGTTTTTTTAGTATTGGGCCTTTGCAAGAATCTAAGACTGTTTTTATTATATTATTCTAAATATTGAGGTTGGTATGAATTCTCCCAGATAAAAAGAAATAATATGTCAAAGATTTTGATATGGTAATCATATTATCCATTTGGGTTTACAATTTACATTGAGTTTGTTTATGTTTATTCAAACTTCTTCGTGTAGGTTTGTCATCCGATTAAAAGAAAACACGATATAGAAAATTGCAATATTTATAGAAAGAAAATATTAGGTAATACCGGCTTGACACGTTATCAATGAGACACTTCATTAATTGGCTCTCATATGTCTTAGTGGCCTAGTAATTTCAAATTTTTTCTTCTCCTCCCTCCGTTACCCCTCCTACCCTTACTTCTTCCTTTAGCTTCTATTACCTCTCTCTCGTTGTTGTTCTTGAGAACATGAAATGCGAGAATGCGATCACCAGTTTCGGCAACCTTGACCAAAGGGCACTTCAACAGCTCCCTACTCTACAAGCTCGACGGTCGACCCCCCACCATTCGGTATCCAGGAACTTCGGTTGGAAGCTTTACGGCGGCGACCTTGACCAAAATAGAGGGGTTAACGGAGGTAAGAAAACAAATCAAATTAATGGGTCCCACTTGGACACGTGCTACTCAATTAATAGAGTTTCTCATTACTAATGTGGAAAGAAGATCCCACCTAATATTTTCTCGTTTATTGAATCATAGTACATGTATATAAAATGTTTCGACCATGTAAAATAATATGAATCGATAAAAGAATAAGAAGAAGGCATAGAGTAAGAATGTAAATTTCCCTCTATAGTTTTCTTCCATTTATCGAATTCTTCATCATTTGCATAGAATTTCCCTTAAAGTAAATTTATTTTTTTCTCCATTTGCTCCTCTCTATTTATACAGATTTAGAGGTGATTTAAGATCATCATCTTTTAATTCAATACATTTCCATCTTCTCCTTCAATGGATATTCTCTCTAATCTTTTTTGTAATCATTTTATGTCTATTTTTATGTTTTCGCAAGAGTTGGATGGATATCTCATCATCCATCATGTATGGCAAAGAATATCGATGGATATCTTGTAGAAATATGCAAAGTTGAATCTGTACTTTTAAAGGAATTCACAAGCGCGCCCATTGATAATGGAAGGTTTTTTGAGTATTTGACTGAACCACATCATGTCAGCCAAATTGAAGATAATGCCAGCAAGACCGACCGCATTACTCTTTATCAAAACGACTAAAGGTGCGGATCAATTTAAAAAGAACGTAAAACAACGAAATTTATCTTCAAATAGTAAAGCAAAGGACGTTTAAATTTTTCCCCGTTTTTTAGCGAATGAATTTATGTTGGAAGACCATATATTTTTTTATCTTTAACCCGATCACACACGAGAGAATAAAAGATAGGGATTTAGAATTTTTAAATTTAGTTCCTTTCAATGATTCATATGTCACAAATTTGCCCTCTCTACATATAAAAGCCTCACCACGTTTAAGAGACAAAATGCAACTTTTAAAACTTTGAATAATCATTATCATTCATTTTTCACCAAATAAATGGAATCCTAAATTTTAAGAAATTTCAATCCCGAGATCTAATAGTCTTTTGGTACACGCATGAAATCCATCGAGAATCCATTCTCTCACGAAATCCTTTTTAATTAAAGCTTGCTCCACCAGTCTTATTAACCCCTCGACATCAACGTGTCAACAGCAAATTTCTTGAAGATCAAGCCCCATCTTTGTTTATGCTCAACTTGTGGAAACCCTCTTTCCGTCGGACTGCAGGTATACCTCTACATCAATCGTGTTCCGCTTGGTAATCTTAGCTGACATGGGTGCTCATCTCATCTTTTGTTAACTACTTTTCAATGCCAGATGATCGAATTTAACAGACGCCACCGTCGTTTTGCCGGATATTCTAAGAGCAAAATGCGCAAGTGTTCCGCAAGACGCCGAATTAGGTCTTATTCAGATATATAGACTTGACCTAAAAGCTTCCTGCTTTTACGGGCTAGTCATTTTTATTTATTTCATTTCTTTGTCGTCGTGAGTCTCGTCAAGTCAATAAATGTTTTCTTGATTCCCAAGTCAACAATCATTTTTTTTTTAAGACGTAGGTTTGTTGGGTACATGTTAGAGTTTTAGTGGGCATTATCATCATCCCATAGGTATCGCCATGACGTTTCGCATGGAGACGTGGTCAATGCATATCTCCTCCCACGAGTCTTCTAATCTTTGTCCACTAGTTTTCTTTTTCTTAAAAAAAAAATATCGTTTGGTGATGAGTTTTGCAATGTTAAGTGAACTAACATAAGATCCACCATTTACGATATAATTAGGCCCTATTTATTGCGTAGAAAATGAATAATATAAAATTATTTTTTTAAACGATTGCTTACATTGCTTGAAATAATTCAACGATGAAAAATAATTTTGTTATCGATAATAATTTATATTTTAATTATTTTCGTAAACAATTAGAATATTTTTCATTTGTTCGTTTATTCTTGTAAGCGATATGACCGATCACTTATCCGAATCATTCATTTTTCGCAAAACAAACGCATCATCAATATGTCTTCCCTCCCTTATCTATGCATACGAGAAAATTAGAAATATTATAAGATGCCAAGCGTGCTTAGAACAAGTAGGGGTTTATGTGCTAATCATGCCAAGTGTTCACATAAACCCTGTCAATGGTATATCCCAAGTTCGAAGCAAGCTTTGGAAGATGAGTAATGTATTCGAGAAGGCGAGGGTCAATGAACAAATTCCTCGAAATTTCCATTGGGTTAGCAGACTTTGGTTTTCGACCGTGCCGTTTCCGATTTGATTGTTCAACTTTGATTATATTACTCGCGGTTCGGTCTTGATACTCGCGGTTCGGTCTTGATCTTGTGTTGACATATGGCGGTTCCTAAACCCCTCATTTAAGAACGTGACATCAAGCGGACTGAATTTGCCATTCCAACCTAGACTGGTGGCTGAGATCGAGTATTCATGCTTATAGCTCGACGAGGCTTGACTTTCGAAAGTAAACACATTATATAAGCTTAAGTTAGGCTTGATATATATGCACGAGTTTGAGCTCGAGTTCTGCCAAACCCTCTAAATTAAACACTTATAAATGTTACAACATGAGGGTCTGGGATATGAGTGCACAACTACCAATTTGTCTGGCCGCCAAATAAAATAAAAAATAATAAAAAAAAATAAAAATAAAACACTGTACAAGCAATTTGGAATAGAGATATCCAATTGTTGATTACTAAAAATAAATTAAACCCTGTTTGTTGGCTTGATATATATAATTACAGTGGGAAACCGTAGGCTTTGCGCGGAGAATCCTAGGACTAACTTTTTTTTTCCCTCCCTTCTTGTTTGTCTGGTTTGCTGAAGTCGATGATTCTCCTTTTTCATGTGTTGCGGGGTTACATCAATTGTGTCTACGCAATCAACATAATTAAATTTGAGAAATAACGTGTGACTTCGACGGTATATCGAAACAAACGTTAGAGAATCTTCGCATGACTTCAACAACCTTGCGTCAACCGTAACATGAGTCTACGCATACTCTATGATTCCTATCAAATGGATTTTAAAGCGTAGGGATAAATCCTTTTTTGTCGTGGCTTTTGTATTAAGCAATTATATATGGTGGAATCATTTTTTTGATGACTTAAACTTTTGAGATAACGGTCGTAGGATGTTAATATCATTGTACGGGTCAAGAGTTCAAATCTCGATAATCCCTCCTCTTGAATTTTGTTTGTTATTGTGTTAACATATTGTTGCTCTTTGATGATCCATTTGATATGGGTTTTTCACGTATAATTCGACTTATGTACGAGACAGCGTTTTAAGGGATGATCGGAGATCTATAAACTTGGATAGTGAATTGATTGAACTTATCCAAATCGCTGGCATATCTGGAAACCTAATAATAAAGGATATATAATTATATGATTTTATCGGAATAGCGCCAAACTTTAAAAATCATGAAGATAGAACACTAAATTTCCATATCTCTCTCTCCACCATTGCCTCAACTCTCCGACGCTGCCATCTCCATACTTTTTTGATCTGTGGACGTAGCCCTAATTTAGAGAAATTTGTTCGTGGAGAATAAATCTCTGCCATTTTATATGTATGGGTGTTGATATGTCATCCTAAAATAAATGCACATCCTAAATTTACCGCCCTTAATCCCCGTACGTCATGAAAGAATAAGTTTAGATGTTCTCAAGAGCAAATGGTTTTTCTGGCGCTCTTATTACTATAATAATTAAAACACTAAACCTAATCTATCGTATGTACGCAATCATGTGATTTATATATTCAAGAATGATCTTTCCCGTGAACGAGGGAGCTGGATTTATTCAACGACGACAACAGTTTCGTTTGTTTTTATCATACCTAATTATTTGATTAAAAACATATAAATCCCTGTGCCTTGGATGTCTTCTTCCCTTTATTTGCTTCTTGCCACAGGCCAGCATTAGATCTAGATTCTAAATTATCCACGTCGCCTACAGTATTAAATAATTAAATCAATGTATTCATCAATATAAAGAAGCAGAATTCTCTCTATATGTCCATCACTCCCGGCTCAGAGACACTTGTAGCTATACACAACCAGAAAGACACCAGCTTTTGTCTCAAAAATGCACGTCCAGAACCTAAAGAAGCCCATGATTCCCAGGCTAAAGATGTCTGCTTCGCCGAGGCACAGAGCTTTCCATCCTCTGCGTCTTCATAGTTTCTCCATGAAGCTTCCACCTTCTCTCTTCAGCTCCATGAAGATGAAAACCCTCCTCCACACTCTCCTCAGTCACCTCCCAAGGCTCGCCATCTGGAAGCCCTCGCTTCTTGAGATCTTCCCAAGGAAAGAGCTCTATCTTGACATCATGATGAAGATGCAAGCTTCACTCTCCAAAGCCTTGATCAACATCAACACCCTCATACACACTCTCATCTTCCCATACTTGAGGATGGTCATTCGCAGTCTCATACCAAAAGCCAAGTCCTTCGCGGTTACAATTGTGAAGGCTAAAAGACACCTTGTGGTTCACTCGCTCAAGTTTCCTGGGCTCAAGCGCAAAAAGAAGAAAAGCCTCTATGGCTATGGTGGTTCATACAGGTTCTACTTCAACTGGTCTTCGAGGTCGCACGTCTTGCCTGCACCGGCTGCTGTTCTCGCCGGGTGTTACTCGAGCCGGCGTTTGTACTGTGACTTGGCAAGGAACAGTTCAGGGGCTTTGTACGGAGGTCACCATCAACACGAGGAAGAAATTACCGGAGAGACAGAGTTGTCGAGGTACCTTCAGTGGCTAGAAGGGAAGGTTTTTGAAGATTCTGGTGATGGTAATGATAATAGCATTAATAATATTGACAATCTAGCTGAGATGTTCATTGAGGTGGGTCACGAGAAGTTCATACTGGAGAAGCAGGAGTCTGACAGGAGTTTCCAAGAAATGATGGCTAGGAGCCTCTAGATTGTCTTTGTAAATTGAGGTCTGTAGTTTCTTTTTCTTTTTCTTTTTGTCTGGTAAGTTGGCTTTGGTGGAGAGAGCTTGTGTATATGTCAAGATGCAAATCTCGTTGCCCAGGTTTGATCCTATGAATAGACCGAATGGATAGATGGAGGCGTGGTGCCCATCATCATTTTGTTCTTTCTTTTCTTCGGTATCATGTCGAACACTATCTTCGAATCAAGCTCTTACGTGCATATATGCAAACTGAGTTCACCTCTCCGATCCTGTGTCCTGCCATCTACAGTAAGACAATAGCTTTAGAGAAAAATAGCCTCTTCGCAAGTTACCTCAATGAAAATATACAAAGGCATAATAACGAGATCTTTGATCTGACACATGTTTTGAGGTTTGAGGGTTAGTACTCTTGCTACCGGACAAGCTAACAGAAGTGCACCTGTCCAGCAAGGAACCGGGCATAGAAAGAAAATAGAGAGAAGCTAAGGTAGCGGTAGAGTGATGGAGACTTCTGACCAAACAACCCAAGTGTCTGATTCTGGCAACTTGAATATAAGACTCCCAAAGAGGGCCCTTATGCTGTAAAAATTAACCCCACGAAGCTGTAATATAAAGTAAAGTTTCCCTTTTCAAACTTTCGACATAAGTACACTAAACGCCATAAATTATAAAGTTAATTAACCGTCGCTAATGGATGAAAGATTTTCCACGTAAGTTGTTAAAATTTGGCTTGTGTGTTCAAATCTTATCATTACACGTGTAAATATGTTTCCGGCCAAAATGGACGAACGTATGAGAAAAACCCCTAATTATATTAATTAAAAAGGTTCTCGAGGGTCCCGAGGGGCATATGTCAATCGTCCTTCAAGTTAACATCTCATGTACTATTGATTTTTGGTGTATATGAACGGAGGATAGTAACCTTGATACATTCAAACGGGAGATATCAGCAATTGTTGCAGACGACACGAGACATGACATCTCTAGAATCCACGCTGCTGGTATGGACTCCTTCTGAGTAGTTAAATGTCATCGGTTCCTACAGCGGCATAGTTAACAAGTTCATATAGAATCCTATTACGTGGGCCAACACTGCCGAAGTGCTAGTGACATTAAATTTAGGGTAATCGCTGGCCTCCATTTGTAATCCAATTTTCTCAAAGTTAGAAAATTTTCCATCGGCGTCGGACAAAACTAAGTTGAGTTGCGGTTGTTCCCTATGCTAAGTTCCAGCCCCTGACTGTAGGGACAGGGAGAAGGAGAGAGTTCTATCCAACGTCATTGAATGACATCATGTTTATAATCTTATGCATTAACTATACAATACTGCTAAATATTGGTGGTTTATTTGTAAAATAAATTAAGAGGTACATTGTCCCATATCGAATTGGTATGAGTGCACACGTGGACGAGATTTAGCACTAATAAAAAATCATTACTTTTTTATTTATTAAAATTCGAATTTATAATTATATACGTAACTATTATGTCCTATTGAAACAGTGCAATTGTTCATAATAGAGTAACGGTATTTCTTTAATTATTTAATTTTGAATTTATTATTTCTGTCTTACTGTTATTAAGCCCTCTTATAACCTTTGAAAGTTTACGTCTATTTGGACATAATTTTTTAGCCTTTAGAAAGTTATGTCCGTTTGGATACAACTTCTTAATCTCATTGAAAGGTTGTATGCATTAAAAAAACATATTTATCTGTTATATATTGGTTGATAATTGTGGGCATTGTTTTATGTTTTTGTCTTTCCCAAGTAAGTTTGCAAAGCAAGAAAATATTCATTGGTTTCTCGTTGGCGGTGCTTCCTTGAAGGCGATTGTGCAGGCTTTGGGCATTCTCTCTGTTGCTTTGTTATCATAGGAGTACATCACGATCACCTCTCTTCTTTGATTGTAACTAGTCTCACCGAATATAGGTGACTGAGATTTGGAGATCAAGAAATTCCATGCTCCATACTCGGTTTGCTCGATAGTGTTATTCGAACTATTAGATTAACTATTAAGCATTGCTTTAAGGGATGCTAAAATCTCCGACGCAAAGTTATCATTGATTTGATCCAGAAGTTATGCCTTACTCGAGACATTTTTGTATAAAAGGATTTGTTGAAATCTTCATAAGTATTTCAATCTATAAGTTCTATTTTATGTGTTTTACCTTAGTCACTACCATTTCATATCAAGTATTTAACTTGATATGAAATTTCTATCCAAGTTATATATATACATGAAGAGATTAAAGTGGGTTAAATAGGTGGGGGCTTTCTTAGGTTAAAATAAATTATGAATGAGTTTTAGTAAAAGGGTCAGGTTGATGAGTGCATAAATAGGTCGATTTGGGTTTGACTATTTGCAACCCGAATCAACTTACCTAATTGACAGCTCTACCCTCAACGTCGATGAGTCAACAGCAAATTTATTGGGGAAACATTAATTGCAATATTTATGTCGTCTACGTTGCAATCCTAGCTAACATAGGTAGTCATATAATCTTCTATTAAATACTTTTCAATGCTAAATAATTGAATTTAGCGAACGCCATAGTCCGTTTTGCCGATTATTCTAGGAGCAAAAGGTGCGAGTGTTCCAAAAGACGTCAAATTAGGTCTTTTTTATAAATAAAAAAAAAAAAAAAAAGACTTGACCTAAAAGCTTGGTGCTCTTATTGGGTTGTCATCCTTATTGATTCCATTTCTTCGTCGTGACTCTCATTGAGTCAATAAATGTGCCTTAATCCTAATTAATGGAGTTGTGGAGTTTAATGGAGAAAGGTAATATCAAAGCTCAAAGCTTTTACTACTAATAATATATATGTAATTTTCATCATAACTATGTATATCCTAGACTCTTGCTATACATACCAGGGCTGTGTCTTCTTGTAGTTGTAATGCTGAAACTTGTAACTCCAATACTGATACTAATAGTGAAGAGATTGTCCAATGCAGCATGGTGGTTTTCCCTTTCAGAGGGTTTTTCATGTAAAAATTCACTTGTTTTCTTCTTTATTTTTTGTCTTCAAAGATTCGTATGGCTAATAAGGCTGCGCATGGTAACATTCTCCAGCTCAAGAATTTCTATTCTTTTCTTCCCCAGAACAAAAAAAGAATAGAAACCCGTTTGATAACGACAAGTTAGTTTTTTGTTCCCGGGAACAAGAAGTTAGCCCGGGAATGGTTTTGGAATAGAAATGAGAAGTAAAAAAAAGTTGCTTCTTATTCCCAGAAATAAATTTCAGAAATAAGTGAATTTTTTTTTCTTTTATTCATCTCTTGCTACAACCGCCAACCACGCCGCCGCCGCCACCGCCGCCGCCGGCCGGCAAAAATAAAAAACAAATAAATATAAAAAAGAAACTGTTTTTTACCAAATGCATTTCTATTCTTTTTCTATTTCTAGAGTAAAAATTTTGTGTAGTTATCAAACGGGTTTTTTTACATAGAAATTGTTCCCTTAATATAAATAGAAAAGAAATATTTCTGAAAAAAAAACTCTTCCCAGCCAAGAAGTATTACCATTCACACCCTAAGTCTCCAAACATTATTTCTATATGAGATTTGTTGGATAGATGTTAAGATTTTAATGGGTATTATCATCATCCCGTAGGTATCGCCATGACGTTTTGGCATGAAGACGTGGTCAATGCATATCATTTTCGACAAGTCCTCTGATCTTTCTCCACTGGTCAATCTTGTTAGGTGTTGAGTCCGCAACATCATAGACGCTAAGAAGAGTTTGAATAAGGCGGGGTTTGTGCTAACGTTGCCAAGTATTCACATAAACCATTCCAATGGTATATCCTAACTTTTAAGCAAGTTCTGGCAGATGGCCAATGTAATCGTGAAGGTGAGGGTCAATGAACACGTTCCTTGAAATTTCCATTGGGTTGGCAATAACTTTGGTTTTCAAATTACTTACTATGTCGTTTTTTATTAGATTCCTGGACTTTGATTATGTTATTCGTGATTCGGTCTATTATGATCTTGACCTTGTGGCGATATATGGCGGTTCCTAAACTCCAAACGTTAGTGATGTGACATCAAGCAGACCCAATTTCCCGTTCCAACGTAAACACATGGCTCGAGATTGAGCATCATGCTTATAGCTCGACTAGGCTTGAATTTCGGAAGGAAACGCATCATATAGGCTTGAGTTAGGTTGATGTGTCTCTTCACGAGTTTGAACTCGACTCAAATTACTTTGAGCTCCAGTTCTCACAAACCCTCTAAATTGAACACTTTATAAGGTACAATATGAGTGCACGAACAACAAAATTGTCTTAACGCCAAATCAAGAAGAAGAAGAAATTCTGTACAAGCAATTTGGAATAGACATATGAAAGAAGTCGAAGGGGAGGAAAAACGAGAGGAAGAAAGAGGGAAAATCTTCTCTGTATTTCTCTGTGTATTTCTCAATGGACAAAATTGATATTATATTACAAAGTATATGTGAAGAAAAAGGAAATGAAATAATCTACAGATTGGATCCGATCTTGATTGATTTAATAATATCCTCATGATTTGATCCTTGCATATCTTCCAATATTTTCTGCGTATCTTCCAACACTCCCCCTCAAGCTAGTGGCTTGTAGATGTCCAAGACGCCAAGCTTGCTCAAGAGATATGCATGCTGTCTTTGACATAAAGGTTTGGTGAAGACATCCGCTGGTTGTTCTTCTGTTCCAATCCCTTGTTCTCGATCATCCCTTGCTGGATTTTCTCTCGGGTGAAATGACAGTCTACTTCTATATGCTTCTTTCTTTCATGCACGATAGGGTTAGACACAAGTTTGAGGGCTACATCATTGTCGCAGAATAATTTTGTTGGTCCTCTAACTTGTACCCCAAGATCCCGAAGTAATCCTCTCAACCACACTTTTCACATGTGGTTTTGGCCATGGCTCGATATTCTACCTCTGTTGAGGATAATGAAACAGTTGGTTGTTTCTTCGTTTTCCACGAAAGTAAAGAATCCCCAAATTTAATACATAAACCGATTATGGATCTTCTGCTCATTGGACAAGTCGCATAGTCTGCGTCACAATACGCAGTCATCTTCATGTCACGTCTCCTAGAAAGAAGAATCCCAAGTCCAAGACATTTCTTCAAGTACTTCACCACTTTTAATACGGCATTCATATGAGACTGCTTTGGTTTGTGCATAAACTGACTGAGTGTCTGCACCGCATAACTTATGTCTGGCCCGGTCATAGTTAAATATATGAGCTTCCAAACAAGTTTCTAATAGCCCAAAGGATCTCTGAGTACGGGATCAGCTTCCTGAGATAGTCCAGCATCATAATCCGTTGTAGTCAGTTTGATATTTTGCTCAATTGGTATTACAGCTAGCTTACATCTCGACAATCTCAATTCTGAAATAATTTCCAATGCAAATTTCCTTTGGCTAAGAGAGATTCCTTGGTCTGATCGAGCAATTTTGATTCTAAGGAAATACTTTGGTGAGCCTAGATCTTTAATGTGAAAAGTAGAATGCAAGTATTCCTTAAGACCCTTGATAGCTATTTCATCATTGCCCATAATAAGTATGTCATCTACATATATCATCAAGTAGATAGATGACGTACCTTTAGTCCATGTAAAAATAGCATAATCAAATTTGGACTGTTGAAAACCAGCAACTATCAGTGACTCAACAAATTTTGCACACCACTATCTGGAAGCTTGCTTGAGTCCGTAAAAAGATTTGTGGAGATGACATATTTTATTCTCCCCTTGTCTCCGTAAACCTTGTGGTACTTCCATATAGATCTCCTCGTCTAAATCTCCATGAAGGAAAGCATTGTGAACATCCATCTGATGTAATGACCAATCTTGAAGAGCCGCGACTGAAAGAAATGATCAAACTATGACGTCTTTGGCGACCGAGGAAAAAGTTTCGTGATAGTTGAAACATTCTCTCTGTGTGAAACACTTAGCCACTAACCGAGCTTTGTATCTTTCAATCGATCCATCTGCCCAATATTTGATCTTGTATACCCATTTGCATCCAATTGCCTTGCAATGTGAGGGTAGGGTAACAAGATCCCATGTTTGATTATCTATTAAGGCCTTCAATTCTGCCTCCATGGCTTTTTGCCATTGTTGATCAGTGCTTGTCTCATCAAAATTGGACGATTCTCACTCTTCAGAGATGTGAGTGATGCAACATCTATGCTCCGGGGATAATTGATCGAAGGAAACATAAGAAGCAATGGGAAAAAGAATACTTGGTGAATTCCTGACTCCACATATGTAGTCTTTAGTCCAGGTAGATGGGCGCGTGGCGCGATCGGAACATCTGGGAGGATCATTCTCTTAAGATAGATGATTATCGGAAGTTTTCACAGGAGGCAAATCTGAAAGTATCACATCATCCTGCCCTTGATCTTGAACTTCCATTAAGGGTGTCATGTCGGTAGTTGATGTAGAAAAACCCCTTGTATCTGCTAATGAAGGAAGTAACACATATCCAGAATCTTCGACCTTGTCCTCTATATGAGAAGTAGGAGAAAGTCCTTTCTTATTGCTGCCTGTTTCCTGAGTAGCAAATGGAAAAACAGTTTCCTGGAATAAGACGTCCTTGCTGACGGAAAATTCCCCTGTAGTGGGATCAAAAACCAATATCCCTTCTATAAGGTGGGATATCTCATAAAAATGCAATGGCAAGCACAGGGACCCATCTTATCCTTAGGTCCTACAATTTTGGCATAGCATAGACAACCAAAGATTTTCAAGTGGTCTAGGTTTGGCTTCTTCCCAAAAAGCACCTCGAAAGGAGTTCGTCCGTCAAGAACCTTGGTCGGCATATGATTTATTAAATAAGCTGCAGTCAAGACACAATCCCTCCAAAAATTGTTTGGAATAGAGGCTTGAAATTTTAAAGCCCTTGCAACTTCCAACAAATGACGGTATTTCCGTTCCGCCATTCCATTTTGTTATGGTGTATAAATACATGAGCTTTCATGTAATATCCCTTGTGAGGAAAGAAGAGCAGCACATTCATGATTGAAAAATTCTCTCCCATTATATGTCCTTATTCTTTGGACAGTATTTCCAAATTGGGTTTTTGATAGAGAAAGAAATGTCCTTAAATTGGAGACAACTTGAGCCTTAGACTGCATGAGAAAAATCCACGTGGCTCTGGAGTGATCATCCACAATGGTAAGAAAGAATCTAGACCCATCATGGCTTGATGTATGATATGGTCCCCATACATCAATATGTAGCAAGACTTTTGCTCAAAGGAAAGAGACTACGCGACTGTTTTGCAAGCGGACAAATTTGACATTGAGGATAAGGAAAAGAGAAACTATGGCCCAATCTGGAATGTAAAAGGAACTTTCTATCATTGGTAGTCAAATTACACAATGATTGCTTATTACAAGGAAAATGATCAAGATTTTTCGGTAAGCTTTTCCAGGAAAATAATCCTTCAAAGAGACTACCCCAGCACATCAGTTTTCCAGTCGAAAGGGCCTGAAATAAATAGGTATCAGCATCGAAAAATACTCGACATGAATTTTCCTTACAAGCTCTAGATACTGAAATAAGATTAAATTGAAAGTCCAGGATATAAAGGACATTGGTGAAAAGAATATGGGAGTTAAGAGTGATTGTCCCTGTTGTAGTAACATAAGCAATGTTCCCATTTGGAAATTGCACAATAATAGGATCATTTAATTCTTCATGAATAATAGAGAATAATCTTTTATCACACGCTATATGGTCACTGGCTCCCGAATCAATAATCCAAATATTTCATGATATAGTATTTAACAGGCAACAAGAAATACCTGTGAAGCTACTTCCCCTTTTTTGGACTTCCAATTTTTGTAAAGCCTGCATTAGTTGCTAATATTCCCCATGTGTGATAGGTTGATTTGTCGATCTTGTAGGTTGATAGGCTGCTGCAGATATCTCATTTCCTTTCTTTTCCTTTTCTCCAAGTCTGCCGTGTAATTTCCAACAATTTTCAATTGTGTGGTGGGGCCGCTTGCAAAAATCACAAAATAATTTCCCCCTATTTTTAAAATTCTGCCCATATGCTTTGGGAAATTGAGCACCGTTGGATCCCTTTGATCTAGCTCCATCTCCACCGTCCAGATCAGTGCCGGAAGCCGCGTGCCCTTAAGACCGTCAAATTGTTGTGCTCGATCCTGGCCGTCCATCCCAGCCCCTTTAAGACTTCACTAGTCTGCGAACCCTAGCAACGGATCGAAGCCCCTCTTTTTTTTCTAGGGTTTTTTCTCTCTCGATCCTTGCCGCCAACGCTAGAGCTTCAATGGCCTTGCTATCTGATGAGGCAAGTCACTGGTTCTCCTCTTGCACTGCGAGCTGGAAGATTCGGCCGAGAGTGGGTGCTGGCTCCATAGCTAGTATCTGCGACCTGAATGTGAGGTAAGTTTCGTTGAGGATAAGCAAGAACCAAGTCACCTTCTCTCTGTCTTTCATCTCTTTGTATTGTTGAAGGGTCGCTTCGGGCCCTTCCAACTTTTCTTTAGCAGCTTCCAATTCATTCTAGAGGGCTGAAAGCTTATTGAAGCATGTCGTCATGGACATGTTTCCCTACTTCAATTCGCTGAGTGCTTGATGCAATGAAAAAATTTTCGCCCGATCCAATTTTCCGTACATTTCTCGGATGCTATCCCAAATAATTTTTGAGTCTTCTATGGGTGGTAGACTGGCGGCGATTTCTGGGTTGATGCAATTCCCTATCCATGTTCTAACCAATTGATTGCATTTTTTCCACTGTCATCCCATTTTTTCGTCAGTCGGGATCGAAATGGTCCCATCGATAAAACCCTTTTTGTCTTTCGTGATTAGGGCTCGCCAAAACTCCCGTGCCCAACTCGAATAATTTTCTGGTCCTTTGAGAAGGTGGCTGATGAGCCGCAACTCCGGTCCGTCGGCGGTGGAAATGTAGAGCGCGTCACTGAGTTATGGGTGACCCATGGCAGCCGCGAAAGGAAACGGCAGAAACCTGGGTAGGGATTTGCAGCTTGACCCGAATTGAATCCGCCCGGAACTCTCCCACTTGAATCGCCTGACTCGCCTGTTTACTCCGGGCCGATGGTTGAGCCTGCCCCACTGTTGGTTGGTGGGCCTCCATCAATCCGCACGCTACTTTAGTAGCCCAGCTATGATGTAACTGGGCTTGGCCCATGAATCCATAAAAATGGCATCCACTGGTAAGGATAGCTGAGAAAGGTTGCCCCAGATTGAACTGAGCCGGAAAAGTTTGCCATTGTGCATGTTGGGCTTGGATCTGGCCCTGACTAAGCTGCTGTTCGGCCATGGAAGTCACGATAGATGAATCTGGGCTGTTCGAAGATTGTGGCATTGTATCTCTTGCTGGTTGCTCGTCTGGGTTTGAGGTGAGAATTTCTGGTTTGTTCATAATGAAAAAAAAAAAAATCCTTCCCCTTCAAAGAATAGTGATTCCTTCGGTAACTCTCTTTGCAGGTTAGAGTTCCTCTAAGCAATTGAAACAAGAGCAGAAGCTATGTCAAAACCTCAGCTGCTCTGATACCATGAAAGAAGTCAAAGGGGAGGAAAAACGAGAAGAAGAAAGAGGGAAAATCTTCTTTGTATTTCTCAGTGTATTTCTCAATGTACATAATTGATATTATATTAAAAAGTATATGTAAAGAAAAAGGAAATGAAATAATCTACAGATTGGATCCGATCTTGATTGATTCAATAATATCCTCATGATTTGATCCTTGCATATCTTCCAATACTTTCCAATATTTTCTGCGTATCTTCCAACAAGATATCCATTTATTAATTACTAGATATAAAATTAAGCCATGCTTGTTGAGTCGATATATAAAATGTTAGAGGCAAATTGTTGGTTCTGTGCGTGGAAATCCTATCGCTAACTTTTCCCCCGTTTCTTGTCTGATTTGTTAACATCGTGATCCTCTTCTTTCATTCTTAATAATTTGGTTACATCAATTGTGTCTACGTACTCAATATAATAAATTTGCGAAATAACGTGCGACTTCGACCGTATATCGAAACAAACGTTAGAGACTCTTCGCATGAGTTCAACGTGCTTACGTCCATGGTACTGGTAGCATATGCCTGCGTACTCGATAATTCCTTTTAAATGGATTTCAAAGCATTAGGGACTTTTTTGCCATTTCAAATGTTAGTTTTCCTCCTTTTAAAACATGTCTGTTTATTATGTTACCATATTGTTGATCTTTATTAATTTTAATTTATCTGAATCACTGGCATTTTTGGCCATCCAAATAACAAAGGATACATAACTATACGACTGTTAGAATAGTGCCAAACTTTAAAAAGGAAAATTGACCAGAAAATTCTAAACATATTATGCGGTAGCCAATTCAATTTAAACTTTTCAATTGTGTTAATTTAATCATAAATCTTTTGACAATTCATCAATTTTATTCTAAACCTTTTGATGTTGCTAATTTTGGCCGGAAATCAAGAGCAAATTGTTTTTCTAACACTCTTATTACTATAGTAATTATATTACTATATCTAATTTATTAGATGTGTGCAGTCGTATGATTTATATATGCAAGATTAATATTTCCCCGGACCGAGGGAGTTGGATTTATTCAACCACGACAGCATTTTCCTTTGTTTCGTCATTCCTAATTATTTGGTTAAAAACGTACCGTTCCTTATCACTTTCGTGTCCTCTTCCCTTTATTTGTTTTCCTGGCACAGGCCAGCTTCAGAAGTAGAAGCTAAATTGTCCACGTCCCCTGCAGTATTAAATTATTGAATCAATATATTCACCAATATAAACAAGCAGAATTCTCTCTATATATCCATCGTTCCCGACTCAGAGACATTTGTTCAGAAAGACGCCAGCTTTTGCCTCAAAAATGCACGTCAAGATCCTGAAGAAGCCCATGATTCCCAGGCTAAAAAAGGCTGCTTCAGCGAGACACAAAGCCTTCCATCCTTTTCGTCTTCGTAGTTTCTCCATGAAACTCCCACCTTCTCTTTCCAGCACCATGAAGATGAAAACCCTCCTCCACACTCTCCTCCGCCGCTTCCCGAGGCTCACCATCTCGAAGCCCTCGCTTCTTGAGATCTTCCCAAGGAAAGAGCTTTATCCGAACATCATGATGAAGATGCAAGCTTCATTCTCCAAAGCTTTGATCAATATCAACAACGTCATGCACACTCGCATCTTCCCATACTTGCAGATGGTCATTCGCAGTCTCACGCAAAAAGCCAAGTCCTTAGCGGTCAATATCGTGAGGACTAAGAGACAACTTGTGGTTCGCTCACTCAAGTTTCCTTGGCTCAAGAGCAACAACAAGAAAAGCCTCCATGGCTATGGCAGTTCGTACAGGTTCTACTTCAACTGGTCTTCAAGGTCGCACGTCTTGCCAGTGCCGGCTCCTGTTCTTGCCGGGTGTTACTCGAGCAGGCGTTTGTACCGCAATATGGCAAGGAACCGTTCGAGGGCTTTGTACAGTGGTCGCCATCAACGTGAGGAAGAAATCAGCGGAGAGACACAGTTGTCGAGGTACCTTCAGTCGCTAGAAGAGAAGGTTTTTAAAGATTCTGGTGATGGTAATGATAATTGCATTAATAATATTGACAAACTAGCTGAGATGTTCATTGAAGTGAGCCACAAAAAGTTCATTCTGGAGAAGCAGGAGTCCGATAGGAGTTTTCAAGAAATGATGGCTAGGAGCCTCTAGATTGCCTTGTGAATTGAGGTCTGCAGTTTCTTTATCCTTTTTTTTTTTTCTGTTGAGTTGGCTTTTGTTGAGAGAGCTTGTATAAATACCATGATGCAAAGCTTATAACACAGGTTTGATCCTACATGTAGACCGAATGTATATAGATGGAACGTTACGTAATTAAGTTCTCATCCTTTTGTTGTTCTTTTCTTCTGTATCATGTCAAACAGTACCTTCGAGTCAAACTTTTACGTGCATGTTCAAACTGAGTTCACCTGTCTGATCTTGTGTCTTGCCATCCACGTTAAGACAAGAGCTTTATAGAACAGTCGCCTGTTCACGAGATGGCTCCAGAAAACTATACAAAGGTATGGTAATGAGATCTTTGTTCTAATTCTGACAAATGTTTTGAGGTACTCTGGCTGTTCGACAAGCTCGTAGAACTCCACTGTCTAGCGGAGAACCGGGCATGGAAAAGAATAAAGACGGAAGCTGAGGTAATATTTTGATGCTGTAAAAATTAACCCTAGAAAGCTGTAGTACAAAGTAAAGTTCCCCTTTCCAAAATGTCAAGATAAGTACTCTCAACGCCATGAATTATAAAGTAAATGAACTGTCGCTGTTGGGGTGACAGATTTTCCACGTAAGTTGTCAAAATTTGGTGGAGTGCACGGTTTTATTTCCAATGGCTAGCGCGTTAAAATCTTTACACATGCAAATATGTCTTCGGGCAAAGTGGATGTATGTATTGTTAGGTGTGATCCATACTCCCATTGACCGGATGGCACGGGGTCTCGCTCCCTAATAAGCAAGCGGGGGTCTAAGGGCAAGGGCAACACCTCCTAAGCTACTAGAGGATTTTTATAGTTTGAGCCTATATTTTATTAATAATTTGAGCTTAAATCCATTAATAGTTATTGTGTATAAAAAAATCTATTTCTCTTGTAATTGAGGGATATAACATCAAGATGCGATGTGCTAATTATAGCATAATTCTTTACTAAATGTAACCCTAATTTAAGGATAGGAATAAGTGCAATAGAAGTCCTAAAACTTATTACTAAAATGCAATCGAATCAAAAAACTTACAAAAAGTGCAATCAAGTCCTAAAACTTATCAAATTAGTTCAATTGAGTCCTAAAGTTAACACCGTCAGACTTACTAACGGAAAATGTTGACATGGCATTTTAAATAATTTTTATTTTTCACTGGCTTTTTAAAATGATTTTTTATTCTATTTTAAAAAAAATGAATAAAAATTCATTTTAAAAATTCACTTGGAAAATAAAAAATCATTTAAAATGCCACGTTCGCGCCACGTCAGCATTTTCCATTAATAAGTTTGACGGTGTTAACTTTAGGACTCAATTAAATTAATTTGACAAGTTTTATGATTTGATTGCACTTTTTGCAAGTTTTAGGACTCGATTGTATTTTGGTAATAAATTTTTATTGCACTTATCCCTTAAAGATAAATCAAGATAAAATATTGTGTCTCGAATTTTCTTTCTCAGTGTTACTCTCTTTTTAATTGTGATTGTGCACTGAATCCTATCACGTGTGAGAAAAATCCTCTAGTATATCAAGTGAAAAGGTTCTTGAGGGCCCCGACTGGTATATTATATCTATCATCCCTCAAGTTAATATCTCATATACTATTGATTCGGCGCTAAACCAGTGAGGTCATACCTTGCCTAGTCATGGCCAAGCTTGGTCAAGGCTGGCAAGGTCCCTTGCCAACCTTGGCCAACCTTGCCTCTAGCCAGTCATTGGCGGCGACTGGCTAGAGGAAGAAGGAAGTGCAAAATAAAAAAAAGAAAGATAAATATAAAATTCGAAAAACATTAACATATTATTAAAATTATCCACATCAATATTAGTGGCACCACATAAAATGCTTGGCATCCATGTCAGCGCTAGCTTGCCAAAATTGGTAAGATAGATTGAATTGGTAAAAATGCAAAAAGTTTAAGACTTGATTATTAAAAACCAAAAAAAAAAAAAAATAGTTCATCATTGAATTTGCACGATTACAATAAGTTTAGGTTTTTTTTTTTTTAGGGGAGGGCTAATTTTCCCTAATCCTACTGGAATTCTAGCCCACACCAAACCAACTCGCTCGATATCTCTTTCTCTAGAACAATCAAGAGTCGTCGATCTTCGCCACAGCCAAAACTGGCCATCATCACCGCCGCGTCTCCTCTAGCCAACGCAGGCACTCCCTCCCTCCTTCCCACTGTCACCATCAACATCGATGAGAACAGCACAAGGATGAGCTTCAGATCGAAGGCTTGGATTGACAATGAGCTGAAAATCGCATTATGAAATAACGTCCTCATGAATAAATATGCAAATCGCTTAGTCATACTCTTTATACTCAATGGATGGTCCGGTTCATCTAGCCCTCCACTATCCTAGAACTTTAGTACTTTATTTGAGCCCTCTCACCCCGACATCACTCACTAATATTGACATAATAGAGATCCTGATGTTCAATCGAATCTACTGTAACAACATTCAGGAAATAGGCTCCCAAACACCTTCTCACTATGTCTAAGGTCATACACTTCATGTCCCTTTTAAAGTGCTTTAATTAGGGTATCATGGGAATCGTTTAGTCAAAAGGCTCATGCTACATAAGTTAGAGAGTGGCGGATGCATAAATTTAGCCGAGGGGCGATATGATAATATTTTATAATACCAAGCTCAGTGAGGCGAGATATAGGAGTTTTGTATACAATCTCATCAGTAATAGCGTATTTTTCAGAAAAATTACACTGAGCACCAAGCGGCAATGAAGTCCAGATAAATGGCATCTACTACTACTACCTGTGCCGATAGAAAAACCTCGTCCAAAACACATGCTCCCGAAGTGCTTCGACTTTTATTCCAGGTGTCTTGTCTGAATCTAAAGACTGTAAAGCAAGCAAAGGCAGAAAGACGAAGTAGTAGCCTTCGAAAGAACTGTGCTGACGGAGACCGAAGACGAGAGAGTCCAATCCGAGGCAAGATGGGCTAACAAGTAAAAGTGAAAGACCAAGATTTATTAATTTATATATGTATCCTTCCTTAATCAGAACCTACTGTAGATGTTGCTTCTGTTCTGTCGATGGTTGATGTGCTACTGACGTTAACGTGTACAAAAACCTAATCTGATTGAGCCGGCTTGCTCGTGAATCATGACTGTCCTCGTGCAAATTGCTGGCGAGGCCTCATCGTGTCGGATCCATGGGCCTAGAAGATGGAGATTTGTTCTTGGACCTTCTGTTTCTTGGTTAAGTCCAATTTCGGTCGAGAAATTATTGCAGGTTCTATAAATCATGTGAACTAATGATGAACTTGATCTACATTATCTATAGATCGCACAACAATTTCTCTCTCTCCATTAAGCAAAGCGCCCGCCCTCGTCCTAAAGCTGACCGAAGAATTCCAAATTTACGAAGATCTTGGAAAGTAGATAGGTTCTCTAATCAACCATCAAAATTTGCATCAGATGTGATGTATATACACGAGGAAAAAGAAAGGAACATCACAAGGAGAGTCCAAAATTTGACTTGAAAGAAAGAAAAGGAGCAAAAATAAAAATAAAAATGGAAGAATCCCTCCGAGGAAGGACGTTGGAGCTACGGTTTACTTGTTCTGGGTGGGGTTCGATCCGCTCCTCGGCACCCGCCTAAGGCTTGGCTCCACAGCTTTCTTGGGCTGAATGTTCTGGCGGGTCGTCGACCGCTCGTAGCCGGTCGAGACGGAGGCCCTCGTGGCCATGAGCTTCCTCGAGCTCATCACGTTCGAGCTCTTCTCCGAGGCGCCCGAACCGCTCCCCGTTCCGTGGCGAACGGACGATGCGAAGAAGAAGCACGAGACGAGAATGCAGACCGAAAGCAAGGCGATGAGAGGAAGGAGACGATGAACTCTGGAGCTGAACTTCATTGTGTTAGCTGCAGCAAGTGTCTTGAGTGAATGAGTGAAAGATGGTTGAAAAGTCGTACGATGATGGGGTTTCTTTTTATATACCAAGAACGTGGAGGCAATAGCAGTGCTTAGTAGTGGCTTCACGTGATCAACGTAAAAAAAAAAAAAAAACAGTGTGCTCCTTCTAATCTTTTGATTTTATCGTCTGTGGAATGGAAGTCTCTTTCGGTTCTCTCTCCGTCAATATTTTATGGAGTGAGCTTTTAAAAATGTTCATGTGATGTGGGGGTGATTTTTCGTCCCATGATTTTTGTATTTGATTGGAAGCGAGGACGCCGCTTGATCACGTGATGGCGAATTGACTATTGCCAAATTGGCACTGCTTTTCTGATACCTGAATTGAATGCGATGGTCGAGCTTGGACCGAGCTACCCTGCATCATGTGACTTAGCACATGACGCTCTGATATTTATAATTCGAATTTTGAAAGCTGAAGCGCTTTATATCTACCTTCCTTTTTGTTTTGATCAGTCGAAGCACTTTACACTACTGTTTGCCACTGTTGGGGTCTGCATCCACCTGATACATCTGATCCATCTTTGCCACCGTAGGATTAACCCTCAAGGGAGGTTGGTCACCAGTGAGGTGAGTAATTTGTTGAGTGAAGAGGGTTTGTCTTCCACGAGTCACGAAATTCAATTCATGTTACGAGCAAATTTCCGAATAGTTAGTGCCATGTTGCCTAATTACAATATATCTTATGCGAAGAGATTTCTAGCATGATAATGAGCATGTCAATCTCAAATCTACAAATTATAAGGCGCGTGAATTAGTTGTGGCTTAATCCAAACATTCCATAATAGGTGTAATCATTATACTACATTCAAAAGAAATCTCCAGCGTTGGTGTATCTTCTCTGCTTGTTTTACTTCCAGTTCAATATCTCTCATGTTCTTCTATTTCATGAAAGCACGAGCTTTAATCTCGCAAGCGAGATGAACTTATTGAAGAAACTTGTCCGCATAAGTTTAAACAGAGAGAGTTGCAGGCTGCGACAAAGAGACTCACCAACAAACTTTTTGAGTCACAGTTGGATCGAATACCTATGGATCGAATTAAACATTTACAATGCGTTTGGCACTTCTTAATAGTTTAAGGGGTTACTAATGCCAATTGCCTTTTTTCTTATTTTGAACATAGTGCAAGTCGGGTTTAATGTCCTTCTCGAATTGTCTCATCCCAACATGTCCTAAACGAGTTTTGGGGGCTCAATTCCCATTAATAATTCATTTACAGAATTACCATATATGCTTAAAATATATAAAACTTTTACGAAATAATCGATTCGAATCTTGACATTTTTCACATCAACCGTGTTTTCAACTCTAACTTCTGTTTTTTATGATTGTGGTAGCCCAGCTAATGTTAGCTGGCTTTGTCAGCAGAACGTTGAACCTCATTCTTCGGGCGATGTACTTTCTAAAACTGACCACTTCCTCGAATGCCTGTCTTGATAGCTGGACGACAGTAAACGAGATTGGATTTGGCGGCAAATTGTTGAATTTTCATTGCCACGACATACTGACAATGTCGAGATCCCCATCCACAGATCACACAATATTTTAATCGCGAGTTCAAGAGGAGTGATGCTCGTGATGATGAGGTGATGTCACCGGACCTTCGGGATGATTCGTGCTTATCATTTTGCCATCCAAACACTGATTGAGTTCATCCCAAATTAGACCTTAGAGAAACAGTGGCCAAACTCATATCGCTATATCCCCAAAGTGACCGACAAGGCAAGAATGTCATTGCCAACTATGTTTCGGAAAAACATACAGAGCTAGCCGATTCAACCAAATTCATCTGGATCCCAGTTCCGTTCTTTGGCCGGCATTTTCTGGGTCAATTCGGTCTTGGCCGGTTCAACGTGATTTATCCATGTGCTGATTCAGCAGTCCAGGTAGGTGGCCTAATCGCCGTTGCCAACTAAATGGACCAGTCACTGAAGAGTTCTACCCTTACATGCTGCACTGACGTTTCTAATTGCTAAACAGTGTTATATCAGCATCTTCATGTTAAGCTATATATGAATTGAAGAGCCTAATCTAGCTCAGACTAGAAATGAAAACATGACGGGTTTCCACATGTATCCGCAAAATGAAATAATCCGCAGGCATCCATTCAGCTCGGAGGAAGCCTGCAGGAGAAAGATGACTTCCTTTACCTTCAGGCCTCAATCTATACGCAGCGGTTCCATTAACAGTGACAGGACATATACTTAAGCTTAATATGCTAGGTTTACGTGTGAGCTGAACCTATGGATAATCATCGCTCGAGATTCCAGAAAAATCACCAGATCTAGGATAACCCACTATGGCATAACTCCAAAGTTTCTGCAAATGAGCTTCAGAAATGAAAAGGCCTTCCTTTGTAAGTTTCTGACAACTCAAATCAGGATGGCAGCAACCAGATAGGCAGAGATAGCAATTGTATCAGCGACTCTAATCACGAGCACTTCAGACGTTTAAGAGCTCAGAATAACTTCTCCCCTCAACCATGACAGTCAGGCCAGAGTGATCTGGAGATGAAAACATTTAACTTGCAAAGCACTAGTAAGGAGCCTGAGGGTTTGGCCAATATTTTCATCTTTGAATTTGATCCTCATTTAAACACAACAGATATGCAGGAGCTTTTTCCTAATGAAATAGCATGAAGCCATGTCTATACTTGCTCTAAAGGGAGGAGCACAGTGGAGAACAATTTAAAGAGAACAATATTAGCAGGAAAGGGGAGGAGAAGGGATTCGGACACCACTTTGTGAATTGAATCCAATCCACAAAGTGAATTGACGAGCATCTAAAAGGAAAAGTTCCTGACAAAATGAGTCCACAAGCGCCTCAATCAGAATTAATCAGCTAACAAGTCCTAGAACAGCCTTCAGGTCAGGTCCCAGAATAGGAAGGAGCCAGAGGACAACAATACACACTGTGGGGAGCAGCCCCAGCACAGGATACTGGGGTCTCAAGCAGTAACCACAATCATATATAGTATATACAATGTTTGTCACTTTCCTCGTGCCAATACATTAAAATGAATCGGCTTCATGTCCTTTAGTCATACAGATCATACTGCACAGGATCTCAAGCAGGATGCACACTCTTGTACAAGACAAACAAGGTACAGATCGGCCAGCATGAAGAACTCAGGAGCCAAGGAACACAGATTAAGCAGCTTAAGCTCCCCCATCTCAACATACTGCAGTACCAAGACCTAGAGCTGAAGATGTTGGCTCTATGAATGTAACAGAGGAAAAGACACTAAAGAAGGCAGCAAAAATGTTTGGGATGCAGATTGCTTTCTGTCTCTTGCAACATAATTTAGTGCGAGCACAAATCGACTGGAAAGAAAGCAAATAATGCAGCATGAGTGAGAAGTAACAGACAAACAAGAAGAATATCACATATGCACTAGCTTAAAAACCTTAAAAGTTTCACCGTAGTGCTAAAAATCTTTCAGTTTGAAATATCATCAGAGCAAATAGTCTTCTTTCTTAACAATAGATGTATTGCAGATCATGTAGCGATTGTGCGTCATCTGTATACATCGCAACTCCTTACGGGAAAAAAAGGGTGATTGCCACTTATTCCCCATGAACAAATGATGAAGAAGCAACCTGAATAACCAAAAAACATCTATCCAGTTCAATAACCAAAAAGAACATTATTCTAAACCCATTTACAATAGACACTTCCCTGGAAACAGAAATGCTAAAAGCCAATTCATAGACATCTCCAAAAAGAACAAAATCCTGAAAACTGTAGATATATAATCACTGAGCCTATCGTCTTCCATGCCACAGCCATAAAGCGCCTTGGCGCTACGAAACTCCCAAACATGTCGACGAATTCAAGTGCCAGAAGCTCCCTTGAATGCCTTCTTCGACTCCTCGTCCACTTCCATTGATTTCCCAGAATAAGCACTTGAATCCATTGATGGTTTCTTCCCGTTGCCTCTACTATCCATTCTACCGCTGGAATGCTTGTTTCCATTCCTCTCGAATTCCCTGTACTTGCTTGAATCCGACCCAACCACCGGTGAGCTCGGCTTCCTCCCCGAGAACTCCTGCCGGATATCCTCTATCGCCATCTTCAGGGACGAATTCTCGGCTTGCAACATCTCCAGCTGGTGCTTCATCGAGAAGCAAGCCTCTGCCACGTCCATGCCGCTTGCAAATTTCGGCTCCGGGGCCACCTTGGCAGCCGCCTTGGAATCTGTGCTCTCCACGTGCTCAATCCCGATCTTGTTCATCACCAGGAACGGAATCTTCGTCAGCTTAAAGCCCGACCCGGGACGAACGCCCCCGCCCTCCATCTCCACCGGAACCCTAACTCCCCAACGGAAGCTGACGGCGGCGTTCCTCCTCACCGGCACCCTAGTCCTGGCCGCCACCTCCATTCCAGACAGCAACCCCGACAAGATCCCCGCCGGGGAGTCCGGCGTCAGGGCCGTTATCCTCTTCCCGAAGAACGTGACGTTCTCCGGCAAGAACCCGCCGTTCGCCGCGGCGGGCGCCTCCACGACCTCGATCGTGGCGTCCTCCTCCTCCGCGGCGACGGCGCGAGCGCCGCCGCCCCAGAACCCCGGCTTCGCGGGCCTCTCGGAGGACTGCAGCTTCTTGACGGAGAAGTCCCCGAGGGCGGGGCGGAAGTGGAGCATGAACCGGGGGCTCCCGCGGTGGACGAGGTTGAACTCGGCGGACATGGACATGGAGCTGGCGGTCGGGGAGCCGAGCGGGCCGGTGCCGGTCCGGACGACGAGGGAGAAGGGGTTGGCGGAGTCGTTGGGGCGGTAGGAGATGCGGAGGGCGGGGCCGGAGTCGAAGGAGGTGCCGAGGCTGAGGGCGAGCTCCCGGGGCTCGCCGGCGACGACGCCGGACTGGAAGGGGAGGCCGAGGATGCTGAGGGGGACCTTGGCCCGGATCAGCGGCTTCTGGTCCTCCCGGAACTTCAGGGAAGCCTTCATTTTTCCCCTAGGGTTTGCAGGAGGAGGTGGTGGGAGTGTACCCAATTCGATTTCGGACTTAAAGGGGTCGAATTTCAAATTCGAATCGAGGAAAGATTTGATTTTTTTTGGAGGGTATCGAATTGGGACGATGAAGGAGGCGAGGAAGGAGGAAATTGAGCAGAGGAGAATCCGCCAAAATTTTGGAAGTTCACTGTCCAGGAACTCCAGCTGCTCCTCCCATGGGTGAAAGCTTGGAAGGCTTTGCCCTTTGGTGGGTCCCCTGTTCCGTTTTTCCTTTTTATCCAGCTTCGTTGCGATTTGTAGTGGAGATGGAGGGAAGGAACGGCTGGATGAGGGACCGCCGAGACACGTGGGGAAGTTTCAGCCGTTGAAAAATGATAGTGATTTTTTTATGGAGGTAGGGATTTGAGAGATTTTCTTTCCTTCCTTTTTTTCTTTCTAAATATATATTCACGGTTTTTTTTTTTGGCATCTTTAAGCGTGTTTGGTAATGTCAAAAAAATTGTTGGGAACAAAAATAGAAAAAAGTATTTTTGTTAGGAGAACAATTTTTGAAAAGATGCGTTTGGTAAATTTATATTCTTTTTTTTGTTTCTTTTAATTTTTTAATATTTTTATTTTATTTTTCATTTTTTCCTTTCTTTTTATTTTTTTTCTTCTTTCGGCGGGGTCACCGCCTCCTAGGCCCAAGAACCTGGCCGATGGGGCGGCAGCCTCGCCCGGCCACGGCGAGGCTCGCCGAGGCCCTAGCTAGCTCGAGCTCGCCCAGCCAAGGCGAGGCCAAGCCTCGCCCACATCCGGCGAGGCGTCGCGCGCCCCGGCGAGGCTCGGCCTCGTCGGATGCTGGGCGAGCTCGAGCTCGCCCGGCCAAGGTGAGCCCGAGCCTCGCCAGGGGCGGCGATGCTCTGGCGAGGTCGCCGACCCTCGACAGCATCGCCGGCCAAAAAAAAAAGAAGAAAAGAGAAGAGAGAAGTGTTTTCTTCAAAAGTGTTTTAACAAAGAAATAATTTTTTTTTGTTTCTCATTTCTGTTCTTTTTGTGTTTCGGGAACAAAAAATCAGATTTTCAACAAAAACGCAAACAAACGCGTTTTTGTTTTTTTTGTTAGGGAACTAAAAAAACAAAATTTTGTTCATAAAAAAAAAAAAAAAAAAAAAAAAAAACATTACCAAGCAGCCCCTTTTTCTTTTGAAATGTGGTTTCGGTGCCTAAGAATTAAATATCTGACGATGAAACTCTCATTTGAAATCAAATTGTTTCGCTTTCAGAGTAATTTCAGAAAGAAAAGCATCCGAGCTTACAAATTTTATGTACCCATTTCAAGATACGGTAGCAGTGTGGAAAAGCGGCGACTATAGTTTTCATGAGTCTTATCATCTTCAGCAAATCTATCGCATGATTAAAGAAACGATTTTTACACGCGCGAGGAGAAGTCGTCTTCGTCGTATTCTCTAGTTTTGCCTCGCACCTATTAAGAAAGTGCAGACGAAACATTACTTGCTGCAGCTGTTGTCAATGCCCACCGGATCCATGCACGACGGAAGAAACCATGGTTTTTCATACTGATCTGTTCTTCTCATTGGAAACGCATCACTCTTCGAGGTTGCATTAGAACTTGAAAGCACATGAAACCCTGCTTCCGAAACCCGTGTTCGAGCATATGCTCTGACTAAACTCAATTGTTGAATTAATGATATGTTATGTGTATACAGCATTTCTTCTTTCCCGAGTAAGATGTAGCAAAGCTTGACCCTACAAAAGTTAGCTACGATCAATCAAGGACAGTCAATGTAGCACGTAGCGGTGGCGGTGGCGGTGCTAGTTTCCTCGTCCACATGTGTCATTAAGTGCTTCCTGTCTCACCCAGGACCAGGACCAGGACCAGGACCAGGACCACGCTGTTTTAACTGCTTGCCCGACAGAGCACGTAGTTTGGCTTATACTTCCACGAAAGCAACAAAAATGCTGGATGGCTACAGAAGAGTCTCGCTCAGACTGAGATCACAAGCAGCCCACATCAACCGGACTCGAACAAACTTGGAGACAAAAAGATAGAGAGAAATTGGAGGGAACCATTCAAATAGAAAGAGCGAAATGGTGCAATGATACATTGTCCGAAGAAAAGGGTCTTAAAACATCCTCTCTGTCAAATGATATTTTCTTGGTTTTAGCATGCCAAAACCAACAACAACAGAATGAACCAGGCGAAACATGCAGATAATCCCGGTTTTGAGAATTGGTGCCAGAATTGGAGCCGCAGGAGGGGAAAGCAAGAAAGGAAAATAAGCTAGAAGCACTTATTTTTGCTATTCCAAAAAAATTCCGCAGAACCCACAAAGCAAATGCACGTTTTCAGACACCCGCCTTACTTAGACTTTGGAATATCAAGATTCTCGAATATTGGGCTGTCAACTCCAACTCCCATTGCGTTGAGACCATTATCGACATAAAGGACAGTGCCTGTGATGGCAGACGCCAAAGGTGATGCCAAAAATGCAGCAGCATTTCCCACCTCCTCTGTGTTCATTGAAAAGAAGCCGAGGAACAGGAATTAGAAATTGCAGTCAACTGGCTTTCTAGACCATACTAGCATTTAAGCAATTTTCATCACAAATGGCCAAAATGCTTCATTGCTTCATGAACATTGTTAATATCACTGTAGCACAAACAAAAAGATAACAATTGTTAGCAGTGCATGTGACTCACCAGCAGATAGTTCTTTCTGTAAGGGTGCATTTTCCAGAGAGTAGTCGATCATCATGTCAATAAAACCAATTGCTTTTGCAGCACGACTTCTCAATGGACCTGTTGATAGTTCACACCGTGATCATCATTAAGATAATATCACTGGAAACAAAGAAAGTGAGACGTGCAGGAAAAAGCTAGAAACTGTACCTGCAGATATTGTGTTTACTCTTACTTTATGTTTTCTCCCGGCTTCAAATGCCAGCACCTGCAGTAATCAAGCAGGAAAGGAAGCAAGCATCAGAATCATATGATAAGCTTTTGATTTAAAATCTGCAGATCCCAGTATAGATCCATTGAGGTGGGTGAGGAGAAGCATGTCATGTGGGAAAAGGACATAAGGAGGAAAAAAAACCCACTTTTGTGTCACTCTCTAGAGCAGCTTTAGCTGAACTCATCCCTCCTCCATACCTGCCATAGTAGATAAGTCAGCTAGTAATCTCATTAACAGGACTTAACCTAAATGAAGCAAAAGAAGAACATATACCCAGGAATGATCCTCTCAGATGCAATGTATGTCAAAGAGATGGAAGCACCACCTGTAAGAGAAACCTACCTGTTAGCAAGACCGACTAGTGCTTTTGTAGGACTTCTTGTCAAAATATGAGTATGACCATGACGACTGATGATCGTATCAGGCAAGAATGCCCAAAAAGTTAAGGAGCAAAACAGTACAAAAGAAAACAAGGTAAGAAAGTTGCCTGGATTCATAATTGGGACAAAGTGCTTGAGCAAAGATACAAAAGAGTAGCTTGATGCAGAAATAGCAGCAAGATAACCATTTCTTGATGTTTCCAGCAGAGGTTTACTGACCTGCAACAGAGAAACATAGCATTAAATATAATCATCATTAAGCAGTAGTGCGGAATAGGGAAAAATGAGATTAAAAAATGCTTAACCTCTGGCCCATTAGCAAGTGAGTGCACAAGGATGTCAATACTTCCAAAATCCTGCTTGACAGATTCAGCAACTTCCTGAAAGACGGTTACCAAATGAGTTGGAATGGCTAATGCCAGAACGCAACTCCAAGGATCTGAATTTAATACGAAAGATGTTCCCTTTTGCTTGATAGGTAAAGGGGAAAGATGTTCATAAGAGTACTAAAAGCATTATAAGCCTCCTATTAATTTCAAAATGAAGGACCATAACCCTGAAAAATTAGATAAATAAGTATATAGGCTAGACACTCAGAGATAAGCCTCAACATGGTCATTAGATGGGTTAATTGGGAAAAGTCCCTGTTTACCTAGCAAGCCATTACCAGTTCAGTCTCCAAGAAGTTCCCCGCCAAGGAATCACTCAATTTTCAAAATATTGAAGAAACATGAGATAAATATAAAGGGAGACATCCCACTCTTTAGGAGAGAAGAGAAGGTCAGAATCTAAATCATCCTGGAATTATCTCTGGACTCTGTTATCGGTTAGAGCAGTTCCATTCTTCCTATCACAAAGCACTAACTTTTTTTAATTTCAAATAGCATGTCAACAAGCAGAAAAATACTTTACAGCTTCATTTTACAGATTCCAACTAGAGCTGGAATTTGGAAGAGGATGTACCTGGACAGTCCATTTTGAAGAACCTGCATAGCGCTTATTTGTCCTAATCTGGAGATCACCACAAAAAAAAGAACATAATTAATGCCACAATTTCACAGAGGGAGTTCCAACCAAAAAAATAAAAATAAAAAATAAAGAAAAGAAAACAGAGGGAGTAGTTTGTGGAAACTCCAAATGAACAATTACATCTTCAGGAACATCCTCAAGACTGTCGAAAACCGCATCCAATGGATAAACTTTGCTGATTTCCATTAAGGAACCATCTGGCAATCTGAAAAGTCAAAATACACAATAAATAAACTTAATCAGATACGACTAAAGACAAAATAATGCTGAAAGCACAAAAGGGTCGCTTACACTCGTGATTCATCAAATTTCCCACGCCTTAGGCTGCTCTCAAAAATATTTAGTGCCTGCAAATACACATCATCGAGTTTGAGTGAACAGTTTGGAACAAAATAGGGACTGATGGCATGGGAATTTGATCTACGCATAAAATCCACATACCGGAACCCATGTACCAACAAGGATTTCGGCGCCAGCAGCAGCAAGAGATTTTGCTATTGCCCATCCATATCCATTGTCATCAGCAATACCAGCAATAAAAGCTCTCTTGCCTGCAAAAAGTCATCATGCCATTAGGAAAGCCTCTTGTACCCTTCATTCTTCTACTTCTCTTTGTACTAAACCCAATAATTCAGCTGGTCTCAACGTTTACTTTCACATAAGAACAAAAAGGAGTGGCAAAAAAAGATGGAAGAAGACCTCTTAAATCAATGGGCAATCCCGGTAAAGGGCCGCTTTCATTCGCACCGGCCATAGCTCTAGTTACGGCATTCCTGAAGGCAACAGGCTCCGGAGCGCGTTTCCGCGACAACGAGTCCCTGGAGGAGATGTGAGAAGAGCTCGCGAGCTTCGCCCACGACGCTTCTCTCCGCTCCGCACCCAAAAACGCCACGCACGGCTTGGCATGCGATCTACGGAGAGCGGCGCCCGGCTTCATCGAAGCCACGCGGGTCCCGGGAGTCGCGGTCGCGGCCATGATCTCCGGCAAAATCAAAAACTCGCGACGAACCGAGCAAAATTCCCTGCAAATTTCCTCCGCGAGATTCATTTCAAAACGACATCTTTTCCCACCCAGCTCGTTGCGTAAAAAACACAAGCACCCGGCACGCACAGCGCGGAAATCCCAACACACACCTCAAAGACCCAACACAAGACACGCGCACTACTACACACGCACTACTAACGCAACGCCCTAAGCACCCAACTCAAGAAAGCAGCACGCAACGCCGACGCATTTCGCCGGCAAGCCGTGCCGGCGGCGACACGGATCAGAACCGGAAAACCAGCGAACCAAGCGGAGCTTTGGATCGGGAGATGATGTAAGGGAGGGCGAGGAACTTACCTGAAGGATGGGCCAGATTGGAGACGGAGACAACAATGTCGGGGAGAGAGAGAGAGAGAGAGGGAGGGTAGGGAGAAGGCGGAGTCGGCCAGCGACGGGGGAGTAAATAGGAGGGAGGGAAAGGGAAAGAGAGTTTCGATGAAATCGAAGCTGGGCAGCTTTGGCCGGTGGTTCGTGTCTGTTGGGAAAAACTTCGTAATCGCCGAAGGGCAAAGAGAAAAACAGAGCGCTCGAGAAGAAAATGGTAAATTAAAGTACTCAAGAGAGTCTAGTTAAGAGGTGGTTTGAAGGGGAAAATTGGGGCAGGCCTACCAACGAAGAGCTGGTTCACGGACCGCCACGGGTTTTGGTGATTTGGTTATAATAACCCTTTTCGCGAGCTTTGCTAAAAGATCGATTGAGCGATCGAAGTGTCCAGTCGAGGGTGACATAAGGCCTGCATGTTTGTGTTCATTTTTTTTTGTTTATGAACAAAATTTTTTTTTTTTGTTCTCGGAAACAAAAAAAGAACAAATATATATTTGTTTGCGTCTTTGTTCCAAATCTGTTTTTTTATTCCCGGAAACTCACTTGGAACAGAAACAAGAAATAAAAAGTTTTCTCTCTCCTATTTTTTTCTTCTCTTTTCTTTGCTTCTTCTTTTCTTCTTCTTTTTTCTTTGGCCAGTAACCGGCCTCAGCCATGACCGGCGACCGGCCGTCGAGGGCCGGCGACTCCATTGAGGGCCGGTGACCTCTCTGGCGAGGTCGCCAGCCCCCGGCGAGGCCGAGCGTCGACAGCGTGGAGTGAGGCTCAGCCTCGCCGGGCCACTGCCAGGCGACCGGTGGCTGGGCGAGCTCGGCCTCGCCGGATCTGGGCAGCCCAAGCTCGCCCAACCAAGGCAAGGCCACGGCCCTCGTTGACCATGGCCGAGGCCGACAACCGACCAAAAGAAGAAAAAATGAAAAAAATGAAAAATTAAATTAAATTTAAAATTTAAAAGAAACGAAAAAAGAATATACATTTACTAAACATGTTTCGGTTCTTTTTTTATTTCCAGAACAAGTTTACCAAACGCGTTTTTTACGATCAAAAATTGTTCATCGGAATAGAAATAGTTTTTATTTCCGTTACGTGGAACATTTTTTGAATAAAAACACAAATAAACGCACCCATATCTCGCGTTTGACTTACGGTGCTCTTTTCCCTTCGACTTAAGTCTGGATGAAGCTCAACTTGACAACCTTCAACGGAACGCTCGGAAAAGTTTCATGAAATCGGTAGAAAGAGGAGTAGGCACTCATGAAATCGACTCAACCCTTTGATAAGTAGTTTCATTCCAAATAGGGATAACGATAGAAAAAATTTCTGAATTTTAATCAAACATACAATGTAATCTGTGAACTTTTAATTTGTTCAATATAACTCTGGGCTTTTTGAAGTCCAACATTGAACATTTTCATATAATTCAAGATACTAAATTTAATATATATTAAAAAAATTAAAAATCATATTATATATTAAATTAATGCTTAGAAATTATATTGAGTAAATTAAAATTTCAAAAATCATATAGCATATTAAGTCAAACTTCCAATGACGCATGCCATTTTTGTAGATGTCGAGGGGTTGTGCGATGGATGGGGTTCGCCTCTTCGGTCCAGCCCAATCATTTGGGTCTAGAGATTTTATAAGGCCTGATTTGAGCCTCTTGGTCCACCGGTGAGTATACTTTGCAGCCCATTTATCGTTTCCTTGCCATTTTTGTATGGCGAATTACGCGTTACAACTTCGCCCTATTTTGGGCTTGGCCTCAGGAGGATTTTCCAATGCTCAAGTCTATGAAGTAGGGACGAATGATGCCGGACAAGATTCTTTACAATTACTTTTCAAGGATTTAGAGAAAGTAAATGGATTAAAAGTATTGTCCAAAAAAGTGATGCTAAAGCACCCAAGCGACTGCTTGACGGATAATCTTCAATTTGTCTTTTAGGGAAAATCTTTCAGAAAATGTAAAGACCTTTAAATTAAAGGGTTCTTTTAGAAATGTAAATAGTGTTTGGTAGATTATAATTTAAATGTATATTGAAAAATAACCTTGGTTTAAATGGTGCTTGGAAAAATCACACTTTAAAAAGTACTTTTGCTAAAAAATAGAAAATTCAAAACCAACAAACGACGCAGTAGTAGAGCAAGACTCTATCGGGACCAAATGTCGTTGTTGATGAGCTAGATCTTACACCGTCAACCTCTCTCAAGGTTGCCTAGGGTCACATGAACCCAGGCGACGTGACTTGAGGTCTTGCAACCTTAGGCGAGGCTATTGACAACTAGATTTTACCTCGTCAAAGTCACATTGGAGACTCACCGGTGAACTAAACCCTCGTAAGTGACATCGCGTGAGATGGGGATATTTCTTGAATTATAAAAGTTTAGAAAAGGCAAAGTTAGAAGAAAAAGAAAGGCATTTGAGTTCCGGAAATACTCAAAGTTCTAAATATCTCTGACTTGCCTTAAGTTAAAACTCTTTAGAGAACTTCGGAAATGTAATTATATCTTCTCAAAACTCTTCAAAAAATTTACTAAACCATATTTGCCTTTGCTTTAAAGAGTTAAGAGCTTTAAAGCCCTTTGGGAAAGCAGTTCCCAAATTCGTCCCCTCGAAGGGTTCTTCTCTGTGCACGAGATATTTTGAGATTCTTGTTCCAAAGCATGATTGTTTCCATTCAAGCTTATCCCGAAAGAACCTTACTCCACTTTCCCATTATCCCAGCTTTATCCCATTTTGTGGATCAACTTTAGGCCGAACCGTGACTTCTCCTCTTGGAAGCCCTTGGTCCACTTTACATTTGCTTTTCGTGCATCAAGATGAACGGGCAGTTCTATAAGAGAGACAGATCCTTGGACTATAACGGATAATAATTTATTGTTTTTTTTTTTTTTTTTTTTTTTTTTTGCATTTTCTATGTAAAATACCGTCACACACAAAGACCTAAAGACTTTTACAATCAACGGGTGACATCTACTCTTTTTTCAATACAACGGTTATTAAGGGATGGGAATCTGATTTCCTAGATCCTTAGAAATGCACTAAGACTGCATTTGGTAGTCAAGATTTGAATCCAGATATCATAATTTATTATCATATCCGATCTTTGGGAATTCACCGGATCGGACAAACCCGGATACATCCAGATAAAACGTGGATAAAAAATTTGGCGAAGGGGATGGGATAAGCTCGGATTGGATAAATTTTTTTTTTTAAGGAAAGAAATAACTTAACAAAAAGAGAAGATATCATAAGCATCTACATCAAATGGATGCCTCTGCCTCTCTGATTCATTGTCAACCCTCTTCTCTCACTTCTTCTCCCATCTTCGCTTCTCATACGCCAGCAATTGGGTGCCCCTTCCTTTGGATCATGGACTTGCTGAATCTGATGACCAAGAGTGGCTTTTTGAGAGGAATAGGGCAGAAGTTTTCTCATAGGCATATGTGGAACTAATTGAAGCATTGCTTGTGCCACCTCAAACATCAGTGGCTGGAACTTTGGCTCCACCTGGACCACTTCATTGACAATGTTAGAATCCGTACGAAGTACATTGGACATCTCAAGGGAAGAGGGGAAGATGGTGATGATGATGAAGCAGCTGAAAATCTTTGGTTTCGTAAACAACTTGGGACCTCGATCAATTTGAGACAATGCAAAGACTAATCCGGTGATCGCCTAAAATTCCCCCACCCACCTTCTTTATCATAGTCTAAGATTTACTGATTTGCGTCGCCGTTGCACAACGATGTTGGTGCTCGCTGTTTTCAATGGTAGCCATTGCGGAGGTGGCCACAATTCCTAGATCTAGGGTTTTTTCGTGGCCTTTAATTAATTGAATTTTCTATTTGTTAATTTTATATTTTAATTGAATATCATATTTATTTTTTAATCTTATTTTGAAGTGTGCCAAATACTTGATAGGATTAGATACATCTGCATTTATTATCCCGATGATTTAATATTCTACTCTATCCTATCTTATCCTGATTATTGTCCCAAGAACCAAACTTAGCTTAAGATCAAAGCCTTCCATAGAAGAGTGTACGATGCTACCCGTAGAGTTAATTCCTAAACAGTACTTCTTTTGGCGACGCGATGTACTTTATAGGTCACACGTAAAACCATGTGTTAGAAATCAGGTTTGGGCACAAATCGAGAACTACTACTTACCTCCTTTTTATGGCAAGGAAAATCATTTTGATAAAGTATATTTCAGAGCCCACGAAAGGCCCTCCTAACCTCATGTATCAGGTTATGCTCGAGCCATATTCATGATAATAATGAGTTAGGCATGAGATTGTTAGAACTTCAAAATACGTGTCATTCCCCCTAATCAATGCACACATTCATTATGCATGTATAGTGGGGGGACATGATACGCACGCTCGGCCAGACCACGAGAATCCTCTTTGTCAAATGTATTTTTCTGTGTTTGTTCCTCGCTTGCATTGCTTGCATTTAGCTCCACGATGCCGCCGTTCTCGATGGACGTAAACTTCCGGATCTTTCCATAATCAGAATTGCAGCTTTGACCTCTCTTTTTTAATTATTTGATTCTTCGGATAGGCCTTGAACGTGGGATCCAAATTGGTTAAAGGATTTCCTCCTTTAAGATCTGACATCCAAACTTAATGGCGAGAATCAAGTACCTGTCCTCTCAAGGAAATGGCGAAATTCCAAGATAATACGCCAAATACCTTTTCTATATCAACTAATAATGCCGTCTTGAGCTGTTAGGACGTAAGCGCTCGACCTATGTAAAATTGTGTGAAATGATTTCCAAACTGTTTTTGAAAGTTTAAGCCGTGTTAAATGAATATCCAACTTAACATTTTGATGTTGTGACGCTCTCATTCATTTGTAGATTAGGATTCGATCCAAGGCTAAAGCGTGCGGAAAAGGCCAATAATGGACTGAAAAATATTCAAATTCAAGACTTGTTACTTCGAAATTATATAAAAATTTGAGGGGACTAATATCATGTGACAATTCTTTAAAGAGTTGCGACTTTTCAATGCAATGGTGTCTAGTCGACTAAGTATGCTCCTCGTGGGCAACTATGTCAAAGATGAACATTAAAAATATGGTTGAAAATCACATACCTTAGTCGAATTGGTTAGCCCGATTTATCTTTTCAAGCCCGAAGACGACCAGTAATTTCTACAACCCACGTATGCAAAAACTCCATTTAGTCAAGTCAAATATTAATTCCTATTTTCTACGTCAAACATTTTTTCTTTGATTTCATTGAGCTGCTATTCATCTATCATAGAAATTTTCGCAGCCTCCTTTGAAACGAGAGACTTTGATTTCTCCATTTCAAGCCGTCGCGACAGATCAATAACGTGACTCCAAATTAAATTGGCGGATTTTCTATTCAATTATGTGGCTTGTTGGCGGATTACAAGTTAACCCCTTAATAATAATAATAATAATAATAATGCCTCAAGAAGAGAGAGCAAATTCCACGTGCTTTCGGAATGGCGGCGATTGATTCTTTGACCGGCTAGGTAGCAGCCGCGGAGAACTAGCGGATCGAGCTCGATTGATAATATTCCACAAATCATAGATAAAAAAATTTAATCCCTGTCCCAATCGGAGTTATGTTCTCCTATCCACTGGCTCAAATTTGCACCTAAATCGCGATTACCCGCATAGTTAAACCAAGATTAATCGCATGTGAAATTCGTTAGAAAAATAATCTGTACTTTTTTTTTTTTTGGTCAGAAAATAATCTCTACCTTGGTCGGCATCAAAAATAAAAGGAAAAATTTCAAATAATGGTATAAAGTGTCTTAATTTTCTCAAATAAATGTCTGAAATGAGTATTGTTTCAAATAAGAATTTGGAATGCTATCATTTTGTCAAATAAATGCCTAAGTTAATTATATCTGCTTCAAATATGTTTGACTTTTTGGCTAATCAATGCCATATTCATCATTTATCTTTTTAAAAAAATTTCCCTTCTTTCTTTCTTTTTTTCCTTTTTTCTTTATTCTTCGCCAATGGCCGGCTCGGCTATTAGCAATGCCTAAAGAGGGCTGGGCGAGGTCACCCTCGCCCAATCTAGGGAAGGCCACCCTTGCTAATGGCCCTCGCTAGCCACAGGCAAGGGAGGGCCTTACCCTAGCAGAGGCCGCCCTCGCGGCCATCGGCGAGGTCGCCTCACCAGTGACCCACAAGGGATGGCCTTACTTGGGCAAGGCAACCCTTGCCCTGGAGGAGGCTGCCCTTAACCAATTTGGGCGAGGGTCACCTCACTCACCTGGGCCTAGCAACGGCTTGCCTATCTCTACTAGTGGCCGACAAGGCTCATCAAGCCCTCGTCAACCCTTACTAGTGACTGCCAACCTTCTTCGGAAAGAAAAAAACACATCAAAATTTTATTTGGACAAAAACACCATTTGATCAGTCGGAATATTTAGTCAATTGGCGACCAGTAAGGTCTAGCCTTTCTTTAAAACAATTATAACTACTTTAAATCTTTATTTGAAACAAGTATGGTCTTTTCATATCCTTATTTTAAATAATTGTGATTACATTGGACTCTTATTTGACACAAGATTCACTTCAAATTTTTATTTTAAAAAAAATGAGGACACTTCAAATATTTATTTGGATTTTTCTCAGAATAAAAATCACCTTAAATTGATTTGAAAGTCTTCATGGCACAATACATTTATTACGTAGTTTGAATTCGTAGATTACTAGTGTTAAGAAGTTCATCTTAAATCAATCCAAATGAACCACTGGGGGTTCGCCCCAGTGGCCACCCTTCCAACTTGGAATGGGGAGGTTGGGGGTTCAAATCCCCACATTCTCAGGGGCGCTTGAGGTGGGGGCGATTTCATTTCAGGAGTGGGTTTCGACTCCTACGCCCTGCAAGGAGGCACGGACAAAAGTCTGAGAGTGAGTGTTAAAGTAGGATTAAAGTAAGACCGACCAAAAAAGAAAATTGATCCAAATGTCTTCGTGATGCAATCAATTTATTGCATAGTATGAATTCACAGCTCGCTGGTGTTAAAAAGTTCGTCTTAAATCGATCCAGAAGTCTTCGCGACACGATTCGATTTATTATGCGGTCTGAACTGAATTCGCGGCTCGCCAATGTTAAAATAGGGGGGGTGCCAAGTTGTATAGCGGCCCCTCCACCTGAAAAACGAGGGCGACTAGAAACAGTGGTTTGGCCCATGCACATATGCACGAACGAACCAGCTTCGACGCTTCGTTCATACCGCACGAAACGTAAGGGCTCGCCTTCGTGGAAAGTTAAGGAACACATGCGACACGACGCTAATCACACCGATTGGTCTTTCCTCTTTTTGATTTTGCTATTGTGCAAAAAGACAGCTTGTAAAGCAGAAGCAAGTTCATGTCGTGACTCCAACATGGCATATCCCCTTTCCGATGCTTTTAAAGATTTTCCGATGCCAAGCATCTATTGTGGAATTATCAAACGATAGTGTATTTTTCGTCATCAAAAACTATGTATGTACTAAAGAAGGGGTCATTGTCGAATGGAATTGTAGTAGTCGCGAGTTTAATTATACGCGTCGTTTTCGAATCATTAGATCCTAAGAGTGAGAGTATCTTTTTAATTTTGGATTTACGCGTTTTAGGTACTGTCGAACATTTAAATTCAACTGGGTGCAAGAAAACATCATATTCCTTTCCTGTGCACGTTCGACATCCGACCTTTACCTAATGAAGGAAAAAAAGGGACCCGCGTTCATTACCGAGACATTGTGGTCCCCTATGGCCATAGTCAAAAATGTGGTGCGTCGCGTGTATTTAGGAGTTCCTTGCCAACATTTTTGAAAGCGAATTCGATTAGGAAAGATTATATAGGAGGAAAAGTGCAGCGAAAATATCTCAGCCGGTCCAATGGTGATTAAAGTCATGCTTGGGATTAAAATTGATGTTTCTTTTTTGGGGCTGTAGATGGTGTGTCGAGAAAGCGACGCGTGCATTGCTCGGTCAGCATATGCCTTCGACTTAGGCATCGGTGGACCGATACCTACCTACGGCTATATAAATATCGCTTGGTACTGTCTTAGATCGGTCAAACCCGATGTACTTGTGTAGCCCTTTGACCGCAATTGAAGGGGGGTCGGGCGATCTTGGACCGTGCATGATCGATCCTCGCGGTCCACCTCCCCTGGCATTGTGTATTGTTGTCGATAATTATAGCACTTCCAACATTAGAAAGAAAAAATAGAAAGAGAAAACACATGATGTTTCTATATGTAGTGTGGACAAATGTTGCAAAACGCGCAAGTGATGCTTTCAATCGCTTTGGTTGTGTAACGTCATTAGGAATTCTAGTTAGAATAAGACTATATAGGATATATGGACTTTGTTACATCATATTTACTATTTAGTAAATCACATCAATAAAGCCGGACATTTTTGCATCCTATGATGTACATTGTTTGGTATGAACGGTATATCAACGTAAATGAATCGAAGAATTGTACAAATAAAGATGGTAAGAATTTCTCATGACACTTTTGTCTACTTTATTATTATTTGCTTCATTATTATTGTTTTCCCTCTCTTTTATTTATATTATTTTTTATCTTTTTCCCCGCCCATCATTCTTTGATAAAATTATATTTAATAGTAAACCATATTATTATACATAAAATACTAAATTACCTAAAAAATGTGATAAATATAACAAAATATTTATATATTAATTTTTATTATAAGATAGACATAATTTCAAATATTTAAATAAAAATGTGAATAAAGAAAAATGAAACAGTTGTTATTTTTAAAAATAATTATTTCAAGATTCAAATATTATTTATATCTAAAAAGTATTTTAATTTCATTAATTTGGCAAGTTTGTTACTGTGGGTGTTATAAATCCTATCAATTTTTGTCTCATATATTGTGATAATTTTGTTTGGTTATATTTCTTTTATATTATTGTTTTGGGTGGTAACTAAATATAATATATGATAAATTTTATTCTATCATGAATTCTAATTCGACTATCGAATGTAGCCGTTGGATCCCGTGTGGAATGATTTTTTGTTTTTGGATTCTCCAAACTCGTAGTTAGAATACTCTTCTCACTGTTGATTTCTTTTTGCGAAAGAAAAAAACAAATTATATGTTCGTATATTTATATATACAAATATATATTTTTTTCTAAGACGCCCGATAATTTTCTAAAAATTCCATCACCACTTGCGCTGCAGGCTGGCCGCAACACCACCATGCTTTGACGTTTGGCCCAGGAGCAACAGGAAGTCTCCGCCTCTCGGTCTCCCGAGGGCATTTACGTCAAACCAGGAATCTCCCCCACTCACGTGACGGGGGGTCCCCGCAGCGTAAGATCGCAGGCGATTGGCCAGCCAAGATCAGACGGAGACGCGGTGTCCGCGCAACGGCTGCGCGCCACGTGTCTGGCTCTGCCGATAAAGTAGCCGTTCTTACGCCCCCACCGATGGCTGTAAGTGGACGCAGGCGATCGGGCCCCGCAGAGCACTCGCGAGGGAACGCGCGCGGGCCCCACCCGAAATCCCCCACCATAAATACGGGCGGAGGGCGTCGCTGCACGAGCCGCCCTCACAAAAACGAAAGAGAGAGAGAGAGATAGAGAGGAGAGCGCGGCCGGCTTTTCGAACGGCCCGATCGTAGGCGAGGAGGAGCTTCGTTCGTTCGTTCGTTCGTCAGGTACCTTCGTCTTCTCCGTCTCCTCTCCGGATCGTCTCTCGATCTCGCTCCGTCGCGCTCCCGCATTCCGGCGTGGCTCCCGCGCGAATGCGGCTTTAGCGCTTCCCCGCGCGCTCCGGCGAGAGCTCTAATGGCGCCGGATTAGGCGAGATCTAAGGTCGCATTCCGCGCCGAGCTTTCGTTCTTCTGTCGAGGTCGACGCGTGATTTCTCGTCATCCTGCGACCGTGTCCGATGCGGCTTTCCCTGTTTCCGGGAGCCGCGGCCGATCCCTTCGCGTTAATGCGTCTCTCGTTCGCGATCTCTTTCGTGTTTTCGGAGTTTCGGATCATAGGTTTTCGAGGCTAGTTTTTCACCGGATCTCATGCTTTTCCGATGAACGACTTCGATTTGATTCGCTTCAGGTCCTTTTCTGTTTTTTTCTGCTTCTTTCCTTGCGTTCTCACGTGACCTCATCGCCTCCTTTCCGAAGCGCACAGCGCACCGTTGGTCTATTCCCGCGTTGGTGGGTTTTCTCCTTTTGTTTATTGAGGAAGAGCTGGAGATATTTTTACGGGGCTTGGATTTGCGTGGGTGGCCTCGGGAACGCACGCTCGCGTGCTCCTCCTCGGCGGCTCTGCGCATTTCTTTATTTTTGATTTGAGTGGACCGAATCGTCCGGCACGTCCATGTGACCCTGCCGTTCCCTGCAGCGGCAGACATTACATCGCATACCGCATCACCACGCACTGTTTTTTTTTTTTCTCTCTCTTTTTTTTTAATCCTGTCCGATAATAAATAAATAGATTCTGTCCGTTCTGTTTAATTTCCCGTTCTCTCTCTTGTTCAGTTTCCGTTTTGATTCCAAGTCTAGTCCGGATGCATTTATCTTCACGTATCGGGGTTCGCATATTTTGTCCTTCATTTGGAGAGAGATTTTTTCCATAACTATTGGGAATACCTTCAAATTTTAAATCTTAATTCAGACGACGTAGTTTTAAAACATATTCAGGTATACTTTTGATTTGAAGTCCAGCTACCCCATTCCTTTTCGTTAATGCGGGTGGTCGGGTCTTTCGTTTTATTTATCATTAGCCCTGTCCTTTGGCTCGAAAAAGGGAGAGAAAAAAGGGGCCCCTTTCTTTAATTTATTGCTTTCGTTGGGACGAAAAGGCGAAGATGCCTTTGAAACTTTGGAATGGGCGAAAGTCTGATTAGGCGGTTCGCAGTTTCCTGGAAGAAGACGCCAAACTTTCCTGGCTGGCTTTTGGTGTGCTCGCCGGATTTCGTGGTTCACGCAGATATTTCCTTTCCTCCTCCCCCCCGAAAAATGGGTTTAGTCCACAAATCAAATCTTGTTTTTCAAAATCCTTTTTTCCTATTTATAGTCCGCCTTCAATCACTGGGAAAGGTGGCGCCTTTACCTAGTAGTATTTGAAAAGGTCAAACGTCTGGTTTGGATTCAAATTTGTCGCGCTTGAGTGGGTAGGTGATTGTTACTGTCGCATAATAGTGTTTTTTTTAGTCTAAAGGGGTTAATCCATGTGCTTAGATCTCTGGGGGCGTCGCTTAGTCGATTGATACTTTCTAATTCTTTCAGTTAAAGCCGAGATGAGAGGACCTTGATTGTGACGTGTCTGCGCGGACAAGTAGAGTCGGGTCCGCCCCGAGGACTAAGCCGCATGCTTATCTTGCTGCTTAGGGGTGCCCAACGTGTACGCCGGGTTCCTGTTCTAAGTGCCTTTCTATAGTGGCATGATAAACGCGTCATTGCCGATCTTCTCGAGTTGGGTAGTGTGTTGATGTTCTGTCACTCTGTGATGGTGACCGGCAGTGGACGGCACTTTCACCGCCCACCTATATAATAGTGTTAGGCAAGTGCTGCTTTTCCCGGTTGGCGGACTGAGGAGAGCAGGACCTTTTGAACAGGAAAATTTGGTAACCTGGATTTTCTAATATGTCAGAACTCATTAATTGCAAACTACGAGTTTACACCTGAAGGAAGCTTTACCCCACCTTACAAAGAAATGAAACTAGTTGCTGCATACGTTTTTATTTTATTATTATTTTTTTTAAGTTAAGAACTAGTTGCTGCATTCCTAAGCAAGGGTTGGCTCATTTCGTGTCCTGAGCGTAGCGTTAAGTCCATTTCCTAGGGTATACCTTAGCAATCATTGCCTTATTTCTTGAGGTTGGACGGACTCATCACAGGGTAGCCGTGGTTGAGATTCTTTTTCTTTACGAGTGGTTGGGGGGTTTGGGCATGCGAGTAACTCTACTGAAACAGTAATCAGATCGGTGAGTTAAAGAACTTGGATTCTAGCGTTTAAGATAGTGCTTCTCCTCACATTGTTCTGGCATGGAGGGCAAGAATGTGCTACTAGGCAAATGCACGATGATTTAGCATGGAAAATTTGTTTCATAGAAATTAAGAGCTGCTTTGGTTTATATCCTTCTCGATGTGAGAACAGATGATCATGCATGAATCTTCTAGTACAAAGGCAAGGACTTGCTTAGCTGCTGGGCCTCTGCAAGCCTTTGTATTAGGGGTGCCTCTGTGTTTTCTCTTGGTGGGAGGGAACGAGGAGAGGAACCGTGAGAAATAAAAATTTATTAGATGCTTGCATTGATTGAGGCTGGAAAGGGGTGCCTCTGGTATGATCAAATCTTGGTACTTTATTAAAGCATTCGTCTCATATATCCACTTTCAGTAGAACTTTATTGTCATTGCATTGAATTATTATATGTCGTTTGAGAAATTACAGCTGCATCTTTGCTTGATAGTGCATACAATTAGCAATTTCTCTTGATTAGACAGTTTGTGGCCATTTATAGTAACTTCGGTAGAGTTGAAGACATTCATATTGGGGTTTATTTACTCATTTTTTTCTTTTTTGTGGGGTACTTTTGTATATCCAGGTCGTGGAACAATGGGTGCAGGTGGCAATATGTCAGTTCGCCCGGCGGTGAAGAAGTCGGAAAGCAAGCTTCACAACCGAGTTCCTTCTTCAAAACCTCCATTCACGCTAAGTCAGCTCAAGAAAGCCATCCCACCTCATTGTTTCCAGCGATCTGTCCTTCACTCATTCTCCTACGTGGTCTATGATTTGACCATAGCCTACGTCTTGTACTACATTGCTACCACTTTTTTCCATCTCCTCCCCTCCCCTCTTTCTTACCTAGCTTGGCCTATCTATGGGTTTGTGCAAGGCTGCGTTCTGACTGGAGTCTGGGTCGTAGCCCACGAATGCGGCCACCATGCCTTCAGCGACTACCAATGGTTGGATGACCTGGTTGGCCTTGTTCTGCACTCGTGCCTCCTCGTTCCTTACTTTTCTTGGAAATATAGTCATCGTCGCCACCACTCCAATACAGGCTCCCTTGAGCGCGATGAAGTTTTCGTTCCAAAGCAAAAGAATCAGGTGCCGTGGTTCTCAAAGTACCTAAACAACCCACTAGGCCGAGTGATCACCCTGACTGTCACACTCACCCTTGGTTGGCCCTTGTACTTGATGTTTAATGTTTCCGGTAGGCCTTATGATCGATTTGCCTCTCACTATGATCCCTACGGACCCATCTACACCGATCGTGAGCGGCTCCAGATCTACATATCTGATGCTGGTGTTCTCGCAGTCACTTACGGGCTTTACCATCTAGCTGCCGCGAAAGGGCTTGCCTGGGTTCTGTGCGTCTATGGAGGACCCTTGCTAGTCGTGAATGCATTTTTAGTGTTGATCACTTATTTGCAGCATACTCATGCATCGCTTCCTCATTACGATTCTTCCGAGTGGGATTGGCTCAGAGGAGCTTTAGCGACTGTTGACAGGGACTATGGCATCTTGAACAAGGTCTTCCACCACATAACAGATACTCACGTAGCACACCATTTGTTCTCTACCATGCCTCACTACCATGCAATGGAGGCCACCAAGGCGATAAAGCCGGTTTTGGGAGATTATTATCACTTTGATGGGACTTCAGTTTACAAGGCCGCGTGGAGGGAGGCTAAGGAGTGTATTTATGTTGAGCCCGACGAAGGTGACCAGAACAAAGGTGTATTCTGGTACAAGAATAAGTTGTGATGACAATTAAGAGCTCGGTTTCAAGATCTACAGTTCGGTAATTGTTTCCATCCTCCCCACTCTAGATAATGTATTCTGGTTATTCAGGATGCGGGGCATCCATTTGGAATTTGACTTTTAGTTCTGCTTCATTTCAATAATTTCGTTGACCCACCCCAAAACCCCAATTCATTGTAGAAGGATATTTGCATAAGCATTTAAGGTGAACTTTTGCCGTCTTCCTAGTCTCTTCTTTTTGACAGAGTTCTGATTGCTGTTGTGGTAGGATCACATTTAAATGATGATGGGGAACTAATTTTGCGTGCCACTTCTATCCACTTCTCTGAATTTGCCAACCATTGATGCCAATGAAAATCAAAACGTGACAAGTCCTCAACTGCGTACTAGTCTATGTTTTGGTGAAGCTAGAAACATAATTTGACCAGCTGAATTTCCTGGGATTAGAGCTTTAGGCATACAAATGGATCTGATATCATATTATGATGGGCAAATCTCTTGATTAATAAATTGCCTATTGTTCTGATGAGTCCTTCTCTAGCTGCATTATTAAGTTTGGTCGATCTTCGACTGGTGATAGAAAGCTTCTGTGATTTGCCTGGACGGTTTCCTAGGGAAACAAGAAAATTGATGGTGAGTATGGACAGTTCACCTGGATTATAGAGAGCCCATTCACAAAGTTCGATCCTGAGAAGGTTAAGTCTAATTGCAAAAGCTTTTTCAAAGTATACATGAAGCATGTTTGTCCACACGTATGATGGGCGGATAACAAGGGTGGACGGATAGTATTGAAAAGAAAAAGATTGAAACCGAGCAATCGAAGTCGAAATGGAGATGAAGGCTGGTCGATTCTTATTGAACACAATATAATGCCTTTATTGGGGTGTAAGCATTGCCATTCCCCGATTACAATAAGTTGGTAATCTAGTAACTCAAAAGGAAAGAAACGCTGAGAACGGGAGGGATCGGTGCTGTCGTGACTGCCGAATACTCAGTATAATTTTAATGCAATATATGCTATGATCTATCGAAGTAAATGTATTTAGCGTATGACTATAACTTGATTCACTCTAGATTGAAGACAACCTAAACAAATGCATATTTTCAAGCCACGGTCTGGCTCTGTATGAGGCCTATTCAAGTGCTTTCCAAAGGTTTTGAGTCTCATATCACACATTCTTCTACAAGTTTCTTTTCGCCTTAGTTGCGCCCGACTTGGTTTTTACCAGTGGTTGAATTTGTACATGTTCATTCCATGGATGACATGAAATCGGGAACAGAAATGCACCCGTTAGGCTTTTATGTCTGCCTTTCTTGGCTTCTCGTTTCGATGCTGCCTGGTGCATGGTTTCACTTTCACCTGCTGTGGTTTTGAGGACTCCTCATGCGAGTTTATAGCGGTCCATCCAACCGTGCTGCAACACAAAACTGTTCGGCATGAGGCAACCAAATTTTTCTTCAGTGACGGTTTTCCGGAGACATGAACATGGACGGGTCGACCTGCTCGGCCCATCTAAGCCCGACAAGCCCAAGGCACAATTTGAATGGGCCCGAACAATCGGATTCTTCTTGGGCCTGGACCTATTTAGGCCCACCTAGGCCTGCTCTTTTACAATAAAATAGTTATTTTCTTTTACAAATCACTAAAATTTGTAAGGCCAATATCTATGTGAGCCTTGTAGAGGGATCAATTACTTTTTTGCCATCACTCTCATTCTTTTTTTTCTCTGACCTAAAAATAGAAGGTGTCAAAATTTGCCTGTCTACATTGTCGCATCGCTATTTTAATTGTGTTGGAATATACCAAGCGATTTCATACTCTCCACTAATTATTTACCAAAAGTACGATTTCAAAATCTTCTACTGAAGTTTTTTTTTTTTTTTTTTTTTTTTTTGAGAAAATAATGATATCCCTACACTTGGCCACTACTTCATAAAATTGAAAAATAAAAAAGAAAATAATATAAGTGATTCATGAACTTTATTCAATGTAAAATGTCATATTCCGTCATCTGATCAAATGGAAAATATTTAATGCCGTCTTTGAACATGAATTAATAGAATGATAACATTTGATATTTTCATAGAGTTTAGGATTACATTCACATTAAACATATTAAAAATTTAAGGATGACATTGTACATTGACATAAAGGTTAAGGACTGTTTGCATATTTAATCAAATCAAAACAAAACTTCGAGGGTGAGGAAAAATAATAAAAGGAAGAAAAGCGAGAGAGGCAGGAATCCAGCTCAGAATTGTGAAGTCGTGCACCCATCTACACATCGTCCACTTCCGTCAGGGGACTCCACGTAGCCACGTGGCGGTTACGCGGGGTCCCCACCGACGTGGGACCCGCTCGATGATGACGCGGAATCGCATAATGCACCCAGAGATGTTGGGTCCTACCATAGCATATTTAAACAAAACGAGGAACCAATTAAATGCGCATTTAACCAGTAGAGATTTTTTTTTTCTTTTTATTTATAAAAAAGATAGTTTCCTAAACAAAATCAGGAACAAATTATATGCATATTTAAACATCAAAATTATCCTAAACATCTCTAATCAAAGACTCTCATTTATTTTTTATTGGGCTCAATTTATGTATCAAGTAAATATTGAAATAGATTTCTTTGTGCTATTTAGCTGTCAGGTAGACACCTGCTAATATCTTGATGGGATGGATAATGACACTTCGATCTCTAACTTTTGAATTGTAAAAAGTACAGAACAGTTACGACCCAAATCAAATATATCTTGATGGACGTGATGTGGGCGAATATTTAAAGCATTATGTTGCCGACAAAAAACGTATGTACAAGAAGAAAGTCCTTGTGGATTCAAATATCAACAGCATCTATCGCCCTATTCTCTCTCGTCGATGAAAGAACCGTGTCCGGACCCAACCTACACGAGAGAGGAACGAATAGCTAAGAAAACAATGGCAAATGTGTCCGCAAGATTTTCTAGGGTCCAATGACGTTCGCGGACTAATCCCGTTCCTATAGATCCTCAAACAAATGACGGAGACCTCGACCTCTCCCATCGCTCGGTGCAATTTTTCGCCAATACCATACACTAAAGCTATTATTATCGACAATGAAATTAATCTCATGCAAAACTTTTGTCTCATGTGAACAGAATCTCCCACCGGATTAGAGGAGATCATACATGGGTTTTCGTAGCGTCCGGCCACCAGAAATCAAACCGCAGAGAATCTGGCAGCGCCGTGGAACTTGCTGGGGGGGGGCACGGACGTGATCGCAGCAGATGATCCGAGTTCACGTGCGGATCACACGGTTACGGTTCCATTTCAGGACCACAGCCCCCACATGCGCTCGCACGCGTTCGATGTGCTACTCACGTAGTAGTAGTAGCACCCGGAAAGTCAGATCTTCCCAATCTCGCCTGCCATGATGTTCCTCCGCTCTTTCCCTCTCTAGGAATTTGGAACATTTTGCGTTCATGGCAACTCAATTTGAGAATTTCGGGTTTTGGAGACTCGAGCGCTCTCCTACTTTTCTTGTTATCTCCGGTCCGATTATCGACTCGTCATCTAACTCGGATGGTCGATGAAGGAAGGGAAATTCCATGATCAGCAGCGCGCCATCAAGGGAAGTGCGCGTCGAGGGGCGGGTTACTAAAAAAGCTGAATTTGATCGCATGGTGCTATGTAATGTCACATGGGGGTTGAATTCTTCCAAGCTAGGGTGACCGATTGAGGAGGAGGTGGGTCGATTTAGGTTACTGAAAAAGGGGAGTTTTTGCTAAAAAGGAAGAGGGTTCTTTGTGGTTTGTGTCGGACACAAATTCATGGTCCACTCTTTCTTGGACGGATTATTGGGAAAAATGGAACGATTGCTTAGGAATAGATCCTCCTAATATTTATTACAAAGATAATGTTAAAATATATTAAATATATATATATATATATTGGAACTTCGAGATTTCCTAAATAGATAGAAATTACAAGGCTGAGGTGTTCTATGTAAGAAGGGTGACAAACGACACATGCGGTTCCACAACCACTACGCGGATTCATACGTAAGGAGAGTTGACGATGTTACTGGCATGCACGTATTCGCACGAGTCTTGTATGACCCGCCCTTTTCGCCACCCTATAAAACAAATCGAACGCAGTGAAAGCTGCGTGTGAATGTAAACGGTGCACAATTGATTCTCTATATGACTTCGGGACATGACGCGTCGAGACTTGACTATCTGAGAATTCGTGCAATACCATGCAAACCTTATAATTCAATTAATCTACAGTGCTGGGCTTGTGCAGATGGCTTCGACCCAAAACAATTTGCGCATGGTTATGTGGAATTCGAATGGTTTAACAATGTACAACAAGATTGCAAAAAAAGTTTTTTTTTTTTTCTATGCAAAATAGAAAAGGCAAGGATAGCACAATTACTCGACGCTACACAAGGTGCAATATTTTCTTTATAAAATATTGAGTTTGAGTCATAAATAGTTTGGACTATTATTTGTGGATATGAGGTCGTATCATGTTAGAGGTCATCCAGGATCAACCCGCATAAAGTGTATTTTACCAAACACAATACCTTTCACACTTTTACTACATATGAATCTCTATTGATTTTATGGAACAAGAATGTTGGAATAATTAAATATTAAACTGCACTTTTATTTAACAATATAAGTTTTTTGGGACGGTTGGTAGTGATCTCACAAAATCCCACGTGGTATTAGAGTTGGAAGTCCTGAGTTCAAATCTTTTCAGGCCCCACTTGCCTCCCCAATTAAATATGTCCATGCTTGATATTAGTCAAAAATACCATATTAGACGTGAGGGGAAATATTGGAATAATTAAATGTTAGACCACACCTCTCTAATTAAATATGTCTTTTTTTTCTTTTTTTTTTGGTGCTGGAGAAACCGGTTTGCAGCCGACAGCCGCGCCGTAAACCCCCAGGTGACACTTAAGCAGGAGGACCCACCACCCCTGAGTCACACTTAATACACCTAGCACCTCCCCTGGGTTTTGAACTCTTCACCTCTGGGCTGAGGATCAGCAGGGCCTTATCCAGCGGAGCCACCGCGGCCGGTGGTCTAATTAAATATGTCCACGCTTGACTTTCGGCAAAAAGGCTAAACTTAACCTGAGGGAAAATGTTGGAATAATTAAATATTAGACCATATCTTAGACTAAGCGTGAGGGGAAGTGTTGGTATAATTAAATATTAAACCACACATTCATCTAACAGTTGAAACTTTTAGAACAGTTAGTAATAGTCCTATAAAATCTCACAAAGAAATTATAAAATCTGGAGCTCATGTTATAATAACTGTCGATGCGATATATAATGTGTATTTTACTTGTCATTTAGGACTTGACGTGAGCTTTCGAGAAGCATGACGGCCAAAATCAATAATACGAGCCGGGAAATTACCTGGAAATTTAGTAGTTTTTGGTGAAAAATGACGTACACATAATTTAGTAGGATAAGTCGGATTAAAATTCACGCGATCTTCTGTATCTTTGGAAGAGTGTTTACCTGAGGCGATCAACAAGTTATATTAAACGCTGTGATGCGATGCCATCTTGATCATCGAATCAAGCATTGGCAATCATTGAGTTACCTTTTAATCTAATTCCCTCCATTGAAGCCGGCGAAAGTTCTATAGGGCGATTAAACAATTAGACCGTCTGCAAGCCAATTTTGATTTTACTAGATCTTACTCTAGAAGGATTTAATAAAGTGAGAATAGATTAGGGTATTTGGTAAATGGAAGGTTCCGATTTCGAGAAAAGAGGGTCGATTTTGTCAAGTGAGCATCATCAATAAAGGGACGCTGGACTCTGCTAAAGGCATGGTAGTTCTATCTCAATTTTGACTGGCCATGTTGCATTGTATAGTCTTGCACGTGTCTTGAATTTCTCATTTTATTCTTGTTTTCTACCGTTAGAACAAAATGGCTCGATAGCTAATTAAGAAGACCCCGGTATCCAGGACCAAGTGAAGGCCTCTACAGACCCTCACAGACTGTGAATAAGAATTTGAGCATATGAATTTTATTTAGGTACCTACAAAGGTCGCCTAAATGTATCCAGTCTGGCATTAAGAAAGTTTGAGAAAGGGATCACAGGATTGATTTCGTTAAATCATCAATGAAATGGAGAAAGTCAAATCGTGTTATGAATTTGATTTGTGGACCTCTTTTTATATCGGGGTATTATTCTATGGTTGATCATAGTCCTAGGGCGTTTCTTCATTTGGTGAACGAGAGGGGACCAAGGTCCGGTCTGGCTGCAATTGTCAAACTTTTTGCATTTCATGAGACAAGGATCATCCGATTTCCTGTCATAAAGACAGGTTGTTTTTTCTCCTTTAAATATGTTAAATCTTTTATCCCCCAATTTCTTCTTTTCCCCTTAAAGAAATCTCTGCACTGTGCTCGAACATGTACATAAGCAGACTCTTTCTTCCTCGCAAACAATCTCTCTCTCTCTCTCTCTAGCTGAGCCATGGAAGAGATGGTCTTCAGGCAAGAGGCATACGCCCCAAACCCTAGCCCTTCCCGGGTCGCCATGCACAAGCACTCGCGCGCCATCTCCAAGGCGAACGGCAAGCCCAAGGTACGCATCGTCCACATCTTCGCGCCGGAGATCATAAAGACCGACGTGGAGAACTTCCGCGAGCTCGTCCAGCGGCTCACGGGGAAGCCCTCCGAGAGAGACGGCGCGAAGAACAAGCCGAGGAGGGTCGCCAGAGGGGTCGACCCGACGACGACGACGACGACGACGACGGAGGAGTACTGGCCACCGATCGCCACCGGAGTCGGCTGGGACGCGGAGGATCGCGACGAGGAAGCGCGGGGTCGGGACGGCGATTCGGAGCAAGGAGCGAGGATGACGATGGAAGAGGAAATGCGGAGAGATGAGAGCTATGGCAGCGGCGGCAGCGGTGGCCAACTGTTTGGTCGCCCGTACGAGGAATTCGGTGGTTGCTATGAAGAAGAGTTCCCTTTGTTAGGCGTGGATGTTTCTCACATGCACGCCTTGAAGCTGCTCAACTTGCCTGACGAGTTCAATGGTATTTGCAGACCTTAATCACTTAGGTTTTCTATGTATATCCTCAGAGTAATCTTTAATGAACTCCGACATGGGTTCGTTTCCTTCCCCCCTTTTCAGAATCTCGGTCTCTAGGAGTATGAGAATTGTCTCCATCGATTTAAATTATTATTAACTGTAAATCCAGCACAACTTCTGCAGGCCATGCGTCTGTTTCTCCTTTCCCCACTTCGAACTTTGATATTTGTTTAGTTTTAGAATGATCTGGTTTGCTTCATTGTGATGAAGAACTGGTTCTTGTCCCTTCTATGTTTGGGCCGCTCTCTCTCTCTCTCTTCATTGTTTATTAGTGAAAGTGCTGTGCAACACTGTCCAGGAAATTTGATTGATGAACTACTTTGCTTGCAAGAAGACTATATAATTTTTTATCAAGTGTGTAATTTTCTAGATAATCAACAGTTCTCGACCATCATTCGTTCGTATAAACTTTGTGTGTTATGTCCATCTTGATCCTCATCCATTCCGATTACTTCATTTCATTTTCCTAAAGCATACAACACCGTCCTGCAAATCTTCTAACCAAAGAGGCTCCAAGGATCTTTAATTTTCACAAGCCCGACGAGAGCAGCGATCGTCATATGCTGAGGCACTTCTTAGTTCTTATGAACCCTTAGGCAGTCATGATTTGGATCGTTGATGTATATATATTTCGCATCATCACACGTTGATTTGCATACTATCTCGCGCGTGGATACATGATCGAGGCACACATCTCTCCGGCTGTTTCGTGCTCGATTCTGATTAGCGAGAGAGGTGGTTGGTGTGAGAATCGACGTGAATCGACAGCAACGGAAATGGCAAATAAACTTATCTTTGGCGATCCAGAGCGACGGCTGTGGAGGATGAAGGCTGTTTTAGGATTATGATATTCGCTTGCTGCATTAAGATAATCCCTACCGAGGGCTGGTGTTATAATCATTTTCTTTGACATGCGATCCAAAGTCAACTTCCTGGTGAACGCCATAAATGCGCAAATTGCAATAGAATTTAGGAGGGCTAACGTGCGGATATGATCAAGTGTTAATCAGTCATTATTACAACAATCGAGATGGCAGGGAGACAGGACCCAACCAATTAAAGACATGATTTGACTGTGGCCTTCAACTTGCTGGGGTTATTGCGTAGTTCGATTGGATCGTACACCTAATTTGGGGAGTTTATATATGCTTGGCATGTGGGTGGGAAAAATGGGTTTTGTTCAATTCTTTTGTTATTGGCTTTGTGATTTATAATACAACTCTTCAAAAGGTGGAGCTAAGCTAATAATGGACTCTAAGAAGGTTAGGAAATATTTTGAATCCTAAATTTATTACATAAATGTTAAATTAATATTAAACTTTTTAATTTTGTCAATTTAATCATAAATTTGTATGTGAAATTTCAATGTAATCCTTTTAATAAATTTTTCACTAGAAGTTGCCGAGTTATTTCGACCATCTTACGTGGTATCTTTGTCACATCAACAATTTCTGGTAAAAATCGATTGGAATGACTACATTGAAAATTTGCGCAAAAATATAAGATAAAATTTAAAATTTTAAAATCAAATTCGCATCTATAGATTTAAGATTGATTTGGTAATTTTTCCTTAGAAAGAACTATGATTCTTTTCTAGAGAAGATTTATAATTTTCACGAGTGAAAACTAGTGTTCTTTTGAGCATTGAGAGAAGAAATCAATTGATTTTCCATGATGATAATATTCATAAAGAGACATTTGTTTCTATTCTTTTGAAAACATTAATGACTTTATCGCACGAGACATTAACCTTGTGGCTTCAGGTGACCTACAATTCATTGTGTATTTTGGACTTGGGAGCGACTCAATACTTTCCAACGATAAATAGTTGATTGCGTATATTTGGACTTTGGCGAATGGTATTCAAATTTTATTTGATGTTAAACACTTGAAATGAATAAAACATATCAGTTTTGACAATAAAGGTCATAAATAGTATTTTCTTTCATATAATTTATAAAATCAAAATAATTACAATAACTTCCTCAGACACCCGTTGACATTTATGATCGTGATAACTTATGTTGGGTTTCTTCCTTTGATCTTTTGTTAAGTTAAATCTCGAAGGGAATGTAGGGTAATCTTTTCTAAGATGACAAAAGATTCTAATCATTGAGTTACAATATTCCAAGTAATTCCACAATGTTGAACTTTCTAAGCTGTTTCGCAATGTCGATTAGATGTCAGAAACGCGGTCAATTAGAAGAACGCCTCGCCCAATCGAGGAGTGCTAATTCAATACACGTTCACCTTGTTGATACGCTCTAACACTATTTAATGGTATTTTCTTCATATAGTTTAGCTTAATAGTCGCACTCTCATCTCAGGTAAACAATTGCCGTCCCTAAAAGATGTAAGCAACCTCTACACTAGAATTAGATCCCAAAAAAGAAGAAGAAAAAAAAAAATTCTACGCTTGAAAGTTAGGCCATTTGATTAAAAAAATTCCATAGACGGTGCGAGAACCGTTCTGCTTCCATCAAATTTAAGCTCCTTTGATTAAAAATTGAATTGACAGGTATCCCAGACAAAATTTTGGGATGATAAGAGCAATGTTGTCTCTTCATCCAAAAAGATTATTAAAAAAAGAAAAAGAAAAAGAGCGATTTTGTCTCTGCGTGTGACGTAAAGGCAAGATTGGAGTCTACAATCAGCAAAACGACGTCAAATTTTAGTCGTTTTAACTATCTTGCGAACCCGTAAAAGGAGACGATGCTAGTCAATCAACGTGGCTCACACTTCCCACCAACTCCCAAATTTTCAACTCTTTTGCACCCTTTTCTACCAGGAAATTCCAAATGCCTCATCATCAATGACAGCAACATGCTACAATATTATCTACTTGCAAAGCACGTTTTTATCACTACAGCCCGAAAGCGTACCAGAAAACATGATAGTTGACCTCTGGCAAGACCTCGCGAAAAGATGATTGCTTTTGCTAATTATGCTAGTGAATCGACTAATGTTACTATGAATGAATCTTTGAGACAGAGAGGCATTCCCTCTCTGAGGAATGCCACTGAGCAGAAATAAGCCGAACCGTGGACAAAAGAAATGAAGTAGCAGACCAGTGAAGGAGGGAAACCGTGAAACTTCTGCGCTGTGACTATGCTTCGGAAAACAATATATTGTTGTCGGTGTCAATGACATACTTTCTAGCTCTCATACTCCACGACTGGCTCGGCCATTGTAGGAAGCACTTCCAATCTTGTGAGGACTTCAGGTACTCCGTCGGTACTCCTTATTATCTGCAACAAAATTCAGCACTCTAATGACTGCCAACGCTCTTGTAGCAATTACATTAGGAATCCAAAAAGGAACCTTGATAGGATTGGTCCCAACTTTTTCAGTCCATGTATAGCTAAACATAGATGAATGTGTTGAACCTTTCTGAGAACTGACATTCAATTAGGTGACTAATTCGAAAATCAGGTTCAGACTCGATAGCGTGATACAGGCAGTAGGAAGATAACAAAGAACCTTATTCTTTCTATATATTCTTTTAGCTCATGAAAAGGGCAGGGAGGGCAACCATTGTGACTAATTCTTCTGAGCGTCACCATAAGAGTCCAACACTCGCTTCGATACTAATTCGTACATCACTTTAGGAAAATTATGCTAGTAAAAACTCACTAGTATCTCTTCGTCGAGGTAGGATATCATGAAAAGCCTCTGGAAAGTCCCACCTGAAGGCATTAGAAGATAGAGTTTAGTGCAGGAATAAGGACACACGAAGTCATAGAATGCAAATGTTCATGAAAGCATCAGAAGGGCAACTTTTTCCTTCTTTTGGCATAAGTACAAGTTCAGTAACAAGCAAGCACCAAGTAGGTGCATCCCATTGCTGTCCAATATACCAGCACAACCTTCAGCATTTGTTTACTCTTGGAGTTGTCATCATTACACTTATCAAATTAACTGAGCAATGACAATAAATAGCAGGTGTCACTCCAAAGAGATTTCTAACACTGAAACAAAAAACTCTCCCTAGAAAGTCATAACATGTCACCTGAGCTGAACACCACTAATTCTACTGCCACATCCTAAATAATGTCTTCCCATCTAGTAAATTATGTCAACCACACACATTTTCCCTTTCTTTTAGCTTGCTTGATCTCACTCATGATTTTCTGTGAGCCCTGTATGGTTTGACATCATACTTTTGACTAATGAAAGGACGGAACAGTTTTTGCAGCATAAGCCAGGAAGAACAATTTATTTTTAAAGATGTTAATGTCATCTTTTTTATGCTTGAAATCAGAATTGAAGTCTCAGCCAACAGAAATAATTGAATAGGCAACAGTACTTTTGGGGTTCAATCGTGCCAAAGAACAAAAATAATGCAAGGTAAAGTAAGAAGGTTAAAGTTAAATTAAGAAGGATAAAAGAAACTCATAAGCAAATAAAATGGTTAATTTCACTGGATTGCTTACCTAAAGGTACTTTTAATCCACCAGTGACGGCATCTCTAATTGGAACAGGAAGTTGCTGTACTGTGCTAGCTGCCTGGCCCAGTGCACCTTTTAGCTGGTCTGGTACAGTTTCTTCAATAACAGTTGGTGTTTCGAGCATCCCTTCCACATATTCCTCCTTCATCCGAAGTGGGCCCTCCACAGATAACTTGGCGGACAAGATGAATTTGCTTTGTAGCTTCATTAAAGAAAATCTCTTGCTATCAAAACCCTCAAACATGATAGTCCAGCCTTAGACATATCAAAATACAAGTCAACAATGAAAGTAACCACGTTGTTATATCCATATAACCTATTTACTTGTATATCACCAATAAAGACACAGATTCCAAATAGAATTTCCACAAGTTATTTGACATAGTCCATAAGACTACATTCATTGAGAAGGAAATCCAGTGTCGTGATTTCATTTCCTGGAGGAGGAAAGAGTGCCCATCAAAGAAGTGATGATTAATTTATGAAAAATGGATCATGAAAAGAGTGTAGTTTGTTTTAGAATTGTGAATTATACAAAGAACAAGGAACCTGCTCAATAAGTTTGAAAGAAGAGAAACACAGGAGGAAGAAAACAGAGCAGAAGATGACAACTATAAACTCATCTTAATGTGAACACATCAATATGGGAGCATGTCCAAAGTACTCCTATTACTTAGTTTTTTCCCCTTCCACTATTTACCAGGCTGGCCATCCAAGGGTCGAATAGTACTCCTGTTGATCACAGAACAAAATCTTACTAGATGTTTTAAAGTGATATTGAGATGCACAGGAACAGAAAAGGAAATTCTCTGAGGTGATCTGCACCTGCGAGATAAAGGTCTTCAGATGCTCAAGTGAGGAAATGTGGTTTTGGGAGACTAGGGTTAAAAGGGGCACGAAAGACCCAAAATACACAAGGGAGAGAAGACAATAATATATAGGAATGCTTGGATTTTACAGAAGACTGCTTTGCTAAGACTTGACTTACAGAAGACTTGACATAAAAGTGAGCACAGTGCATAAAATGAATACATAGCTGACCCACTAGATAAGAAAAGATTTTCAGTTGTTTGTTGTTGTTGTCATTGCTCTTGTCATTGAGATATGAAGGAAATTGATTGATGATTTATGAGCATGGAATTGTTCTGCTCTACAGCCACTGAGCATATGCATAGCCACAATTGGCATGGAAAGATTAAAGGCAATGAGTGACATAAAAAGACACATGAAGTGAAGGGGCACCTTGATAGCAATAGCATTCCATATAGGGGAATCAAGTGAACATATTCCATTTCAATGTGAAGAGTAGCTCTGATTTAGATCTCCCTTTCAAAGCAAGAAGGGAAAGGAAATGATGGTATTCTACACTCATCTTGCATATATGGAAAGTAATGGTAAAGATCAAGTACTGAGAACTCAGCTGTCTATTCCAGATTAAGAAAATTTTTATACGAATCAGATATTTAAATAAACATAACATATCATAAAAGAATATTAGCCTGCATGCAATCTCACAGTCCATCATAACCAAGAAATTCGTGCAAAGTTTCACAGTAAACAAGTGCCTCTTGGCTTTCCAGAAAGACTAACTTGGAGAAGATGAGAAGTCCAGAAGCATCTTCACTTCAGTTAGAGTAACACGGACAAATATACAGAGCAAAAAGCCTGGAATTACCGAGTTTAGAAACTTCAGATTAGCTGTAATTCTAGCATACCCATCCTTAATCATGATATCCATTTTTGACAGATTAGCCAAAGTTGCTGGAAATCTCCTGTGATTAAGAAATTAGATTATCAAAATTAGAAGCCACAAACGGAGACAGATTTCATAATTCAGCAGGGAAAGCTTACAGAGAGAGAGAGAGAGAGAACTCAAAACTAACTCGAATATCACTTTAGCAGCAGTAAGCCCAGGGCTTCCAGTGCCAAACCATTCAAAGTTCCATCGACCTTCTAAAAAGGGAGACCTGGGTTGCTGAACAAACAAGTAAGATTCACCAGAAACAGGCAATACTAAAAATGATTGAATGAAGCACCTACGTTGTTGGCCTAGGCGTCGGATTAAGTCGCTCAAGACCAATGATCCTCTCATTCACATCAATTTGTTGCATATCAGTCATCTTGCCACTGATCAATGCCTCAAAGCCTCCAGAATCTTTGAACTGAAAATACGGTAGCAAAGTGACTATACAGGAAAAGTTTGTGCTGCAGGATTGGAGCTGTGAAGTCCCACCTAGCTCCTACTAAATACCACACATCATGACATCCATTTTCAGCTCATAACATCAGTGACTAAGGCTAATATCCGAACTACAACTACATTCGTGAGAATGAGGGTTCTTGAGACGAGGAAGCATTCGACATGAAGCGGGAATCCATGACTCCACTCAGCATCGCGCTTCTACCACCATAACGCTATTGGCATAAATGGGAGACACAAGGGAAGGTCTGACTATAAAACACGGTGCACATGCACTTCTCATGCTGCATGGCATCTCACAGATTCCCGCAAACATGAAATGATGACGGGAAATCATGAGCAAACAGCAGGGTAAACTAAATTTCAAAATTTTCATGGAGGGCAGATAGATTTCCAAAGGTCCTGCACACGGATCGGCGAATTCCAATGAAAGAAACAAAAGTAATGACATGGCCAGACGGGCAGGCCAGAAGTAAAGCACATCCTAAACGAAACAGAATCATGAACAACAGATAATTCCGAACAATTCTGCCCGAATCAAACGTACTAAAACAATCTCCGAAGACGGCAATCATGTCGGCGTACTGCACAGTCGCGGAATGAAGACGGCGGGAGCTTGAAGCTAAGTAAACGGTGGAGCCGGAAGCGAGCAATCAACTCAAACTCCTCATCCAAAAAAAAAGAAAGAAAAAAACATAACAGTTGACGAGCACATAAGCTGACAAATCAGGTCACAGAGAGCACAATAGAACAGGACGAAAGACGAGAAAATCAACTCGATTCGCCAGCTCGAAGCGGCTTCTGATTGGAGAAATACAGTTCCGGCAATCGACATCATTTGTTCAATCCACAGCCAGCCAATCGACTCTCGAACGGCCATTCAACTTACGGCGAGGAGGAGCGATTCCTTGGCGGAGAGCCGCTCCATCTCCTTGGCGTAGGTCGCGGGCGCCCCCTGGACGGCCTGCTGGACCATCGCCACGCGCGGGGCGGCGCCGCCCGAGAGCCGCCGCCGGCCGGGCATTCTCCGGCCGACGAACGGCGAGGGCCTCGCCGGGCGCGACGGGAGAAGGGAGGGAGCGGAGGGAGTGCGATAACGGAGGGAGACGGAGACGGCCGAGGGAACAACGGCCTGAATCGCAGTCATTGTTAGAGAGAGAGAGAGAGAGAGAGAGAGAGATGGAGAAAGACGGAGACTGCGAAAGGCCGGCGACCGGGAAGGACGGAGAGGAGGAGGAGGGAAGGGGCGACGCCGTTTTGTCGGCTTCCGCCGAGAGGGGCAGTTTCGTCCGAAATATTCGGATAAGTTAGGTGACGAGGAGGAGCGGGCACTTTCCGGTCACCGGCTTTTTGAATGGATATTATTAATAACCGTTGCTCAACCTCTCTAAATAAATTAATAATAAAAAAAAAACCTCTCTCAATCACTCCGTTCTGACACTGGTTTATTTTATTGCTTGAGTTGTTTTAAATAATTACTTAGAGATAGCGAGGAAATATTATAGAATTCCGGGCCCACCAATAATAGTTTTGTGAAAGCCACGTGGTATCGAGCCAAAGTGCTTATTTTATTTATGACAGAGAAAGGTTTTTTTTTTTTTTCTCTTTTTATTACTTCCATTCTACACGGATGAAGCAGAAGGAGCTTTAAAGACTGAAATGAAACTAAAATTTATCTACCATATAGATTACATGTTTTTCATTTCATTCAACTCTAACAAATGATTGACCTTTTAATTCATCAACAAATGACCGACGGGATTTATCTATGTAATGCTAGGAAAGGAGCACATTGACTTGCGTATGAAAAAAAAAGCATAGAAAATTATCATGATGAAATTTTGATTTAGCAAATATTTTCAATTGAACTTTATGATAAATCATTCGACTTTATCTTGAGTATCGTAAATTACAAGTTTTAATGTAGGCGTGAACATTTAGTCGAACTTTTTTGGATTAATAATAATGATCGAGCTTCGATTTGGTGGCAAATGTGACTTGTTGAGGGGTACTTTCGTCCTCTTATCTATAAAGAGGTTCAAGAAAAAATCAGCTTCCTTTTCCTTCCATCAACTCCAAAATGCAAGCAGTCCTTTTCTCTTCCGGCAAAAAGTACACAAAAAACAAAGTGTGCGGATGAGCTGTAACGGGCGTACGAACTGATTTTTCACCTTCTTCTGTCAAGTTTCGGGGGCCATCCCCAGGACGAACGATCCGGCCACAAAAGCTGCACGTCATTCAAACCGAAGGCCTCGTACACTTGCACGGCATGGCCCCGCTAAATGAATTCGTACGTGCATTGAAACTCTTCGCCGGCATCGTTTTTCGTCAATGCTAGCTAGAAAACGTTAGCTGAGCAGACGGGGGGACAGAGCAAGACAGCTGGGAGAGACGAAAGGCACATGGCAAGACACGACGACACGAGCTAGGATGATATGATGGTTAGGTTGTCCGTTGAGGACTTACGGCCCACGAATGTATCCTGACCTAAGGCTGCTTGGGGATGTGTAGAAATTGGGGCAGAAAGTTGGCTCCGAACAGTGGCGGAAGCCGACTGTAGAGGAGGCGGTGGGGAGCCTGTGGGTTCCAATACTGTGAAGGTGGTCGCGAAGAATCGGAAAAAGGCAACGACGATTCGAGACTTTAACGATGAAGCTATGGTTCCACGTCGCCAAAAACGCGGGCCCCTTGGAGATGCTTCTTGTTGAGCTCTGGTATCGGCCCCAGGTACTGTGGATTAAGGCCGATGACGGGGGGAGTTGGCGAGATAGGCAGCAGTCCAAGGAGTGAATCGTTTGAACGATCGGCGAGCAGTTGATTGGTTCAAAAAGGAGGGAGGAACTAGTGGAGGCGCAGCGGCGGCGCGGGATGCGAAGGAGGTGGTCGGAGGAAGCATTTCTTCATCGTTCGGAAGTAGCAACACTGGATTTTGGTTTACAGTCTGATCCACTGGCGCACCTAGATGGGTCTGGGCTGAGCATCTTCAAATTCCTAGGCCTAACGGTCCAATAAAACCTTGCCCAAAAACTTCTCCGTTACAACCGACCCAAAAAGAAAAAAAGAAAAAAGAAAGCGAACTTCCCTATCACACTGTTCATGTAGCTCTTAGGACGTGATCGATCTTCCTCGAGTTGGATCTTTTAAGTGAGGCCATTTACCTAAAATTCATCCAAGTCATGTTAATATATCTTTGATCAAACATAGGTGGGGCACTGAAAAGACACATTACTCTAGGGCTATCGGCAATCATGATGAGGTTTATTCGATCATGTAATGATTTTATGATGACCCGCTCTTTTGAGTTTTTTAAGGATAGCATATTTAAATGAAGACTTATCCTCACTGGATTGTTCTCAAGCAAAAAGACAAACTTTTAAATTCAATCCCAATATGCAGTTCTATACACATTTATATTTGTGTATCAAGTGTTGGAAATATGGTTGAGGATCATAATCATGACGTCGATCTCAATTATGATCCGATTGATTCTTCTAATCCATGACTGATCTAGCATTTGAAAAGCGATGATCTTGTATATAATAAATATTTTTTGTATATCATTTCCTGCCTTTCTTTATTTCTATTCTTACACTATAAATACATTAGTGTACTTGTAGTGTATTTGTGTACGATTGGATATATGAATACAAAGCATTCTACTCCCAATTTCTTTTGTTTCTGCCATCACAGTCAAGGGTTATCCTCGAAATTTTAGCCACACTTGGGATTTTCCATATTCCCACAATAGAGATATTACTTTTTCTTTTCAAACGCATTTACCATTGAATTAAGATAGCCGAGCTCGAGTGCTAGAATGCACGGACAACAATTCAAGGAAGAAATGTGTTCAAAAGATAAGTAGCTTTTGTCACGAATTAAATTAACTCCATAAAACAATGTAATGGACGAATTCAATCCCACTGGATATCAAAACATGGTTAACATAAACTTAACTCGGTTAAACATCCGTTTAGAACTCGTCGCTCCGCTCAGTCAGATCGATGTTTGCGAGGACTGAGTTTAGTATCTCCAGCTCTAATCATCGGTGATCCGAGCACGAGCGCCTGGCATGATTTGGCTCGCCGGCCGGTGGGGCCGCGTCAGGTGAGGGACGAAGGTTCCTCGGAAATCTGGGAAACGGTCGCTGTTGGCCTGGTCGGAGCAGCAGCAGATTCACTGCCACAAACGCATGTGGGTCTCTCCAACTGTTCTGATCTGAAATTTCCCATTCTCGATCGCAACGGCTATATTGCCCCCCCGCAAATGCCGCAAATGCCCATCCCGATTCCCAACGGTCCTTTTCCCTCCACAATTATAACACAAACATTTTCCTCTGAACTTCCCCACCCCGCTCTCCCTTACCTTCATCTCTCCCTCTCTCTGAAACAATCGTCGGCCCTCTTCCTCTCTCTCTCTCTCTCTCTCTCTTCTTTCCATGGAGGGAACCAGTCCCGATGCCCCCACCGCGGCGGTCCAGCACGTTGACAGGAAGCGCTCGGACCAGCTCCTCAGCAAGTTCGCCGACTCCGGCGACAAGAGGAAAGACCCCAGGGCGCCGAAGCGCCGGAGGAGGGACCGGCGGGTCGCGGCCGCCAGCCCTTTGTCCCCGGAGGGCAGCGTGGACCTGAACGAGTCACAGGTGCTGGGAGAGAGGCGGTCGCTGCTCCCGGCGGCGAAGCGGAGGTCGGCGTTGCTCCGGAAGCTCGGGGTGGTCAAGCGGTCGCAGCAGGGGGCAAGGGACATCAGGAACAAGTCGCTGATGGGAGCCATCGAGAAGGTAATCCCGCCACCGATTGCATTGACGTTTTCTTCTCGATTCGCATGTGATCAGCGCGTTCGCGAAATCTCTTCGAAGCGCTCGGAACTGAGAATGACTGACTTGGTGCTGATGTTTGAGCGCAGACGTGGCGGAGGACGGTGGAGGGAGCGTCGCGAGTGTTCATGGAGAAGCATTACAATCGCCACAATCGCTTGATTAGCGACGCCGTTTAAGTTCCCTGGATCGTGACTAATTTATGCGGGCCGGATTTGGCACATGGGAGACGTCAGACATGGTTATAAACTGTAAATTATTCAACGTATTCTTCTGTTTAATTTCTTGAGCGTTCTTAGATTGTTTTTGATTTTTTCAGAAAAACTTACAAATTTTATTAACAAGTTGTCCAAAATAAGAGGAATGATTCGGAATAGATTACTTACTATGCTTATTTAGTAAGGTTTATTTTCTCAATTTCGTTCTTCTAATTTGTTCCTTTGTTCCTTCATATGTTCAGAAATGATCGGCAGTGGTGGAAACTAAAATGCACGAATGGTAGAGATCATTCGTACACCGATTTGGCAAACTGCAAATGAACATTTCAATGACAAAACAAGAAGAAGATTAAATCATTTTCGTAAACCAATCCAATAGAAAACTATAATGCTTTCCAATACATAATTGATGATCCAGAGAGTGGATGGTCTTTGATCACCCATTGAATGAGAGGAAGAAGTACTCTATGTGATGGTTATACCGCGCGACAATGTTGGTGTAGTGTAATAGACCAATCACTTGCAATGAATCTCATCTTACTTGGTGTTATTCATCGTATGTGAGACATGCCGCTGATGATAATTAATTGGTTACACCATGTCATTACTGTCACATAATATAATTATCACGTGAAATATTTTCTCAAATTAGAGGTGGCATTCAAGGTTAGAAAAAAAAAAAAAAAACGCATCAATCCACATCCTCAAGTATCTGCCGTTATGTCATGATTCGTTTTTCCACCTTTAAGAGTAAACTTTAGCAAATCAATTTTCTCATTAAAAATTTGGCTAGACATCAAAATTAAAAGAAAAAAAGTGTTCGACATTTTTAGAACATTACATTTTTTATATTAAAATCTTTCGATCACTCGTTCACGGTACTCTTTCTCATAAGTAGCCATGTTTATCAATAACATAATAGATTAAAATGTAAATATGAAGAAGAAGATAAGGGATCAATCATGTTTATGCAAAGGGAAACACTTTTCGGAGGACCTTTTCACGCGTGTCCCATGGGGGGGTTAGCTCATCCATCTTCCTCCCGCTTAAAGCAACGATTGCCCCGGCGATCTTCCGGAACACATCCAGAAAAGGTTCACGACTTAGGTGAAAGAAAAGGACCATTCCTCACGTGCTGGAGCCAATCCCACTTTTGACCAAGCTCCAGGAAATTTCTGCAACCTTTGCACTTTAGTCCACCTAAAAGCGGCCTTGACTTTAGAGGCCCTCGAGCCGAAATCGCTTTATATCGCCTTGCAGAAAATCAACCACCTTCATCACCCACCCAATAGACAATGGCGAGAGTGATGCCAGTGTAGATTCCGCACTCGGTCAGAGAAATTTAGGAGCTCGATTGATTGAGATGATAAAATGGGCTAGTGGGTCCGTGTCGAATCGACACTATGCACTACATCAATTGTTATAGTCTAGCGTCTTAAGTTTATTATGATACAATGAATCGAGTCTTGATGAGGTAAAGAGATGTTATTTTTAGGCTTCTTGAAATCTAAAAGCTTAATTGATCGATATGTTAAAATGGGCTACTAGGTCCGTGTCGAGTTAGACATCATGCGTTACATTAATTGCTATCGTCTAGCATTTTGAGTTTATTATGGTGAAACGAAGAAGATCTTGGGAAGGTAAGAGATGTTATTTTCTGCCTTCTATCGGTTCTGGTCAAATTGGTTGCTTTGTAGCGAATAATTGTGTTGTTTTCAAGATCAAAAAGAATAATATTTTCCTTGTTGTTTTTATACCGAAGAAATTCATGACGTGGGGCCAATGTGGTAAAGAATTAAACGTTGGGAGGTAGATTGAGATGATCTCCAAATTCCAGGGAGGACTGTAGTCAATTCTAGTTATTTATGTTTTTTTTCCCAATATTTAATTATCAAGTAGTGAAATTGCAGATGTTTTTACCAAAAAAAAAAAAAGTTGTGAAATTGCAGATGCCCATTCGGATGTAATGCTTTAGAGGAGAATACCAAGTTTGGGTGTCCTTCAACTTTATAAAAAGTCAAACCCAAGTTTTGCGTTTTTTTGAAGGGATTTGTTTAAGTTGCGGGCGGAACGGGTCTTCTTTGATTTGAACTTAGTGCTTGAGTAGCTCATGAGGTTTTCAATTTGTCCTCGAAAAGTGTTTGTGGGGGTAGTTTGGAATTAAGTGGATTAAATTCATAATGAAACGTACTGATTACATATGCATTGTCTTTTCATTATATAGTGCATGTGTAATTCAGGAAAAAGATCCATTTTATTTTAGTTGAAATAGGAGGGAATGGAAATGTGAGAGATAGAGTGGTTTTAGCTTCTTCTTTTGGCGTAATGTATAGGAGATAGAAGATAGGTTGTTGGAGACCAATGAAGAAAAATAAGTCCTGGGGCTTATTTATTTATTTATTTTTTTGTCGACAGTCCTGGGGCTTATTTGATAAGCTGATTATGTGCCGATAAATTAAAAACTCGACATTTAATGAGATGAAGCTCTTTTGATAAATCCGAATAGAATCGACTTGAATTATTCAATTGAGTAAAAAATCCACTTAATCCGATTGGCAATAGATCACTTAATTCATTCAATGGCAATTGCAATTTTGCCAATATATTGATAAAACCCACCAATAGTGGTCATTACTCTAACTCTAATAAGAGATCAATAATATTCAATTATCAATTTTCAATAGTCATCAAATAATTTTGTATGTCCGTCTTCATCACCAAATGCAATTGATACTTAAAATTTTATAATTGATTTTTCAGCACTTAATATGCAATTGAACCGGGGTCATCAGCTTGTTAGGCTTCAATTTCATGGGTTTTTGCTACAAACGCATCCATTACTAAGCAAACCTTATGGGCAAGTAAGCGTGCCCCGAAGAACAAAGATGGATCAATTTTCATTGTTACCAATTGATAGAGAAACTAGTAGAATCAACAAGCATACATTTTTTCATTTATGCAAAATCAAAATGTGTATTTCAATATAAATTATTCGTTATATCGTATCCACAAATCATTATAAAACGTATAGTCAATTATCATTAATATATGATATGAGACAACTTAACTATTACTTCTCAAAGCAATTATATTTATAAGCTCCATGAACTATAATTTTCACCTCTCATTTTCTCAAGCCCCTTTTTTTTTTCGCCTTCTCGAATTCGCCCGGGGAGTAGATAAATCCACATATATAATCAGTAAAAGCCTGGACTGTACTGCACTTCGTCTAAAAGTTCAACGCCTGCCCCAGATCTCCCCACCGTGACGTCATCCTCCGACATTAATGGCACCCCCGTAATTCCGCCCCCGAAAAAAAAAGAGAAAAAGAAAAGAAGAAAAGCGAGCAACGCTCACGCGCTTCGTCAACTTTTCTTTCCCCTTCCCCTTCCTCGCCCCCTTCTTTCTCTCTCTACCTGCGCCGTTGCAAAACCTCTCTCTCTCTCTCTCTCTCTACTGAAACTTCTCCGCAACTCTGGTTTCTCTCTCTAGACTCTGCGGGGACGCGCCTCTCTATATTCTCTCATTCTCTCCTCTTCTTCATCACCTTCTTCTCCACCTCCGCTCCGTACCGCACCGGCCGCGAACTCGCTCCGATTCGCCGGCCGGAGAGTCAACTCTCGCCTCTCTAACCGTCTCTTCCTCCGGTGCCTCCGGTCCGGCGATTCGCTTCCCCTTCCTTCTCCGAGACGCCGCTCCGGTTCGATTCCCTGCCCCCCCGGGCCTCCTCCCGGGAAATTCCTCCTCGACGGCTTTGGTTCCTCCGCTCCGGTCCGGATCCGACCTGCGGGGAAAGGATTCTCCCGCCCGTTCGTCACGCGCTGCGTTCTCGAGGTCTCTAGGGTTTTGAGAGGGAAATGAGGGATGTTCTCGTGGTTGGCAAGGATAGCGTCTGCCTGCTGGAGACCGGTCAGTCGATATGTCCGTATGAGCAAGGATGATGGCGGCGCCGACGACGAGAAGGCCGACCCCACGCTCCAGGACTCTCTGGTCTGGTGCAAGGACCTGGAGAAGCACTCCTGTGGGGAGTTCTCCTTCGCGGTCGTCCAGGCGAATGAAGTGCTCGAAGACCAGAGCCAGGTGGAGACTGGCCGCCAAGCCACCTTCGTGGGAGTCTACGACGGGCATGGTGGCCCCGACGCTTCTCGCTTCATCTGTGATCATCTCTTTCTCCACCTGATGAGTGAGTGCCTTCCCTTCTTTTTTCTGTTTCTTGGTTGCGCTTTCGACGAATTCGAGGTCTCTTTTGAGGAAAAATATCAACCAATTGCCTTCCGGGGAATTGCGGTGAATCGTTAGTTTTAGGAATCAGTGCTTTGCAACATGCTGGTAATTTTTGGATGCTATTGGTTTGCCTATCTTCGATTTGACAATCTTTGGTAGTAGTGGCTTTTCTATGGCGTTGTTTTCATATCTCTTGATTATATCTGGCAGTAATCTTGCTAAAGCTATATTTTTGTTTTTTTATAGTTCTTTGTGATAGACATAGAAATCTTGGCAAGACAAGTTGGTAGAAAGATGATGCAGTTTCACCAGCTTCCAAATCCGAAAGTGTATGTTTGAGTGTAGGAATGGGATTCCTGTTCTCTTAGGTTGGAGGAAAACTGTTGTCATTGAAATTACTGGATAGTGCTGGCTGACTCATTAGATAGTCAAAATCCTAGACGTTTTTTCAGCACTAGCCTTAGTTTAGTTTTTTCAGCACTAGCTGTCTTCTAGTCCAAAGTGGAATTCCATTTTTCTTTTTTCCGTTTAAAATGTGCTTCGGTGAAAATGACACCCATGTTGGACATAAGCGGAACCCAAACTGGATATTTATGATCAATTGAGTCCATTCACCTTCATATTGACTCTAGCATGACTGCACAATGTTCTGTTGATTGGAGTTTTGACTCTTTCCTTAGACAAATCGCTTCTGAAAACTTTTACTTGCATTTTAGTTATTCTCGATAATGATTGGAGTACGTATCAATTAAAAGCTGAGTTTTGGCTAGAAATTGACTTTGATCACAAATCCCAGGGTTGGGTATAAGGTTTCTTGTAAGTTAGGGTCACTTTCTGGGATGAAAGTTGATAGCAATTGTGACACCAAAAGAGTTCAAAGCAAAGCTATTCACTGGCTCATATATCGGGGCTTCGAATTTCATTAGGTTAATGACTGTATTCCAGTGCTTATGAGTCATCACATTGGATGCCACTTACTTACAGGACTTGCTCGTGAACGTGGATCCATGTCTGAAGATTTGATTAGAAGTGCTTTCTCTGCCACTGAAGAAGGGTTTCTTACTCTAGTGCGCAGGACGTGTGGAATAAAACCTTTAATTGCAGCAACTGGGTCTTGCTGTCTTGTTGGAGTCATATGGCAGGGGACGTTATATGTTGCTAATGTCGGTGATTCTCGTGCAGTAGTAGGTTCCTTAGGTAGGTCAAATAAGATAGTGGCTGAGCAATTGACGAGAGACGATAATGCTAGTATGGAGGAAGTTAGACAAGAACTCAGATCCTTGCATCCAGATGATTCGCACATTGTAGTCATGAAGCATGGGGTATGGCGTATCAAAGGCATTATTCAGGTTTGCTTCTTGTGTACTATATAGTATATTGTGCAAAATAATATCCAGAGAGCTGTGTGTGACGATACAGAATTATTGGGTGAAGGAATTAGCAATCTCATATTCTCTTGGAAAGACATATTCTTCTTAAGTGTTTGAAACATTTGAATTTCAACTTAGCAGTTTTTTGATTGACATGGGATCATTCTGCACGCATGTTGTTGTGGGCCCTCATGCACTTTTTTTCTATTAATTTTTTCCTGAGCAGTGTCTTCTGTTCTTTTTTGTCCCATTTCACTGGTCAACCTTCCCCCCTCCCCCTTTCTTCCTCTCTTCTATTGTGTCTCTACTGTTCGTATCTGTTGTTCAGAAGGCTTGAATGGTTGAACTGAGGTAGCAGCATTCGATTGAATATCACGGTGGGCAATCTAACTACTTGAAAAGCACAGGGAGATGATTGCTATGGTCTATAGGAATGAGAGGGTAACCCAAAAATTTTAAGGATCGATAGATTTGGAATTTAGAACTCACAACAATAATCTTGCTGTTATTGTCCTTTTGCTGTCCTTGTGGTGATAATCTTTCAGGTGTATTGTCGAGGGTAGGATGTTTTGTATTTTAACATTCGTACTTATCAGAAAAAAGAAAAACATTCTTGGAGTGTTTCTGCTGAAATAGTGGATATTCTCTCCAGGAGGCATTTCTTTTGTCAACGTGATTAATGTGATGTATGGTGATGGAGATGTATAGTGGGGGAACTTGTGGTCTGTTTTTCTGAAGTGGTGGCAGTCTGGCAGATTGACATAAATGGTCATGGTCGATTGCTGTTATTGGTTCATGTTTTTCTGAAGTGGTGGCAGTCTGGCAGATTGACATAAATGGTCGTGGTCGATTGCTGTTATTGGTTCACAGCGCATGTTAGCTGTGGTTTGGAATGGAATAGAAACTAATGTACGAGACAAAGATTGTGCAATTGGATGAACTTGACCGTGATTCATTTGAAAAGAGTGATTGGCATGAGTGTAGCATTTTATGTTCACTGTTGCCTGGTGGCATTAAATATTTGGTGGCAAGATGTGATGAAGTATGTGTTGGTGATTTAGGTAGATAGGTTCATCTGCAAGACAAGTTTCTCTTTGGAATTTCTGGTTATACATTGAACATTTTCTCTTGAGGATTTCTCCCTTTGGCTAGAGAAACAAAGAGTTTGGTTGCGGTCCTCAGTTTACTTATTCACTTTTTTTAATGTGTTATGCTGTACTTGGTGGCAAAGGCCAAGTGGAGGTTTGCAAATGAAGGCAACTTTGATCTTGTTATATATTAATAGCAAAATCCTAAAAAAGTTTCGAGTCTAAAACTAGATCAAACTTTTGGGTGAGTAGCCAGCCTAAAACAGCTTAAGAAAAGCTTTAATGATGCAGAAATTGCTCAATAGCTTTGTTCTCACCATATGTGTTGCTTGGCTGTTGTAGTGTATTTCAATGATGATAACTATTTTCACCTATCAAGTGTCATTCTTGCTAGAAATAAGTGGTTTTGGGTTCTGCATATTGTTTAAAAAAAACACACACACACACACACACACACACAATAGAAATATGAATAATGGCTTTCTTTCACTTGGTTAAATGAATTTTCGTTGATGTTCTCATTTTGCCTCTTTATCTTCTGGTAATGATGGAGTCTTGGGCTAAACTTTTTATAATAGAGACAATGAAAAGTTTCATCAGGTAGAAACATCATTGCTTCTAAAATATGTTTTCTTAATACTTTTTTTAATCTTTTATGCATGTAGTAGATTTATATAACTGAAATAGCATGATTATTCGTTTAGTTTTGTTCAATAGACATACCATCTCTTTTGGTTTTTTCCGCACCTCTCTCTTCCTCAGCATAACGGGTGAACTTTCTTGCAGTGGCAGCTCGGCCAAATTTTTTTTTCTTCTTTTGACAAAAGGAATTCTGTTTGTAGTATACTCATTATGCACATGAACTTAAGTAAGTGCTGATTATCACTTTGTTTTAGGAGTTCACATCTATTATTTTCTGTGAAACTTTGTCAGGTATCCAGATCTATAGGAGATGCGTACTTGAAGAAGCCCGAGTTCTCTCTTGATCCTTCTTTTCCACGGTTTCACCTTGCTGAAGCCCCTCCGTAGGCCCGTGCTTACAGCAGAACCGACCTTATCTTTGAGAACTCTAAGACCTAGTGACAAATTTCTCATATTTGCATCTGATGGTCTCTGGGAACACCTTTCCAATCAGCAAGCTGTTGAGATTGTGCATAAAAACCCTAGAGCAGTATGTTGATTGTCAATTGTGGTTTTTCATTTTAAGATTTACACCCATATTGATGTTGTCACCTTCCTTTACTTTTCTTGTATGATAGGGAATTGCTCGAAGACTTTTAAAAGCCGCTTTAAATGAAGCAGCCAGGAAGAGGGAGATGAGATATGCTGATCTTAAGAAGGTTGAAAAGGGAATCAGACGCTTTTTTCATGATGACATTACTGTTGTTGTCATCTTCCTGGATCATGAGATGCTAGGTCAAAAGATATCAGTCCCAGAGCTGTCAGTCAGGGGCTTTCTCGACACTGTCGGACCATCAAATTTCAATATCCTGCAAGGGATTGATGCAAATGCGAGGTCCATTATCTGAAGGTCGTATAAGTTAACTTGCATGGTCAAGCTGGTTGAGCTTGACCATTTCAATATCCTGCAAGGCATGTTCAGCTTCTTCATTTTGAATAAATCCCATGTTTTTTTTTTCAACAATGAGATCGCTCTCTCTGTTTGACTCTTCCTTTTGAGCTTCTTTGAGCTTGATTCGGTCACTATGCATGTAATGGGATGATGTTGATACTTGTGAGCAAGCTGCTTCTAAGTCCATCTTCATAAATTGATCTTTACATAACTGAAGTTCTTCAGTCTGTATTGATTTAAATTGCCCTTTCTTGTTATTGAAATCATACATAAGTTGCATGTGATCACTATCAGTTCGTACTCCCGCATCTCATTTCAAGCCAAGACAGCAAATTTGTCAGGGTTTTCCTTTCAATAAAAAAGTTTACCCTAAAGAAATTTCAAGTTCTCTGCGGGCAATTTACCTTTCCCAGTTTTAATCAGAGGTAGCTAAATAATCGTGCCTTGAGGTTTGACTTCTCAGTCCCTCTCATCCTACTGCTGCCGGTCGGTACTTGAGAGTCGAGTGTGTTGCTTTTGCCTTTCTCTTGTCAGGTTAGAGCCCCGTTCTCATTTTGACTCTGAGATACACACGTTTGTTTATGTCGGCAACGCCCGCCCTGCTTCCTCTCTGCAAGCCTACTAAGTGAGTGTCCGGATTGGTCAGCAACTAAGTTTGTGAAACTTCTCAATTGATTGAATAGATCATGTAGTGACACCAGCTCCGTTGAAATTTCAACTTTTTCCGGGTGTTTTCTGGTGGCTGTTTCGTGAAGGATCGACGACAACATTAGCTGCATCCAAGGGGTTTTGACTTGCCTTTTATGACTTCATCCCCCCTTGGATCCATCCTTGTATCGCAGCAAGCAAATGCCTTGAGGCCTTTCTGGTTTGTGCCTGTATTACCATGCCAATGGCCATGGATGGTTCGAATTTCAGCAAGTAGGATTGTAACTTTGTGCTTCGAGTTTGGGAGCTGGGTTCTGATGTGCATGGTAAAACCGATGCTATTCGAAAGAAGAATAAGCAGAAGAAAATGAAGCTTCTTAAATCGATCACTTTTCGGATGATGAGAAAAACGAAAGTTGTATGCTTTCAAAGATAATGGATTAATTTGTTTGTGTTTTCAATGTATAACCATCCAATTTCACGCGAAAAATCATTTTTTTTCCTGGACCCAAAAAAGGAAGAAGAAGAGGCAGAATTACCAAAAAGTCCCCCGTATGTCAGGAAGAACATGGCAGAGAAACGAGAACAAAACGAGGGAAAACAGCGAGCGAGCAGAGCAGAGCAGGGCCCGGCGTTTACTTGACTCGAAAGTCTTCCTCGCCGTCATCAACCCGCCGCCCTCCCGCCGAGCGCGACTCCCGCTCGCCGACCGCTCCGGGCATCCGTCTGTGCTCGGCGACTCGTAGGGATCCTCGCGCCTCCGCGTTCATCATCATCAGCCGCCGATGAAATCCGAAAATCTTTGAAAGAGTCGGGGATTCGGGATCCACGCCGCACTCGGGGCTTTCGCCGCCGAGAAACTCACCCGCGGCCGCTTCCTTACGTCGGACATGGAGGGAGACAGGCGCCCGGGCCAGCGGGACGGCGAGTTCGGATTGGGCGCGAGCGATCGCCGGCTCGCCTACTCGCGCCAGCCCTCGTTCCGCCAGCCCTGGGAGCCCCACACCCCGATCTCCGTCCGCCGCGACGATCCGGCGGGGCCGCCCCTGCTCTCGCGGAGCGCGTCGAGCGTCGATATCCCCGCGGGGTTCCGCTCGTTGGGCGGGGAGGGCGAGGGCGAGGTCGGAGGAGAGGGGGGGAAGGGATCGAGCAGGCAGACGGGCGCGTTGCTTTCGGTGGCGTCCTTCTTCGGCGCCGCGAGGTCCGGGAATAGGTACATGAAGAGGCTGTTCTGGTTGATTTCGCTGAACGTTGCGTATTCGACGGTCGAATTGGCTATCGGCCTCTTCACCGGCCGCGTAGGTAATGACATCGTCTCTTGTTGCCACCATCGGCTTTGAGTATATACGGAAAAATTGGTTTTTTTAGCTTACTGCTTTCTTCTTTTTATCACTCATCTTGTAACTAGCCAAGTTCTTGTTTTGATTAATTCGATTGTTAGTTTTTTTGATCGAAGCTCCCTGCAACGTATTAGGACTTTTATGTTTTATTGTCTTTCTATGTGAGCGCCTGTTTAGGACACTAGTTTGATGATTTAGGAAGCTATTTTTTTTAATAGATTTTGCTTCTTCAATTATGTCTTTTGATATTTTCTCAGGTTTGGTTTCCGATGCATTTCATCTGACATTTGGCTGTGGACTCTTGACCTTTTCGTTGTTTGCGATGGCTGCATCTCGCAAGAAGCCTGATCGATGCTACACTTACGGGTGAGTAATGTTGGACTTTAGTCTCACCGACGAATCTAAAACCCCTCAGAGCTAGCTGACTTCGTGCCTTCTTTGTTATTAGTGAGCGAGCTGAGTTCACTTCACATTGTGAAGGTTGCTTTGGCATAATTCTGGATGAGTCGATGAAATGAATTTTTACCAAAATTTCTTAAGTGGGAGGCCATTTGGTTTCTTTATCAGCCTCATCTTTTTTCTTCCTGAAATCAATTAGATAAAACCTTTCATTTTTTTGAAATGATGTATGTGCTTGACTGATCATTGTTTTGCTTCTTGCAGGTACAAGAGGCTAGAAGTTTTGTCTGCATTTACTAATGCCGTAAGTTTTCACCGTGTCCTTACTAAAGTGCATGCTGTGCAGCTAGTTTAGCTCCTTTTTTGGGGACCTATTTTAAGCTGAAGTTTTCCAGCCACCCTTCTCCCCTCTGATGAAGGAGAGAAGATATCTGACACCATACCTTTGGTATCTGGACAGCCAGTTTTAGAGAACATGTGAGAGGATGTATTTCCTGTTAAGCGCCCTTTGGTGTAACCACTTGTTTATGCTAGAAAATGCGGCCCTGTTCTGGGTTGCCCTTTTATGTGGTTGTTCCTCCCCTTTTTTCCCCTGATCTTACTGCACTGGTCATGACATCATTCATCTACCATTTCCTGGAGCTAATTATGTTAGATAGACTAACGCATGATTTCTGCTGCTTGTTTAGACAGCTCTTTCTTTTGTTCATGTCATTTTCCCTCGCTGTGGAAGCCCTTCATGCCTTCATCCAAGATGAATCTGAGCACAAGTAAGTTCCTTATTTATTTATTTTTTTGGGGAAAATCTGATGGCTCCATTGGACAGAACCTTCTTTTTGGAATAGCTGGATATTTAAATTAAAAAAATAAAAAGGAAGATAAGACAAAAAGAGGTCATTTTAGTTTGATTTGGTGCTCAAGTGGCTTAACATGATCAGTCAATGCTAGAATGGACATCTGCTTAACCATGTCACTTGCCTGTTCAAGTGTTCTATAAAGATACTAGTACTAGGAAATCTATGGCTGCGATCAACTTAATGTCTTCTGGGTTTTACGTGATACATGTAAGTGATAGGTTTTCAAAGAACTCTAGGTTGGCAGTGGGCTTCCTTGTCATAGAAGAAAGCATCTGACCCCCTGCCTTACTGAAAATAGGCATAACATCGTGTCAAATCCATTCAGTGTCAGTTTACAGCTAACCAGGATCCTCTAACTTAGATGTTTTTGATATTAAAGATGGATAATGTTTCATTGTTTTCTGAAGATAGCAGTTGGGGCATTGAGTTGCATCAGTGTTGATGGGAATGATGAATGGCTTTTATAAAAATTCTGGTGCCAAACTCAAATTCCTTAATTATAGCTGAGGTTTCTAGTGAAGAGACCTCGTTCATGTACTAACTAAAATATACGGAGAAAGGCTGAAAGTCATTTAGGTTCTATTTGTCAATGGTGCTCATTGTGTCTGTCTTGTGGGTGCATGACTGAAATTTAATTGCCTGGATTGGGTTCAGCTTTTCCTGTGTTACATATCATGGTTGTATATGTCATATATGCATACATCCTTTTGTGATCTCTTCTAACTGACTCAGGTGCAACTGAAATTATTATGTTATACATACTCTTTTCTAATGGCATCATCTCCCCTCTGTCTTACTTGTGGTTGTAGGCACTACTTGATAGTTTCAGCTGTTACCAACTTATCAGTGAATCTTATTGGCGTTTGGTTTTTCAGGAACTATGCTCGTATTAATATAGGTGAGTCTGCTTAGTCATCATACTGGTTTTTTTCCCTTTTACTTTTGTAATTTGAATGGAACTGCTTATCTATTATGCATGATTATGCATCCACCTTACACCAGTATTGTTAAAACTAAATCCCACTGGGGGCAATTAAACTAATTGACTGTACAGTGGCTAAATTAAAACATTGTTCAGTAGTCCCTGTACTGTTTTCCAAAAATCAAAATCATCCCTGTACTTTTGTTTGGTTCAAGATGGTCCTTGTACTTTTAAAAAATGTCACCATGCATTGTTGACCGATTTGGCAATGGATTTTTCTGACATGGACTCTCTCTCTCTCTCTCTCTCTTATTTGGAAACACGACTCTCCCTCTCTGACTTGAAAATAAGAACCTCCATGTGGTGGTCATGGCTGCTGAGCTCAAGCTTGCTCACAAGCCTTAGACAATGGCAGGCAGCTTAGGTGGATCTTTCAACAGCCCAAAATTAACTCTACTTTTTGAATGGTTTGCTTAGACTCCTCTGTGGACTTGATGTTCGATTCAGCTCTTGGGACTTCATTCTAGCTCGACAAATATCATCTTCAGACTGAACCAATTGGGATCTAATTAAAAATCTAATTCAGTAATTTCCACAAACTTTTTAGCTTCATTCTCTTCCTGTAGTCTCTCATTGCATGATTCTCACCAGACAAACTTCTCTTACCAGATCACAAAGTCATAACATTCAAGTATATATAGAGGGAGAAACTCTCATAAATTGAATTAACATTTCATCTCATTCAACTAAAGTGAGAGAGAACACCCCAGAAAACTTCTCATGGCAGCTTGAGGGGACGAAGGCCACCGCATGGTGGTCTCTGATTTTATTCTTTCAATGCTGAAACCTTTTGTATATAGAGCCTTTACCTGCTTTTTGACCATAGATAGGCGTGAGATTTAAATTGATGTTATAGTGCGTTTACATCTAGGTTCTTCTTTATTACCTTGGTTTGTGGTTATTTAATCAGGGCACCTCTTTGGAGGAATCACAGTGATACCAAGTACCTGACTTGGCAATCCTCAACTGAAATAAACGTCCACTTACATTAAAAAGATGAGGAAAATTTGGCATATATATACTTTGCTTTTCAGTTTCAGGCTCGGCAATATTGTGAGTAGCTTGCAGAGTTGCACAGTCTTCTGTTATAGATGAAGTCTGTATTTGTGATCCTTCCTATCCTCTCACTTCACATTCTAGGGAAGTCAAAGCAATAGGAAGATTTTGAAGGAGGGAGCTGATCAAAACTTTGAACTTGTGAAAATTTTCATTGATGTTCATGGCATCTTACTTAGCATACCTTAAGCAGACTGATAAAAAGAATGTAGAGCATGAGTATTTATGCAAACATCTTACGTGCTACTTATCTCTCGTTCTATTTGTTTTCAGTGTATAGAAAAGCTGAAGACATGAATTACCACTCAGTTTGCCTGCACGTTCTTGCAGATTCCATTCGCAGGTATAAAACCACTCTCGCGTCCTCTTTGGCCTTCTGTGCATTTGTAATTTAGAAATCCATCTTGAGCTTGTACATATTTGTTTCTCAGTGCAGGTTTGATACTTGCATCCTGGCTATTGTCCATTGGGTAAGTACTAATTCCATCCTTGATTTATTTTGGTGAGGAAGATTACCGCTAGTTTGCTTGCTTTTTTCTTTCTCAAGTTTGCATGAGATGACTTTAATCCTTTTGCTCTGCAGGGTTCAGAATGCAGAGGTTTTGTGTTTGGGACTAGTTTCAGTGGCAGTCTTTATGCTTGTTATGCCACTCTTTAAAGCAAGTGGGGGTATATTGCTCCAAATGGCTCCACCTAGTATGCCAACTTCAGCATTGAACAAATGCTGCAGACAGGTGATTATGTATTTCTTTATATTTTCTCACGTAAATTGGTCAATTTATTTAACGGTTACTGAAGGTTCAAAGATGCGTGCAGATTACAGCTCGAGAAGATGTAAAAGAGATATCTCAGGCTCGGTTGTGGGAATTAGTTCCTGGCCATGTGATTGGCTCACTTTCGGTACAGGTAACTTTATTATTGTGGCATGTAATAGGCATTGCCCTCCCTTCCTCTTCACCTGATTGTTGTTATCTTCTGACTTGATTTCTGGTAGCTTACTTCAGTATGGTTTAATAATGATTAAGAAGCTTCGGGTTTTGTCTCATGCTAACAGGTGAAGGATGGCATGAGTGACCAATCATTAATCCAGTTTGTCCATGGTTTATATCATGATTTGGGTATCCAAGACTTGACAGTGCAAGTTGATGATGTCTGAGCTGATCTTTTTGTTGCTTTATTCAACAGTTAGTATTTGAAACTGCATTACATAGATCTGTTTTACGTGGATCTGCATTACATGATCTATTTTTGAGCTTGTCATCAATGACGGCTGGATAGTTGTACTGTTACAGTGGTATCTAATTCTTTACCGTTAAGAGTGGCCCTTCCAGTCATCCGAGTCAAGTCTTTAATGCCTTATCCTTTTTTAATGAAGTTACTGGTGGGAGTATTACGAGAAACTTGATCTACTTGTGTTCTCTTGATGCAACCAATCATTTGCGTAAGATGCAAATGTTTTCCTTGATGAGGAGGTTGCGAATCCCCGGTCTGAGGTTTTCGACACGGGCTGCAATAAATTGATATACTTTGAGAACAGTGTTAACCATATTTAGACAAGTCCAGTAAATTTGTTTACTAAGCAATGATGTGTGTGCTGTCTAAATGAGCCTAGTAACATAAATAACAACACGCAGAATTCGACATCACTTCATAAAACTATTTTAGTAGACAGTCTTATTATCTCTACATTGTTCTATTGGCGAGTCCTATTCAAAGCTTGGGCTAAGAGTTATTAGTGTGTTCGGCTGATGGTAGTGCTGCTGCCAGGATTTAAGTCTTCTAGGTTTTGAGCATGAAACCTGACTAATTGAATCCAGTTTGGTTGTTCCAAGAAGATACGGAATGCTCGCTACCTTTCTTGAGGAAAGCTTGGTTCAAGCGTCATACGACCAATCGTTATATGTGTATGAACTGCACAGACATACGAGTCATTCAAGCAGTTTTCCAGACTTGAGTGAAGAAAAATTTCGGGTTGTCTGATTTAACCCCAATTTTAGGAGGCCAACCTTCGGCTTACAAATTTCATTCGCATTTTCACGGGAGAAGCGTAAGCATTTTCGTTGAAGAAGTAGCGAGCATCCTTTCGTCCCTTTAAATTTCTGACAAGGAAGGCAGAGAGGTCGGACATTCTCCTTTTGACTTGGCGAATTTTATGGCAGATTAGTAGCTCGTGTGATGCACAGAACCGAAGGGATTTGTCATGAAGCGATGAGCTTGTTGACACCAAGCATACCGCCTGATAATAATCCGACATGCAAGAGCTTGACTTGGGAAACACGGTACCGATTCCAGAACTCAGCTCATCCTGATAGGAGGATTAGCCGACTGAACAATTCCATCTATGATTTACTTCGTTTCTGGAGGTCCAAAATATACAAATGTTGCGTTAGTGTAACGAAGGGAATGGAAGATGGAAAGGAAAGCTGAGCTGAGATTTTGACACCATTGAAAGAAGCTATATTGTCATTGGTGTTAGTAAATCAGTAGGAAGATGCACGGATACAAACGATAAGACAAAAACATGCATATGATAATGATCTGAACATAAACAATAGATTCACACATAACTCACCTTGCAGGACAATTGACTGAGTGTGAACTCGAGCACCGAGTAGGAAGACATTTTCCAGGAAACCTCTGGTTGTTTTTGCCTGTCTCACATTGACTTTGTGCCGACATCCCAAAGTAGCCAACACTATAAATTGATAACAGATTCTAGTAACATTCACTGCATCAAACAGAGACACACACACCCTAAAGACACATGAACTCTCTCAACAATGAGGCAAGGCCAGTTTTCGGGCACTTAAGCCACGAACACCCGTTGGAACTTACCAACTTCAGTGGAGCTGGCACTGCAGTATGCTCGGCCTGCAGCATTCAGCTAATAGCTGGCAAGGATTACTACACTTGCGGAGCGTGTCCCTTCTCTCTTCACCGTCCTCGCTACAACATGCCTGAGCTGGTCCAGCACCCAGCAGATACCGGCCATGACTTGAAGCTCCTACTCACGCCGTGCTTTCACTGCAGAGCTTGTGGACACCAACGGCCGGCTCCTCTTATCACTGCCACTTGTGCCAAGTCCAGTTCACTCCTTGTGCTTGCTCATGCCGCTTGCAAAGTGGAGTCATTGCCATCCCCATGAGTTGCATCTGAAGTTCTCTCCTCCTTATGGCGATTCTCAGGGCTTCTGCTGTGACCTCTGCGGCAACCCCGGTTCTGACCACTGGCTTTACCGATGTGATGCCTGCGAGTTTGACATACACCTCAGTTGCTCCTCTGCTGCTTCAGCACCAAATGTTCACCCCCCCCAAACCTCCTGCAGTCCCTGCAAACAATGGGGATCCACATGTCGTCGATCACGGGCACTCAGTTTAAATGATCATCGAATGAGTTATTGGAATGTAATTGTGGTGCCTTATCAGATTGTCTTTTATCTGACTATCTGGTTTCGCTACTGGGCAAAGTGTACTCAATAAGCGGAAGCAATGCAAGTCATCCAAGGCAGAACATACTGCTTCATCAGGCTCCTTTTCCATCAGCGAGGCATGATATCCAGTGATCTGATCTCTTCCATTCGTGCCTTTGGACTCTGAATCTTCACATCTAGTATTTGATATCATCATTAAAAAGAAATGTGATTTCTCCTCATCGAATCAGAACAACCTTGGCGGCGCTGGAATGGGTGGTTTAGTAGTACCTGGGGCTCTGAGCGGCATCAGAGGGAATAGGAGAAGTCACCTGATGTGTCATCCATGGACTGGGTACATGTCATACACATTAGTCACGGTTTGTAATACTTAAATAAGATGAAAGTTACTCTTCGACAATAGATAAGCATTTGTGTGAACAAATGGGCCACGGGCTCTCCATCTTCTAGTCTCTCTCTAAATTTCTCGTACACTTTGTGCTTGAGTTGTTTGCTTTTTTATAGGCAAATGTTTATTGACAACAATGAACCACTCTCCATCACCCAAATGGAAGAAAACTGGCTTTAGAAAGTTCACAAACTGCTCAGGATTTAGCAGGGTTATGTTATTCTCCATAGTGAAGGTAAGAGCCTCTTACTAAGAGAATAAAGCCCTCAGACATTGATTCCAATTTTCCCTAATGCCGACTACATTAGATGCCGTAGACATAGGAACCGTGAGAACCTCAAAGTGTGGCCTGCCAATGTCCAAATGCACCAAAAGGAAAGTTTTCAAGATTGTCGCATGTCGTTTGTCTTCTGGTAAAGGCTTCCCTGCACTTCTCTTGTTTTGTCTGGCTTCTAGGATGAAGCTCCACGTCGTGAGATGAGCAGAGAATGAAAAGATATCCCAATCTTTATGCAAGACTTTGGCCATTACTATGTTGTCAACTTCGTTATCTTCAAGTTGGGATTCCGGGAGATGACAAAAGTGCAACTTTGTAATCAAGAAGCACCGAGGCCGGCACAAATCTCCCACTATTCTATATACCACATGGACTCAAGTCCACAAATTACTTAAAAATGGTATGAACGCCATTTGCACAGCTCAAAGCATTGCATGTTGTTATCTTTCTTTTTCGGTCCTGTCTTTTCTTTTGTACTTACTTAGAAACTGAATAGCCAGGACTCGTGGAACAGCTGCTAAAATAGGTTTTCTGTGACAAATGATGGACTCCAAGAGGAGCAAGTAGCGATGGAAGTAATGAGAAAAGAAGCTGTTCTTCATCACTTTAGCCATGACCATCCACTGGGACTCACAAACTCGGCCCCTGCGCAAAATGCTCGGTGTTTCGGATGCAAACTATGTCTCCTCCCAGGAACGGACTACTACCACTGCAAGAGCTGCCCTTTTCTCCTGCACCGGCTCTGCTTCAATATGCCGAAGAAGCTGCAACTTCCCGCCCATCCAGATCACTGCTTGACCCTGCTCGCACCGTCCTCATCCTTCCGAGGCAACTCAACTTGCAAGGCCTGCGAACAGCAGGTCAATGGTTCTTTTCACTACAGCTGTGCCGTGTGTAGTGTTTCTTATCACGCATTATGTGCGGCCCTGCCTCCTTCAATTGCAATCGCTGCTCACCCTCACGTGCTTAAGTTGGTATTTTCACTCCCACACGAATTCAGGTGTGATCTGTGCAGTAAACCCAGCTACAGAGGGTGGGTATACAGATGCAACCACTGTCAGTTCGATAATCACCTCACCTGTGCTATTTCTTGCCATCGAGCGGACCTAACTAGGGAAGAAGATGCGAACAAAGAAATAATGCAACTACTAGCGCAGAAATTTACCAGGAGTGAAGTGGCTAAACCGGTCGAGATGCCTAGCCCTTTAAGAGAGAACGTCAACATCAGGAGTGCCTGGACGAAAAGTCCTGATTTGAGTAGAGGAAAACTAGACACGGTTTCAACTTTGGCGACTGCAGAACAGACAAGTCCAAAGGATAAATCGCCTCTGCTTTCTGAAGGCCACGCGACTCCAAGTCATCAATTCAGCGACGCGTACTTCTCGATTGATTTGGCGAAGTCTTACTCGAGCTATCTAGAGAAAAATCAGCCAGGAAAGGGAGCTGCTGATCAAGATGCTACATATGTTTCTGGAGCAAGAGAGAAGATGAATTCCAGTGGTAACATGATGCCGGACAAGAATGTGGGAGTGTCCAATCAAGAAAAGCAGCAAATGAATCAACGGAACATAGTTGGACACGGCTTAGCGTCTCATTATAAGGTGCCAGATGCTAGGACGAACCAAGCATTTGTAACATCGGCTGGGGCTCATCCCGTGCAGCACTTCACACTTCAAATGGACCAATACAGATACGCCGATGGATCCATCATCAAATCACCGAATCAAGATCAGTGCGCCAGATCAGCTGCAGTGAGTACCCTATTATTACTGATAAGAGCTCCAATTTCCCTTGCTTGCAGTGAACAGTGGACAGAAACGCTATAATATTTGCCAGAAATGCTTCCTAAAACTTTCTGTATCGAATGTTGATATTCTCTACTATGTCTATGCTTGCAGGGAAGGTGTCGGAACTGGAGGAAACTATTTTTTTGGTGCTGTAATACCTAATAAAAAAAAAGTTGGACAAGGGGACTCGGGAAGTTGTATAAAGGATTTTTATGATGTATTTAACTAAAGTTTTGCGAATTCGGGATTTTAACTTGCTTTCTAAGCGGTATAACTGCCAAAAATGAGTGAGGATGGCCAACTCAAGCATGATATGGCCGGAGGCATGTACCCTATACGTATAGAGCAGCTGGTATATGCTCAGTAACAGCTGAATTTTAGGTTTGCAAGTTCATGAATTCTCTGATATATCCGTTATTCCTAGATGCATTCTGATATGTTGACCAAGATCCTATCTTCCTTCTGCACGTTATTGGGATTTTGAGACATGAACAGGCTGTGAAGTTAGAAGAGGAATGCGCAGTCTCGGCATGGATCTTGTCATGCTCCACGTACATGATTCAATTGTCCCTAATATCCGACATCAGATGCGCGCATGGGGAAAGGAATGTTATGATTGAAAATCGCGAAAAAATGCATGGTTTTTGCAAAAGGATCGAAAACTGTAGTCGATTGTTCAGCATCCAGTAGGAAGATTGAGAAGGATATAGCATGGTGCTCGTGACTTAGAAAACTCGATTCTGGAATTGGTAATGCGATGAGTATTTAACACATAAACTAGTTACACTATAACAAATTACTCACATTTTAAGAAATAGAGACGACTACACAAGACCCAACAATAAAGTTATAACTTATAATACATTTTTTATATTGTGATTGATTCTATTCATCACATCATCCATAAAATAAACTACTCATATATTAAGAAAGAGAGATGACCACATAAGACCCGATAAGAAAATTATAACTTTTGTTACATTTTTCATATTGTGATTAATTCTGTCCATTACATCATTTATAAAATGAATTTACATAGTCACTTTCATATCACTAACTGATGCAGTATCTTGAGATCATTTTCGAAGACTACAATAGACGGACACAGAATCATCCCATAATACCTAGTTACTCTCTCCACAAAGCAAACAAGACCAAAAACCCTAATGCTTCTTCGAAGGAATATTAATAGAAATGTCCTTAAAAAGTGGCATTTCATCTGTCTTGATCAGTCTCAACCCAGTGACCACCGTTTAATAAGAAAGACCACCGTTCATACATACATATATATGGATCATGACATGCGAACTATTCAATACGTGTACAAATGGCTCCATTCCAAGAATTGCCGGCTTCCCAAAAGAACTTTTTTTTATGAGTAGGCTAAGTTAATATATAATATACAGCAATTAAATTACTAGTGTTGTGTACCAATAATCTAAGTGAATACCAGCTTAACTTTATGGTGAGGTCGATGATTATTAAAAGCCCCTCCCGGGAGCCGAAGCACAGATGGGGAGCCAGATTGGTGACAAGGGAAAATGGGAGGGTGGTGTCCATCAACATCACCATACTAAATTCTAATAATGCTCCTGCTGTCCAACCAGCCTGGCTTGTCGTTACCTTTTTCACCTCCTCCTTTCCTTTCCTTCTCAATTTTCTTTTATTTTTTTTCCAATTCTCTTCCAATCAATCCCACACAGCACACGAAACCCACATCCTTGTACACGTCATCCTTAATGAAAAAGGAAGAGAGAGAGAGAGAGAGAGAGAGAGAATAATTTGTCTTTGCCGTGGTGGGGTATGGTAGGAGATGAAATATATACATAAGACGTCCATTTTCAACTTTGCAACCCAGGCAGTTCATCTTTTGAGAAGAAAGAATTGCACAGAACTAGCAGGAAGCCGTCGGGAAGAAGTTAGAGCATAAATTTTGTTTAGTAAACTATGTCCATCGGTCGCACGTAAGAAACGACGAAGACCCATATTTTAATTTCATCAGAAGAGAAAAATAAATTTTCATAGTATTTTCTGATTTAGTCCGTTACACGTCATTCACGGATGATAATATTCATTATTGGTTTAGAGGGCATCGATTTATATTACTTTAGATGTTAAACAAGAAAAAACAATGTGAACTCCCTTGATATTCTTAGGAGATAAAATCTGAAAACGAAATGCTTTAAATAGTAAAGAAAAAAACCCTAATAAGAATAAGAAAGCTAAGAAAAAGGATTTGGATGAGCTATGCTGAAATTTCGGCATATGACTAGTGTTCATCGTTCGATCAAAACTGTGCCAGAAGTATAATTGGTCTCAAAAGTTTTGACATATTCAAGAGATTGAATTAATAAAAGGAAGTTAAACAAGTTTGACATTGCCTTACTCACGATTAACTTCTATCCAATGATGTTTATACATTTCGGGACACTAGGAACAAAATAGGTTTTTTCCTACGGCTGGGCTACTGCGGTTTTCTAATTGTCCAGCTATACAATACATAAATTTACCGTTCCAAGCGCAGTAATTTCTCGGTTTTAAAAACGGAAGTTTAGAACCGCAAGTTAACATGTACAAGTTGGTATGGCTTTCTTCATATATACGTAGGGAAGTGTTCAGAAAAGTTAGTTTAACTGTACAAAACTCATTTTCCTTAACAAAAGCGGGAAATATATCTCCATGAAAAATCTTCAGTTCGTTCTCTCCGTATCAACTTCATTTCTTCAAAGTTAGCGAGATCGTGCCCTAATCTCTCTCCCTCTCTCTCTCTTTCCCACTGGCTTCTATATCTCTTTTCTCAAGCATTCTTCCCTCGTTGTAGTTGCAGCACAACAAGTCTGCCAATCTCTCCGTTGCCAGCGTCTTCGAGCACTCTCATCGAAGTCACCGATGTATAGTCATTCGGCTCTTTAGTTTCTGATTGTTGGAATGATTTGCCAAGACTCTGGTTTATTCCTTTGGTTCTGTTCGATTTTGCCTTTAATTTTCTGTGTTTCTGGAGATCGAAGGCCTTTTGATGAAATCCAATCAAAGAGCATCGAACTCGGTGGCAAAATCGTAACCCCCCCTGGCGAAAAATAAAATAAGAATAACTATGTCAATCGCATGTAAGATATAGCGAGACTCTGGTTATATTTCGAGGGTATTGATCCACAGTCTCAGCATATGAACAAAAACAAAGAATATGAACTCTCTTGATAATCTTGTAAGATATATAAAATTTTAAAAACGAAATGCTCAAGTAGTTCTTATCTATTGGGGAAAAAAAAACTAATGAACAGTTATCACCGATAAAAACCATGCCAAAAGTACAATCGGTCTCAAAGGCATTTATATATACGAAATATTGAATTAGAAAATGAAGTTAAAGAAGTTTGTTTTTGTCGGACTCATATTGAATTTTCATGTAGTGATGTTTGTAAAGTTTCGTATTGCTTCAAAATGACTTTGATATGACATAGTATGCATATGTATGTGCACTCCTGTCATCTATCAAATTACTTGAGTGGAAAACTCCCTAACTACGTATTAGGAGCCCCATGATTAAACATTTCGATCATCATTAACAAAGCTATCTTTTAGCATCATCGTAGGTTTAAATCCCTTGTGGTGGTTGGATAGTCTAATGTGCCGGCTCAAATTATATATGATACCTACATGATCCTTTTTGATAAAGTTCACATAATAAGATTCCTCCTTTTTCATCACTGCTCAAAATATATACGCGTAATTAGCCATTGTATCATTGCCTCTCTTATTCATGGGACCACGACCATCCAGAAATGGATCCAGCAGAGGTCTGCAATAAAGAACACATCTTGGTGAAATTGGGCAATGATTCTAGCTTTGATTACTGTCTCTAATTGGGCTGTTCGCAATTGGATTTACGGACATGTCTGCCGTTGACTTCACGCTTTCCCTTGCCTTAATTCTTCACGAAACATGATTATTACATGGTGTAAAAGGATCGCTTCCCCATCGGAAGCTAAATAATGTGCTCTTAACGACAAATTATGGACCCACGGGGACATGTGCTTTTCAACACACTGCGTCTTATATGCATATTAGCTTCCGGCAAAAAAGGAAAATCCTGTTTATCAACTGGTGCACCATGTTGGGCAATCTTTATCGAACTAGTCTCTCGTAATCTCCTGCTTAATCCTCGGTAAAAGTTGATTTACAAAATTAACAAACTAAGTGACGTGGAAGACTTTTATTATGTGTTGAATAACGATCAATACATACAAGGACCGATAGTACGTGATCCCTTGCATCGTTTGATATATCAATGCATTCTATTTTCCCCTACTTTTTATGTGGAATGGAATTATCGGCAATGTGATATATCTAGTCAATGTGACATTATTATACATAGGTAAAAAAATGGGGACGATGATAATTTGAGATGAATTTAAACCAGAGAGAGCACAAATTACATATTAATAAGTCCTAAGAATGTACTGACCACAAAAAAAAAAAAAAAAAAAAAGAGTCCTAAAAGAGTTGCACTTGTTGCTAAACTCTAGTGCAACGTGACTAACACTTTGTTTACGGGAAAAAAAAGAGAGGATGAATAATGGATATATCCTAAGTGAACCTGCATTTAAAATAATCGAGATAGACCCAATATTTTCACTTATTCAATCAGCAACCCTTACCAAGGAAATAAGGTGATAAACTGCATGAAACGTAGCATACTGCACTTAGAACGATCTATACAAGTACACGATTTTCGTTGGAAGTAGAATAATGTTATAAATTCATGCAAAAAGCTTTCCATGCACAATACACGTACGGATATAGGACAAAGAACATGCCTTTCCCTTAGGAGATTTTTTCTGTTAAAATGGACCAAATCAACTTACATGAATTCATGCAAATTGAAATTATCTGCATGAAATCGGTTCAGGGATTGCCGGGGATAATAATTGAACTCGTGAATACCTTATCATTTAGTAATTAATCCTAACTTTGCTGATTACGCCGTCCTCAACCTAGATGCAACCTTAATGTCTAAGATTAACAGAGTGAGACACGATTGAGTGAGTTAGATGCCAAATGCATGTCACTTGACGCGTTGCATCCTCATATCGAAAGTGGCCCACTTGGTCTAAAAACATATTGAAGCATATTAAACGTATATAATGATTCACTCGATGGAATCAATTTGACGTTTATTTCTTAGAACTCTCACGATCGATGGCTTGAAAAAGTCGAACGAGTGTGTTGAATTCATCGACATGTAGAAGAAGATGAAGCCAACCTTTTTCTTACAAGATAAAATTAGGGCTCTACAGACGTGAGGTTCCAAAGACGCCTCTACTCCACGACAGCTAAGCTCTCGTGGAAGTTTTCGAGCCCCTGGCATTTTCACGACTCGTTCAAATTACATGAAATTGCGAATCTACCTAAGATTTTTTAACTGGCATACATTTTTCTGATTCGAGCTAACGTGCCATCAAAATTGAAAAGTCTCCATGTCGTGTATCTCGCCCCCTCCCCCTTTTTCCCCCTCCCGTTCGTACTTTCGGATTAATGGTCGAGTGTTTTATTCCCATGCCATGATTGGTTTTCTGACCATGCACTCCCCCTCTTTTGAGCTGTTTCCCGTCTCCTTCGCTTGGCAAACTCCAAATTTGCATGTGCGGCAGCCGAGCGCCAGATCACATGCCCTTCATCGCGAGTCAAATAATGATACAGTGATCATCGAAAGCTTTCGGTCTTCTGGGGTAGTTCCCCACCGCAGAATCGATTATAAATACTGCTACCTTTCCTCGTCCCCCGCAAGGAAAAGGTGGAATAAATGAATAAAATAAAAACCACACTGACCATCGAAGGAGGATAATCAAAACCAAACGCGGATTGAAGACCAGAACCCTTTCCATCTGTCTGACAGAGAAAAACCCATCACGAAAATCTCCTGCATCATCGGAGAACACACCTTTTTTCTTCATCTCGATTCGTACATAAAACAATACAAGCTCGAAAACATTAGAAACGCTTGACCTACTACATCAATTACTCACACCTCCTTTCTTGTTTCTAATCAGTTCTTTCCCCCGACATCGTCGAATGCTACTGGGTACACACAAATATTCTTCACACAAAATTAACGGGCTAAGGGACGTGTCAGACGGCGAGTCGATATTTAGAGAAGTGGACGAAACCCCGATTTGGGTATGTTAAATCACTCGCTGCATACCGATACATACGCTAATCCTATAGTATGGCTAGCATTGTTGCTAACCTAGACTTGGCACTCGTGAATGCTTGTCCATGCTCCCGACATCATCACGGCGCGTCAGCAATTGCGGTCGCGCTGCTTGGTTGGCCGAGCAAGCTGCTCATAGAGCGAGCCTTCACCATCCCGAGCTTCACCTTCTTCTTCAATGCCGCCTTGTCCTCGATATCGCCATCGTCTTCTTCATCTCCATCTTCGGCACCTTCCGCTTTCGACGGTGGATCTAGAGCTCTCTCTTCTGCAAGTAATTCGTTGGCTCGCGATGACGACGACGAATTGGGTCTCTTGCTTTTGCTCCGGACGCTCGTCATGCTCCTGAGCCTCCCCTTGCCCAAGTGATGCTCGCACAACGAATACCCCACCAGAGTCTGTTGGCAACACCGCCATCCTCTCCCGTTGACGCGGCTGCACCTCGAACCCTCCATGAGCACGCCGCCTCTCCCTCTCTTCTTTGCACCGGAGCTCTCAATGCCCGCCACGATCTTCTTCTCTTCCCCTCCACCTTGGTCTCGCCCTTCTTCAAATTCGCCGTCATCATCCTCCTCACTATCGTCCCGCCTCGCATCTTTCTTGCTCGTTCTCGCGTTCCCCGACTTGACGAGCTTCATCTTCTTGAAGCCACTATCTTTACCATCCAGCATTGCGGTTTCGCCCAAACTCCCTCTTCTCTTCTTCAGCGGGAACGCTCTCTCCCCCTCGCCCCATCTCTCCGCTGCTAACAATTACACAACAAGCCACATTCGTCATCCCCCGTCCCGTGCTCTATCAGTCACACACGTTTCCGAGCTTTCATGTTTTTTTGAAATGGAGGACTCACCTTGATAGGAAGGCAATGAATTTGCGAGAGCCCAGCTCGGATTCTCTACGGCGGACGCACTGGGCGAGCAAAGATAGTCACGCAGCACAACCAATGAGCATGGCGAGTCATAAAAGAGAAGATCGACGACCGCACTCGTGCGCAGAAATTCGAGGCACAGAAGGAGGGACGAGGGAGAAAGGAACGACCCAATAATAATAATAATGGAGTGAGTGCAAGTGCAACAATGAAGGGTGCAAAAATGTTTTATTGTGTCTTTCGTTGGATGGGGGACCAGCATCCTATGCTAACGTGCACCGCATCAGCATTATATACATCTCTATGGCTCTATACATATATAGTAGTTGGCCAAATATATATAACAAGGAAAATCAAAAAGAAAGAAGCAAAGAAAGAAAGAAAGAAGAGGGTGAGATTAGATTCAGATGGGAAGCGAAATTGGTGGCTAGCCAAAGCTGATCTATATATAAAAATCTCCTAAAACAGTATTTCCACTTTGATAATAATATATACTAAATATACAGGTATTTTTGTCTCTCTCTTTTTCTCCCTTAAATCTTTTTTTCCTCCCTATTTTCTTCTTTATGTGGGGGTGTAACGTGAATCAAGTGACTGGTCTACCTGATCTTTTAAGCTCTTCTCTCTCTTTTTTTTTTTCCCATCTTTTTTACTACAAAGAATTTTTCCATGAAGAGGAGAGATATACAAATTTGGGGTTTTCTTCTGACTTTTCGCTTAATTATCTTGATTTCCTGTTCTTACCTGGAATCATTACCCTTCTGCTCTCCTCCATCTTCTTCCTCTCCTTGCAGCAACTCCTGTAAAACTCACGCATCACCATAGAGGATCTAGTATTCAACCACAAAACTTACACCAACATGTACTACTACCCCACCTAAGTGAAAAAGGGGATGGATCAAATCACAGACAGCACAGCTCTCGCCAAAAAAATCACATTGAACAAGAATTGCATTATTCCCAACGAAAAGCAAAAAGAAGGATGGAAATCGAGAGCAACCCCTTTCGCAAAACAAAGGGAAAGTGCATAAAATGAACGTCTTCCCCCCTCCACTCACCGGGAAATCTCTCTTCCTCCTGTTCTCCTCCCCAGCAGCAGCGGAATCAGACGAATCCCGGCCCTCCGTCTCGGGTACGACCGGCTGGGGAGGCCGATTGGGTCGATCAGACGGCCGCGGACCGACGGGGCCGCCGGCTTTGTCGTCGTCATGGGCGGGCCAGAGTTGCACCAGGCAAGAGCGGCTGGAGAGGGGATCTGAGAGAGGGACCGGGGAGAGAGCCGAGAGAGGGAGCCGGACCTGCCGTTTCCTGATCCTCATGCCGCTCGTTTACTTCGGCTGCCGCAACAAATATACGCGAAGGAAGGGAAAGGTGCGATTTTCGCTTGACCGAACACGAGAACGGCCCAGCAGAGACCGACCCACCAGCTCGGACAGCACCAAGCTCCGATCTTTTTCGAGGTCTGGTATGCGGGTGGGAGGAGGAGGTGGAGGCGACGATGGAAGATGGGCGCTGTAGAGAGAGAGAGAGAGAGAGAGGGAGGGAGGGAGAGAGAGAGGGAGTGCAAAGGGGCGAGGACCGAAAGAATACTTGCTAATACAACGCCAAGACCGAAGGGGGAAAATTGTTCTTTTATATATTAACTCTCATACAAGTCGCACACAGCAGACGCACACACCCACGCACAAGAGCGACACCGAAAATGCCTTTGGTTTCTCTCTCTAACTTTTATTTGTTGCACCACAGGAGCAGAGGAGAGAGAGAGAGAGTTGAGTTGAGGGGAGGTCGCACGTGGGGGGTGGGGGAAGCACGTGCGGGGACGGGCTGAGCCGGTGGCCGGTAAATCGTTGGAGGAGGGAGACAGGGCACGGCGTGGTTGGAGAAGACAGGATTTCGGCGACCGTACGTTGGGAATTTTTACATGTCTGATCAGTCGCACGTTGGGAGAAATAACTAGGATAAAAAGATCCACCGGGGCATTTTATCCACTCTTTTTAAACCCTATTTATCAACAATTCAGGGTTACAACATAGATAATTTTTTAAATTGATGATAAGTATCAAGATCTTATAAAAGAGCCATCAACGATTCAACATATCGACACATACGTATTTTAAAAGATTTCGAGCATTTCGTGTGAAAAAAATCGAGCATCGTAAGTTTTATAATACTTTTAAGTCACTTTGTCATGACATGATATTTTTATTGGTCTTAATTGTTCTGTTTTGGGGGGTGGGGGATTGGATTGAATTGGGGGGGGACGATGCTCCTGGCTGGGTGGAGGGGAATGCTACAAAATGATGGGAGTGGGTAGTTTTATCGTTTGCACCCTCCCTTTCTTCCCCCTTCTTTTTTATTTATCTTTTAAAATAATAATAATAATAATAATAATAATCATAGGAACAACACAAGCAAAAGTGGGTCCCCCTCCCTTCCCTCCCTTTTGGTGTAGCAGCGACCGAGATGCTCTTCATTAAGCCTCCCTCCTGCCTTGCCAATAAAGAAAGCCTCCCCCCCCCCCCTTTCCGCCCTTTCCTTTTTTCCCACCTGACCGATCCCCCCCGGTGCAATTCTCTTGCGCGAGGTCGCCGGTCAATATAGGTTTTCCGCAGGAGAAATCGTCCGATGCCGAAATTCAGTAGGCCGGGGCGGGCCCGGTCTCGGCCTCTGGCTAGATGCGATTCCTGCACCACCCATATGATCGACCCGGTCGTAGTAGGACCGATTCCGCTCGGATTCGGATTTGGCCTGAAAGTTGAGGGATGTTTGTATGGTGGAGTTATTCCCTTGCGGTGTGGACACATTGATCCGATGGATACGTTTCGTTCGCGTCCCAAGCTTATTTCCACCTTTTTTTCCTTTTTCTTGGTTCCCCACGGTTTCTTCCCTTTTTCTCCTTCCGCCTCCCCCTCCACTGTGCTGGCGAAGAGCACCAGGCACCCCAGCCAAAGATCAGTTTCTCTCCTACCCGTCTCGCCATCTCTCCGTCCGAGCGAAATTATGTCTCTACCCAAGTCGCTAACCCTTTTCTCAAGTCCCCTTCCGCTCTCCCCTTCTCGTTTTTTTTGTTAATTTGACTTTTCTTTTATATGTCTGTGTTGCAAGGTCCGGTTATGGACTTAAGTAGGTTTTTAAAAGGCTTAAGGGAGAAGAAATAGGTGGGAGATCTGTCCCAGGGTGGAAGATCCCATAATATCACCTCCTATATTCCCACTCACTCAAAAAAAAAAAAAAGCTCAGATGAGAATCAAGAGACCTATCAACAGTGAGTAGACACCACATCAATACTGAAATACGAACTACCACTGGATAGAGAAGTATAGTAGCTCTTTGCGTTTGGGGTGAAATACGATAGCTTCAAAATTGAGTTTCGCTTAGGCCTCTCAATTGGTTGCTCATCCTATATCCTTGGTTGATAGGACTGAGCTTCGCTCTGTGTTACGAGGTTCAACTTGGGCTCGTGATATTAGAGTAGAGAGGATTATGAAGCGACGAGATGTACAGCAACAAATAATAAGCTAGTGCAACTAGGCTAGACAGCGACAAGGACATGAGGACGAAGGACGGGTGTTGTGATACTTTGCAGCAATGAGGTGCTCTTACGCACGCGGGAGAGATTATCTATCTCGGAGGATGTCTTCATGGTTTAATTATCCCATGATCTAACTTAGAAGAAACATTAACAATGTCTTACATGTCTAATGTTAGTTTATCTTTGGTTAATCAAATTCTAAGTTAAAATTCTTTTATTGAGGAAAATATTTCTGTAAGTGCAGGTTTGATAATGTGATGTATTGTGAGAATGCGGCATCAACACGTACACCTTGCCTTTTTCCGGTGCCATAATTATGTAGGTGCGTCGAAGTTATCGCATCTTCGGCATGATTCGACATACAACTACGACTTTTTCTTTTTTGTGCTTATGACATGAATGGCAATACACATATCATCAAAAAAAGACACGGTCATAGCATCTATATTCATGAAAGGGCCAGTTGACTAATTTGTTCACCACAAATAAAGAAAAGTAGCTTTCAGTGCTACTCTCGCCCACTTGCGTCCTGCCCGTTTTCTACGCTTTATCCCTCTCAAAATTTGCCCTACTTTTCTATGGAATTTTCCCTTGTTTTTTTTTTTTTTTGGTCTAATTGTCTAAAAATGTACTTTTGAATGTACTTGACAATGATTGACATAACAAGTTACAATATATTACAATGTGTAATACGAGAATACCATTTGATTAGACATAAAAAGAAAAAAAAAAACATATTTGGATTCACACTAAGTGCACTTAATTCGATATTTTTCAGATGTGCATGTGATGTTTATTCTAAAGATGAGATATACAAAGTGTGTTTAATAGAAACTGTGTAGACATCGAAATTTTGTTGGTCAATATTATGTTAATTCGGCATATTTCAAATCATATATATACTTCCAATCTTTTTAGGTAGGAAGGCAGTGACCTTTTATTTTTTTTTTTTAATGGAAAGAAGGTTATTAGCTACCTAAACCTAATATATGAAAATTATCGAAATAACTACGTGGTGCATCTCAAACTTTTTTTTTTTTTAACGATCTCTCACATATTAAAAAAGTTACATTAAATAGATCAAAAGATATATGTGGACTATTAATAAAATAGATGGTGTCTTGAATATTTTTTTAACGAGATATCATATATATTAGGAAAGTCCCGTTCCAAAAATTGAAGGAAAAGATTGTTCCAAATATTTGTTCATCCATCTCGCTGATGATAAGTCGGTGTAAGATACCAAATATATTTTGAATTTATCATATAATTTTCTCACTTGTATATATTTATCAAAAGATTGGTCTTGTCACATCATTTAATCTTAGAAAAAAATTTGATTAAAATAGTTATATGTACTACTAATCTCAATGTGCCGACGGCAAGGGTTCATTACTAGTGGAGTATTACTTCCATCGATGGGTGAGATAAGTGAGGGAGAATATTGGAATAAAATGCTAAAGACCTAAAGGGATTTTATTAAGGATGAAACATCACCAAGGCTAAATCCTTGTGCTTAACGTTTAATTATTGCTACCAATTTGCATTAAAAGACATTACTAATCTCTGATTTTTTTTTTTTTTTTTTGCTGATTAGGCCTCAAAGATTATATATATATTGGAGCCGATCCTTCTCTCAAATAAATGAAAATATTGGTGTGGGTGAAACATAATAAATTACATAAACAATTTTTTTGAAAATCAGAAAAAGGAATTTTGGAAAGAAGAAAAAAAGTTAAAAGGATAAAAACGGGGAGGGAGAAGTGGCTGTAGCAGCGGCGGCTATGGCGTTGCGGAGGCACTGGCCAAGGCCCGGCGCCGTTGCGGAGCTCAGGTGGCGCCTCCACTACCGGCGCTGCAGCGTCGCATACATACAGAGAGAGAGAGAGATCTCGCCGCAGATCTGAGCGAGATCACGACCCTCGCCGCTAACAGACGGCTGTTGCGAGTCGAGCGCTTCCGACGAGACGAGTTCGGACATGCGTGCGCGCTGCTAGCGCGAGGACATGGCGTGGAAGCTGCTGGAGGAGGGCCCAACGTGGGCGATGGCGATCCGGATATGACGAGATCCGCTCGTTTGACAAGCAGGCCGCCCTCAACAAATATAGGCCACGGCGACAAGGCGCTCGGCGACGCACTGCAAGCCGTCGACGCAGTGACGGCGACCACTGGGCCTCGCCGGCGGCCATGCTTGCGGTGTAGGATGCGCCTCGCCGACGCCTGGGCAGCGGCGCGGCCTTCGGGGTCCCGAACCTCGTCATCCCAAAAAGCGCAGCCATTTCCCGATTTTTGCGTACGGCGGTTCATTCATTTAGATACAAGTACACAATTAACTAGAACGGAGTCCAATAAATTTGTCGCGCGATCTAACATATTCATTGGTTCAAATGAATTCATCGCTTCAGACGGAGAAGATCGCTCGTTATTCACATCTCCACAAAATAAGGGCCTTCGAAACGGTGCCGGGATTGAGCCAAAATGGAGAGCATTTCTCGGGAAGCTTTTATCCAGTGGAATCTGAAATTCGCTCAAACATCCAACTTGGCTTTTTGCTTAGGAGTGCATGCCATGTTCCTTTCTTTCCATCTCTTTCACAGAGGGGCTGGTCATCTTTCCTAGCTTTGCATTATCTAATTGTTTTCCATTGCCAAAGCGCATATGCTTTCAAAGTCCCTTTTATCTGCTCCGTTTATTTTTATTCAAATGTGTGTACGCAGTCAAGAAAAGCGTTGCCCACACCTCCAATTATTGGCAAATGGAAAGAGAAGAAAAGCAGAAATTTCTGAGAGAGAGAGAGAGAGAGAGAGAGAGAGAGAGAGATGGATAACGCATAGGATCCACGCCCTAATGGCATGCGTGTTTTGCATTTTCTTTTCGAGTTGAATGTAGTTATACAAGACTCGATCAGCCAATCGGATTCAAGAAATATGCACGCTCTCGCTTGCGCTACACATTGATGATGTATGGAGATACGTCTTCAAAGAAAAACGAAACTTTGAACCCCTCTTCATTGCTCGACGAATCATCTCGTCTTTGTGCGTCGGCGTGCTACCGAGGCTTCCGATGAACCTCAAGAAAAGTCTTGGAACGAAAGGACGTTTGCTTAATATGCACACCTCGGATCTGCAACAAGAAAAGCAAAGAAAAATCCACAACTACTAAGGTTAAGAAAGTGACAGGTGCATTGTGCCTTTTGTCTTAACTTCTCGTGTCCGGAAGTGTTTCCGTCGCTAACATTGTTTAGCGGCGTTGGACAAGGCAAACCCCATGTCCTCCAAAGGTAACGAAGAAGGCCTAGAGGGCTAGAAAGAAAGCGGTCGTGCTCCAGCTATTCTCAAATTAGGAGAACCTAAAACAAAGAATTACCAAGTCATTGAAAGGTCATGTAATTGATTGGCGGCACGTTTGATTAGTGGAGCATAACTCTTTTGCGCTCCATTAGAAAAGAAGCGAGAGAACAAGTCTTTGAAACCGATGATTCGCTTATAGGTCCTTTACGTGCCTTATTATTACTTTCTCCTGCTCTGTCTATTATGCTTTTCTAGCACAGTCGTTTGATATGCGAACGGCATAACATGTTAAACTTACCCTACACAATAACTTTCGAGAGTAACACATTGAGCTGATCGAGTTTTGAGTCGTATGAATGTGCATGGACATCCTCTATGTGCTGAGCATCGGGACTTGTTGGCTTCTCCTCAAGACCCGATCGATCAACTGGCTCGCAATCCTCCTTATGATCAATTGAACACTATCCGGTTCAAGAATCTCACTGCAACGCTTTCGATTGCGGGAACTTACTATAACCTAAAGGGAGAACCGAACTTTCGCGGGGGCATTATTTACCCAGCTAAGATATCGGCCCAATAAAGCAAGAAAGGAAACGGTTGGGCCGAGAAAAGGGGAGTTGTCGGATCGTGACTGGAAATGAAAAGTCAATGTCTTATCTGCTGTTCCCATCTTTTCCTTCTCTCCTCTACTGCTTTTGCCCTCCATCGCAAGGCTGCTGAAGCCTCAGATTCCCTCGTTTTAGAGGATTCCCGAAAGCGCACGGACCCACTTCATGCACTTATCATTGATGACAATTTTGATCTTCAAAACCAAAAACCAAAAAAAAAAAATAAAAAAAAAATTCTTGATTAGAGGAGTTATATACATTCAGCTAATGCTAATTCATTATAATTATATCGGTACTTAGTCACGAACTTCGTTTTCGTTTTTATTGGTTTTGCTAAGACCACTATTTCGCATCATCTGACGCCGCATCCTGCCCGCTCGACTCTCGCTCTCCCCCCACCCGAAGCGGTGAACAGATGGAAATGCATCAAAGAGACTTAGACCTTAAGTAAATCGCGGCCAAGGAAGTTACCGGTTGGCTTTCCCCCAACAGCATCCCTTACCTTGGAGGAAACCGATTGACAAGGAAAGAATCTCTTCTTTTACGAGATAAAAGGCGTCTCCATCGTTGTTTGAGAGACTGAACTGGTTTCCTTAAATTAAAATTGGTGTAGTGACGTCGCATCACCCCGATAAAAGACGAAAACGTTAGACCAATCCCGGAAGCCTTCTTCTGCCATTTTGGCTCTCTCTGCAAAATCTCGTGGCGGCGAACTTCGCGCACATTGTGCTGATTTTTCAATGGAGATATTTCCTCAGCCTAGGCCACACTGTCAATTCTTCTCGTGTCCAATCTGAGCATTAATTGATGATTTGAAAGTCATAAAAGCAACCAGCTCATCGCGTGATTATCGCCAAAGCTCGGCATAACACGACGCTGCTTTTTCTTCCCAATTAAGTTGAGCTCTAGAGCTGCTACAGTCGTTTGAGAAACGGAGACTAATTTGATGACTTTGATGTGAAATAACACGGGAGATGCCGAATCTCATGGACCGAGTTCATTGCTCAGGAGAAGTCCGAGCTTAGTTAGGGCTTCATAGACGTATGGAGTGGTCGAGCGTCCACCCGGGGGCATCGATGGAGCCGGCATGAATGACGAGAATTATAGCTTAGCTGGAAGCATGGAGGTCAGGTAAAGAAAACGTTTAACCTATAGCCCGTTATGGAAAGCCCGATGCGATAGATCAAGAAAAGCCCACTTGGACTTTGTGGTCCAAGCAAAATTCGGAGGGGCTGAACTTGGAACTAAAGGAAGAAAAACAGGGCTTTCCGTGTTTTTGAGTTTTGCATAAAGAGTGAACACATGTGAAACATCCCAGGCGGCAAATGTCAAATTCTGCTCGAGAGTTGCGAATTGAAACAAATAAGATGAATGATGTGGATTACTCCTCTGTCGACTTTCTGGATAAGTTCTCGAGAAGAGATTGTGACAACCTAGACCCTAAAGGTGGACAGCATGGTCGAGATGGCAAGGGAGGCTACGTCAGCAGGTGACTGTGACCTAAAAGCGAGCGAGGTTAAGCACATGTCTCCTATCTTACATTGCCAAAGGGGAGTCTTGAGCTAACTGATAAGGATTAGATTCTCTAATCTGTGTGCTCGTTTAAAGCGCATGGGGCCAGGAGGCTCAAAGCGGATAATATTATACTGATAATAACCCCTAAGTCCTTACAAGTGATATCACAACTGCCTCCCAACAACATGTGAGGCCACAGTGAGGGCACTGTGCCATGAGGGGTGGAGAATCTGACAACTCAGGCCCTAAGGGTGGGCAACGTGGCTAAGATGACAGGGGAGGCTGCGCTAGCGGGCAACTGTGACCTATAAGTGGGTGAGACTAAGCGCATGTCTTTAGTCCGACGTTGCTAAGGGGGAGAGCTAGAGGTCCAAAGCAGATAACGGATAATATTACATATAGCTGCTACAGTCGATTGTACAGAGATTATGAGGGAATTGTGACCCAAAAGCAGGCAAGGCTAAGCGTATATTTCTAGTCCAACATTGCTAAGGGGAGGGCCAAAGAATCAAAACGAATAATATTACATAGAAGTAGCCCGTATGTCCTTACAGAGATTATGAGGGAATACATTCGGGGGTTTGACTTGAATGCAATCTAAGACCAAGGAATACGTGGACGATTGATTGACCGCATGCTCCATTATTCTCCGGATTCGTGAGGGATTTCCTTGCAGTCGGCTCTTTCTGTGGCAATAGATACCTAGCATTTGGACTACACCACATAAATTTTTAGATGCCCTCATTCCTTGTCCTCTCACATTTGATATTGACTCACGAGATCCGTTACCTAATGCATTATTTCACAACTTAGTCTCAACATATTTAGTTCAACTCTATAATACGTAAAAGTATATAATATGTAAAAGTATATATCTGTATTAGAGAGTGAGATTTTGCTTTGTAAAGAATATACAGCGATTTGGATTTGGATTGTATTGATGAGTACCCCAATTACATATGTCATGCAACCAATAGGGAAACTTCACATTTTTCAATGCACCAATTGTTTCGTGTTGTGCACTATCGTTGCATTAAACATCTAATTATTTAAGTAAGTATACTTGGCTTCGAGATATTAGTTAACAACACCCAAACGATTTATCAATTTATCAGAAGCTCCACGAACATAGGATTCCAAGCATCTAACGTTATACAACGAACTCTGTTTATAAACTTTCTAGCTTGTCAGGTTTCGACTGAGTAAGATAAGGAAGACGGGCCCGTTCTACGGTGTCTCCGTATCTTTACTTAAGTGTTAATCGATACTAAACGTCTTAGATTACTGCATATGCTTATACAAAAGAGCCTTTTGAGTAATCTACCTTAGCATATATAAAATAAAAAGGTGTTTTTATTATTGACAAGCTATTTCAGTACCATAACATCAGCTTATTTATGATAGCTTACCAAGGAATGTGATGCCTGGGAAAGACATGGCCTGAAATTAAAGTTGTTAGCTATATAAAATCGACTGTTTCAACTTAAGGCCGCTATTTTTTTGCAGGGTTGGTTCATAAAATGCACATCCGTTCATTTCGCAAAGATAAATAATTTGAAAAATATTCTTCTAAGAATTAATCGATTATTTAATGAAAAATATTTTTATTATTCGTATACAATCAAATTTTTTTTATATTTAATCATTTTTGCAAGTAATATGAGTCATCATTTTTAAGAAAATACTTTCCAATCATTCACACCGTGCTTTGTTTGGTTTGAGCTTATTCGTACTCGGATTATTTCGGCTAACCCTTTTATACACGAATAAGGGACTGGTCATGCATACTTGACATTTTCCATACATTTATGTTGATTGATTAAGTGCTTAATTTGAATCTAACAGATCTTGTATACAAAAATTAGCTTTGTATGGAGCCTATGCGCACCACATTATGGGTGGAGTTTTACTTAAGACACGTATCTATTGGGATTAATTGATTTGTAATATTCGGATAATCAATATGTTAAAACATGTTCTGTAACTCATGATGCACGTGTCCGGTTTGTGTTTCAAAGATGCGATACGATTAACAAGAATGTCGTGATCCAAGTTTTACGGGATTTACTTATGAAATTAAACGAGCATGATGCAAAAACACGAATTGACGGCTTAATCTCTCTCTCTCTCGGCAGGTTTAGAAGCTTGGGGCCTGAAGCTCTGCTACAACATTGAGCTTCGTCATTCACATACACAAACAACATATATTGAAGATCGTTTTGTAGGCTTTGCCAAGACGTCGAACTTTCTCTATCTCTCGCTACACACACCTAACAGATATAGAAGCATGTGTTAAGATGCATGTGTAAAGGTGCATTTGTTTCGGCATTTGTAAAGTCCTTTGGAGCCTCAAAGGTTTTTGGATAGATGCAAATGTCATTTGGGAAAATTTTTGGGTGCTTTTGGGAGATACAATTGCAACTACAAAACTCTCTAGAAGCGTTTAGCCCAAGATAGGTCCAAAACAACTTTGGAATGCTCAGCAACTGTCGAGCGGCTAGCATGCCACTGGCAAGCCTCTGCTGGTAGGTTCTGCCATCAAATACTTTGATATTTTTTTATAAAAATATTAGTGAAAATCCTTTACAAAGTATAGTTTTACCAAATGACATTTGTGTTAAGGTCGCTTTCCAATGTGTTTTTAAAATACACTTTAACAAACACTATTTGTATTTCAAAAAACTCTTCAGCTCAAAGACCTTTGCATCTTCTAAAAAAATATTCCCTAAAGTTGAACCAAATTTAGAAAATCTCACATCAAAAAATTAGTGCGGGGACGAAGAAATATTAACATATCATAATTGATTTATAACTTATTAGCTTAAAATTTTGAGTGAAAAAAAAAAAAAAAACTTAGTTGGATATGTTGACGGACTCCCTTTTTGGCGATCTCTGTCGAGTAAAGGCACCGGGCTCCTAACAACGCATTGGTAGGCTTCCAAGCTCCAACAAGTCTTCTCTCTATCACGCAGAGGACGTATTGAAACGCCAACGAGATAGATACGCTTCAATATCCAATAAGTGGAACGTGTGATGACTGATGAGGGCACTAAATTGATAGAGAGGATCTCCATTCAAGGAAAAATTCGTTACCTATTATTGTCCCCAGTTCGATTAGACAGCAAGCTTTGCAAATACGTATTCCTTTGGATACTAAATGAAAATTTGTAACATTTTCCTTAGACCATTATGCTAAAGTTTTGCACATCCATCGCTTGTCTATAAGATGTTAGTATGCCTTATTTTCATATGGACTCCTCCCATCTATAAGCTTTTAAATAGGATTTTCTGACCTGGTTCAACAGTCCAGTTCCACCCAGATTTATACCATGGGCGAGGCTTCTCGTTTGTCTACTCCACATGCCATTCTTAACGTAGACTTTTAGTATATAGTAATTCCTTTTTTGAGTATAAAAGTAGAAATGAAAGACCTTTCCATATTCATCCTCCTTTCTTTTATACGATTTTGCATCAAGGTTGGTAGGTTTGCTTATGTTTAGAGATCCTGCAAGCAATCGATTTGAAAGACGGAACTTGAGCCAAAAATTGAAGTAAATTCACAAATGATGAAAAATATTTTAGATTTTAAATTCACAACAAAATCGGATGGTTCGTCGAGAACAGTTGCGCGGTTCAAGTTTAATTTGGAAGAGACGCAGTTCGTCCGATATTTTACTTAGTGAAATATCAAATTTTAGGAGTCAAAAATTGATAGGAGGAACAAAAAACGTCGCGATGTCATGTTTTATAAATCATATGATTTTCTTTTTTAAAGATAATACTAACCTAAGAACGCGGTGAAAATAAAAAGAGTAAATTCGAGGAAATTAAAATCTAAAATATTTTTTCATCATTTGTGAATTTACTTCAATTTTTTTGGCTCAAGTTCCGTCTTTCAAATCGATTGCTTGCAGGATCTCAAGCAGGATCTCTAAACATAAGCAAACCTACCAACCTGTGCAAAAATCGTATAAAAGAAAAGGAGGATGAATATGGAAAGGTCTTTCATTTCTACTTTTATACTCAAAAAAATTACTATATACTAAAAAGTTTAATCTAAAACGATTACATAGTTTAGTTAAAATATTAACTAAAGACGATAACTCTTCATCAATCATTTCAAACTATTTAAATGTGAGAGAGAATGAAAAAGTTGTAACGCAGCGAGCTAGAGCAGGTAAGCTAGAGTTCATGGAGTTTGTACCGATCAATATATTTCAAGTTTTATATACATACATACATACATACATACATACATGTATGTATGTATGTATGTATGTATGTATGTATGTATGTCAACTCAGGGCAATATCAGATCGCTTAACGTGCACCGTGATTTTTCTTTTCTTATTTTTTAAAGAATTTTCCACGAAATTATTTGCGTGCCTTCTCCTCTGTTTTTTTTTTTTTTTCCCTGTTTTGTGTTTCTCGTTCTTGATACGTGCGGGTCAAATAGTAAAGTTTCCATAAGGTTTGCACTCCAAAAAGGAACCTGCACTGCAGTGGTGGTTAAATGTCCGATAATGGTTGCATCTTTCGAGCCGAAATTTCACTTTGTTACTTTGCCCTTCCCAGGCACGATCGTGATCATGTAGCTGCAGCAAGCCTTGGGTCCACAAGAAATTTGTTCGTAGCAGTTGATTCAATGTAACCTAAATAAGAATTGAGGAGAGGCCTCGATCAACACTCAAAACTCCTTTATAGATTCTGACTATTAAATGATATCTCCATTGAAAGAGTTTCGACATCCATTATTGACTTACAACAGATGAACTGTCCAGATATCCCCTTCAGGAAGAGAAGGGCAGGATCCATGTTGTTATGGGGATGTTGCTTAGGACATACCTAACTTGAAATAACACAGTTCAGCTTAGTCTTCCTTATCTATACTGTCGAAACCTGACCTTTTTACATGCAGGGAAATCCTCAAACTAATTCTTTTGGAAATTTTAGGAACAGAGTTCGATGTATAACTAAGATGCTTGGATTCCTATATTCGTGGAGGTTCTGATAAATTGATCGGGGTGCTGTTAACTAATACCCTCAAAGAACCTGTCAGTATACTTATTTGAAATAATTAAATATTTAATGCACTAATTGTGCATGACACGAGACAATTGATGAATTGAAAACCAGAGAGTTTCATTAATTGATTGTAACTAATGTAATTGAGACACTCAGATAAGAAAATCCGAATTGATAAAAGCAATATATTTTTTGCGCTGGGAATTTTCATTCTCTAATTTGGGATATATGCTATTACATATTATAGTGTTGGATTAGATACATCGAGCCGAGAACACTGTAAATCAAAAAACTCATGATTAGAAGTAATTGAAGTAGTTGTGAAATAATGTGAAGATAACGAATCTTGCAATTCGATGTCAAGCGTGAGAGAACAAAGAAATAGGGACATCCTGAAAATTTCGTGGTTCGATCGGGCTTTAGGTTCCTACGCCACAGAAGAGTTGGCGACAAATAAGCCCCTTATAGAGATTCATATCACCCATCTTATTTATTTCAATACGCAACTTACGAGCACTAATTAACTTACTAATTTTTCCTTATTAACTAACAAACCGATGTTTAAATACCAACTCAAACTTCTATTTGATGTTTCCATTATATCAAAATCTCTAATTACTTACTCATTGATTTTGACTGAAGATGTCAATTCTTAATTCAAATTACTAACTTTATTTGAGTCACATATCAACTTTATTTAGCCCATAAATTTACCAAATCATTTTACTTACCGATTCTTATTTGAGTCACTTACTAATTTTATCTAATTATTTCAAAATTACCAACGATTCTAATAATTTACATTTTTTTGTGCATAAAATCGATCAAATCAACACTGGCAAGAGTTTTTAAATAAGAGTTGTAAACAAGATTAATTAGTGATTTTCTTCAAAAAAATTAATAAGAAGAAACTCAAATAAAACTGATAACTTATATAAAAGAGTTGGTAATTATAATAGAAGCTGATATGTTATTACTAATGAGACATTTGCATATCAAAGATCTTATTGGGGAACCCGTATAACATAACTTGATTGATTGATAATCACAAAAAATTTTAGCAAGATCGTTCATCATATCTTCTATTTATTTAAAAAAAAACTCCATGTGAAGAAAAGTGCAAATTCTCAACATCTTGTTAAAACCTCATCTCAAACTTTATAACTGTGTATCAAAATGACCGATGTAATAAGATAGACTTTGAAGATAGACTTGGAAACAAAATTGCGTATACTTGATATAGGCAGCCACCATCTTAAACTGATCAACACGAAAGAAAGGCGTGTTTTTCTTATTCTCCTCCTTTGGATAGAGTTGAAGAATATCATCGTCATTAAAAAAAACCACCCTACGCCCGACCATCAAATGCCATTTTATTACCATATTGAGATATGCTTAAGCCCAACATAAATTGATTGAACAATTGTATTCGGGCTATCAAGCATTGTCTCATGTAATTTATTTACTATATAACCACATGCCTTTCACGTACTAAAATATTATGAGATTGACGTTAGCTCACGTTTATAAGAATTTCCAACAAACTCTTTATGGGAGAAGATCTCATTTTATTTAATATGATCTCTTTAAAGAGACGTGCAATCCAGCGAAATACTTCAATCAAATCAACTCTTAACATGTCACACTTGACCTAGGAATACAAACCCCTAGCTCTCTATAAATTGACATTTCCAAAAATGCCTGAACTTTTAGTTTACAAGTTGCTATTTTCTCACATGCACGCACCCAAAGCCACCCAAAAAAATCTTTCAACTCCAATTGACCTTCCTACAATTGCACCGGATCTCCCCGTTACTTCCGGTGAGAGGACTAATATTTCCCATGTTTTTATCGACCGAGCGAAGCTCTCGAAGAAGGCACTCTGGTCAAAGCTAAAGCTGTTGACGATGGAATTCGTTGCGGCACCAGTTGTGGAGTACAGCTCTTGATCGGACGAAGAAGCCCATTTCTGGAGGTTGGAGTAGTAGTGAAGTTTGTCAAACAAGTTTGGGGTTTGTCGGGTCGAGGTCGGCGAGACACTACTGTCGCGCCATTCATTCCGAGGGCAAAGTTTCCGGAGATTGGTCAAGTACCACGGGTTTATGGTGGGATCAGGGCCGCCATTCGCGGTGAAGTTGTAGAGCCTAGGGTTGAATGACTTGCACTGTGCGTCCGAAGGTGTGAGCTCCTGTTTTATTGTCGTATGCACGAAAAGTTAGCGAAGAGAACAAAATATCTGCAGATGCTTAATTATGGAGATGGATGACCAGACCAATGCTACGGAATGCTCAACGGAATTTGTATGCCAAACATATGCAGCAAACTCATTAGTGGATATATGAATAAGTAATAACGATCTGCGACATCACTTAATATATTGATTCTGTAAAGCTTAGCATTTCTTAGATAAGTACATGAGGGCTTGCAAATTTTTGATACCATCTTTCCCGATATTCATACTCCTGTGATGAAAAGAAATCCTTAATCCTTAGCCAAAAATTCCTTCTAGTAGATGTGCACGGTCCATGCACGATACAGGCATGGCCTAGGCATAACACACATGCATGTCAATCAGATCTCAAGTCAAGGGCAAATTACTTATTCAATTATAGATTAATAAAAAAAGAGATCCTTAATCCTTAGCCAAAATTCCTTCTAGTAGATGTGCATGGCCTATGCACAAGGTGTGCATAGGCCATGTACCAGACAGGCATGTCAATAGATTACAATTAATCTTAGACCATGATCATATTAGGAGTTAGAATGTTAAAACAAAAGTGAAAGATGTTTGTGCCGATAAATTATGTGTGAAAATCAGCATCTCACTCTATAAATCTTTTGTGCATCAATATCTACGGTTGCACGTTTCGTATTAAAATGCAAGTCCAACTGTTCTTTTTACCGGAAAGTGTAGCCAAGGTCAGTGATGTCCAAGCCAACAGCAGAGAATTTGGAAACGAGGTTGTTATGGCTGTCAAAAGGGGAGGGTATGATGTTCGCTCCGGCTTGGTTCGCGGTCAAGCTGTCCCTCCTCCCCAAGAGCACTGTCAATAAGGACCTTCTGACTGCAATTTGGTAAGAGTGATAATCAAGAGAAATACGATAATGATTTAGTAGGGTAAGTTATAATAATGAACCCTAAATATACTTTAGATTTATGTTTATGTTTCTTTGACTATAACTACATATACCAAAGAGACGGAAGCTTGAGCAGCAAGGGCAAGAATGTCGGCGCAAGACACGGTCCCTGGACAAGCACTCTCGATAGCCGCTTTGATCTTGTCCACGACATCAAACCCTCTTGCGGACTTAAAATTGGGAGCTGCATCTTTCTCGCTCTTTATGGTTGGGCTATTGTCCAGCAGCGGCGATCCATCACACCCCTTTTAACACATATGTCAGGCTTAAACATTAGGTTACGCGACTAGCTGCTTGGTAATCAGATCGAGGCACCGTTGTTAATGGGAATTGATCTAGCTTAGGGACTCACGTCGACGAAACAATCATGGAAATGGAGACGGAGGAGGCTGGCGATGCGTGGGTCAGATCGAAGGGCCTCCCTGGATCACGGTTTGGACAATGCTGGACACGCTCAGGCATGTCTTCGCATAAAAATTGGCAGTCAGTTGAGCGTTCGACGGATGGAGGAACAACAACAATGCGGCGAGAAGTGTCACCGCCGTCAGCAGGAAGGGTAAGAAGAACCGGCCATGACTCGTTAAGTGATGTTGTCTGGACTAGTCGGATCCCTCTCAACAGTTGTAATTTGAATCCTAAAGCAGGTTCTTGGTCCTATATATAGTTAGTATATGTTGAAGCTCCTACGGCTCTAAAGTCATCATAAGCGCGCAAGACTTATTAAAATAATCGCTTGCCAGCTATAATGATCAAAGCCTTATGAATTGACCAGACCGCTTCAGCCTCGCTCCGTCGCCTCGATGTGAGATTATTAAATGTGGGATTACGTGCAAGGACCGAGCGCATTTACAAGTTTGGGGAGCGACTCGGAGAGGATTTCGTGGGAAGTGAGGATCGAAATAATCAAGGGTTGAGGGTAATGCTCATCCTTTACCCACCACCTCTAGCGTTGAGTTTTCAATTTTAGGTCAGATATAATTAGAAGCAAAAAGCACGCGAACTTGAGAAGGAAAGGGTCCACACAAAAATCAACAGTCAATATATCTTATAGATGGTCGGGCAGTTTTTGGGTGTGTTAGATAATATCTTCTTTGAAAAGAGATTCAACTTCCAATCAAACTACATCAGATGTATGAAGTCCGGATACTCCGCCGAGGAGGAGGAGCACGATCTATTAAGTTCTGGGGAAGTTGATGAGCATTCCCACCTAACTTCGAAAGAGCACCAGTTCAAAACTGATTTCTTTTTTTTTTTGGTGGGAGTGGTGGTCCTGCTATCATGTACTTGAGAAAGTCTACGTTAAGAATGGCATGTGGAGTAGACAAACGAGAAGCCTCGCCCATAAGGTATAAATCCTAGGTGGAACTGGACTGTTGAACCAGGTCAGAAAATCCTATTTAAAAGCTTATAGATGGGAGGGAGTCCATATGAAAATAAGGCATACTAACATCTTATAGACAAGCGATGGATGTACAAAACTTTAGCATAAGGGTCTAAGGAAAATGTTACAAATTTTCATTTAGTATCCAAAAAGGAATACGTATTTGCAAAGCTTGCTGTCTAATCCGAACTGGGGACGATAATAGGTAAATTCAATTGCAACACGCAAAGGCACAAATAGTTACCTGTGTGCAATTTTATTTTCAGTTCTGCACTTCCGTCAGGGCTGGACGAATTTTTCCCTTGAATGGAGATCCTCTATCAATTCAGTGCCCTCATCAGTCATCACACGTTCCCACTTGTGGATATTGAAGCGTATCTATCTCGTTGGCGTTTCAATACGTCCTCTGCGTGAGAGAGAGAAGACTTGTTGGAGCTTGGAGCCAACCCAATGTGCTGTTAGGAGCCCGGTGCCTTTACTCGACAGAGACCACCAAAAAATGAGTCTGTTAACATATCAACTAAGTTTATTTTCACTCAAAAGTTTAAGCTAATAAGTTGCAGTCAATTACAATATGTTAATATTTCTTCATCCCGCACTAATTTTTTCGATGGAGATTTTTTTTTCTAAATTTGGTTCAACTTTAGGGAATATTTTTGAGAAGATGCAAAAAGGTCTTTGAGCTGAAGAGTTTTTGAAATACAAATAGTGTTTGTTAAGTGTATTTTAAAAACACATTGGAAAACGACCATAAGACAAATGTCATTTGGTAAAGCTATACTTTGTAAGAGTTTTCACTAATTTTTTATAAAAAATATCAAAGTATTTGATGGCAAAACCTACCAACAAGGCTTGCAGGTGGCATGCTAGCTCGACAGTTGCTAAGCATTCCAAAGTTCTTTTGGACCTATCTTGGGCTAAAGCGCTTCTAGAGAGTTTGTAGATGCAACTGTATCTCCCAAAAGCACCAAAAAAGTGCCAAATGACATTTACATCTATCCAAAGACCTTTGGGGCTCCAAAGGACTTTACAAATCTTCAAAACAAATGCACCTTTACACATGCATCTTAACACATGCTTCTATACCTGTTAGGTGTGTGTAAGCGAGAGATAGAAAGTTCAACGTCTTGGCCAAGCCTACAAAACGATCTTCAATATATGTTGTTTGTGTATGTGAATAATGACTCAATGTTGTGAGCTTCAGGCCCCTAACTTCTAAACCTGCCGAGATAGAGAGAGAGAGATTAAACCCGTCAATTCGTGTTTTTGCATCATGCTCATTTGTTTCGCAGTAAAATCCCGTAAAACTTAGATCACGACATTCTTGTTAATCATTATCGCATCTTTGAAACACAAACCGGACACGTGCATCATGAGTTACAGAACATGTTTTAACATATTGATTATCCAGATATTACAAATCAATTAATCCCAATAGATACGTGTCTTAAGTAAAGCTCGCCCCATAATGTGGTGCATAGGCTCCATACAAAGCTAATTTTTGTATACGGGTAGATTCAAATTAAGCACTTAATCAAATCAACATAAATGTGGAAAATGTCAAGTATGCATGACAGTCCTTATTAGTGTATAAAAGTGTTGGGGAAATAATCCTGATCGAATAAGCTCAAGCCAAACAAAGCATGGTGTCTTTGTTTTGAAGAAAATGAATGATTGGAAAGTATTTTTCTTAAAAATGATGACTCATATTGCTTGCAAAAATGATTAAATATATATAAAAAATTGATTGTATATGAATAATAAAATATTTTTCATTAAATAATGGGTCAATTCTTGAATGAATATTTTTCAAATTGTTTATCTTTTGAAATGAACAGATGCTCATTTTATGAACCAACCCTGCAAAAAAATAGCGGCCTTAAGTTGAAACAGTCGATTTTATATAGCTAACAACTTTACTTTCAGGCCGTGTCTTTCCTAGGTATCACATTCCTTGGTAAGCTATCATAAATAAGCTGATGTTATGGTACTGAAATAGCTTGTCAATGATAAAAACACATTTTCATTTATATATGCTAAGGTAGATGGGTTACTCAAAAAGCTCTTTTGTATAAGTATATGCAGTAATCTAAGACGTTTAGTATCGATTAACACTTAAGTAAAGATACGGAGACACCGTAGAACGGGTCCATCTTCCTTATCTTACTCAGTCGAAACCTGAAAAGCTAGAAAGTTTATAAACAGAGTTCGTTGTATAACGTTAGATGCTTGGAATCCTATGTTCGTGGAGCTTCGATAAACTGATAAATCGTTTAGGTGTTGTTAACTAATATATCGAAGCACTTGTCAAGTATACTTACCTAAAATAATTAGATGTTTAATGCAACGATAGTGCACAACACGAAACAATTGGTGCATTGAAAAATGTGAAGTTTCCCTATTGGTTCATGACAAATGTAATTGAGGTACTCATCAATAAAATCCAAATCAAAATCGCTGTATATACTTCACAAAGCAAAATCTCACTCTCTAATACAGATATATACTTTTACATATTATATACTTTTACGTATTACAGCGTTGAACTAAATATGTTGAGACTAAGTTGTGAAATAACGCATTAGGTAACAGATCTCGTGAGTCAATATCAAATGTGAGAGGACAATGAATAAGAGCATCTAAAAATTTATGTGGTGCAGTCAAATGCTAGGTATCTATGCCACAGAAAGAACCGACTGCAAAAATCTCTTATGAA
>CM024514.1:37022681-37355546 GCA_014182375.1 Eucalyptus virginea
TACCCTATGGTCGCAAAATTGACTTTCCCCTGTACAAACAACATCACAAACAATATCGCAGAATATGAAGCTTGTATTCTCGGCCTTCAAGCTGCCATTGACGTGAAAGTACAAAAATTACAAGTCTATGATGATTCGGCCCTTATTATCCTTCAAATTGAAGGTGAATGGCAAACGCGAGACCCGAAGTTAATTCCATATCATGAGTTCTTAGGAGAGTTGGTGGAGGAGTTCCAAGAAATATCCTTTGACTATTTACCAAGGTCTCGAAACCAATTTGCTGATGTCTTGGCCACGTTATCTTTGATGTTGCAAGCTACCGGGGGCCTGGACGTTGAGCCATTAAGAATTGAAATTCTTAGACGCCCAGCTTATTGTATGATAATTGAAGAGGAGCTTGATGGAGAGCTATGGTATTGTGACATCTTAGATTATCTTCAGAATGGTGAGTTTCCCCAAGGGAGTGACGCGTCAGATAGAAAATATCTGACAAAGTTGGCATTGAAATTTTTTCGTCAATGGAGATGCGCCTTACAAAAAATCCTTTGATTCGACGTTACTAAGATGCGTTGATGCCAAGGAAGTTAATCGCTTGATGAAGGAAATATACAAAGGGGAGTGTGCCCCCACATGAATGGTCGCCTCTTGGCAAGATAAATCATGCGACTCGACTACTACTGACTGGCCATGGAATCTAACTGCATTCAACACATGTGATTTTGTGACCAATGCCAAATTTATGGGGATAAGATAAACGCTCCACCAAATGAGCTTCACCAAATGTCCCAATCTTGGCCCTTCTCTATGTGAGGAATCGACGTGATTGGGCCCATCAATCTCAAGGCATCAAATGGACATCAATTCATCTTGGTAGCAATCGACTACTTTATGAAGTGGATTGAAGCCAACTCGTACGCCAATGTCATTGCCAAGAATGTGGCCAAGTTCATTCGTTACGATATTATTGCCCGTTATGGTGTGCCGGAGGTGATCATTTGACAATGGATCCAACTTAAATAATAAAGTTGTAGATGACTTGCTTAATGAGTTTCGAGTCCGGCATTGGAACTCATCACCATACCGTCCTCAAATGAATGGGGGCAATTGAAGCAGCAAACACGAACATAAAGAAGATCTTGGCAAAGACAGTTGAAAATTATCGTGATTGGCATGAAAGGCTTCCTTACGTACTGATGGCATACCAAACATCTATTCACACCTCCACAAGGGCAACTCCTTTTTCGTCGGTATATAGAATGGAGGCTATGATACCTGTGGAGGTTGAGATTCCCTTGCTAAGGGTCATTTCTCAGTCGAAGCTCGATGAAGCCGAATGGATACAGTAGAGGCATGAGCAGCTAAACATGATTGATGGAAAAAAAGGCTAAAAGCTATATGTCATGGTCAATGCTATCAGAAACGGGTTGCAAAGGCCTTCAATTGGAAGGTTCGTCCTAGGCACTTTGAGGTTAATGACTTGGTGCTAAGGAAAGTGCTGCCAATCATACTCGATCCTCGTGGCAAGTTCACTCCGAACTATGAAGGGCCTTATGTCGTTAAAAGGATCCTACTGGGTGGTGTTATGATTTTAGTTGAAATGGACGGCCGTGAGCTACCTAAGCTTGTAAATGCTGATGCATGTCAATAAATATTTCCCGTGAATGAAATCAAGATCGTAGAGCCATTTTGTGCATAATCCGAGTCACATAGCACCATGCATATCATTCATACATTGCATACATGTATATTTACTTGTATTTCAGGTATCCAACCAACTCGATGAAGTTACAACAGGATGGAAGACATTGACTGTTGCCCACCTCTCTTCTTCCTTCTATCTTCTTTTTTGCGCAAATTGGCCCAGCTCCTTTCATTTCGGCCCAACCCACGTGTGGGTCTTCTTCCTCCCTCATCACCCTTGCGTTGGTTGGGCTTTTGGCATAAAAAGAAAAATACAAGCCAAGGGCGAGGCAAAGGATCGCGAGGGCGGAGGACAGCGCGATCCTAGGGTCGGAGATCAAGCGGTCGCAACAGGCTGACGTTGGTAGAAGCCATGCGCGCCTGTTGTTGGCCGAGCTTAAAAGGAAAATGTGGTAGAGAAGAGGGGGGCTTCGAAAAGGGGGCTTAGTGTGGAGAAGAAAATAATAAAATAGGATTAAAAAAAAAAAAAGGAAGGGATGAAGAAAAAAAGAAGAAAAGCCAAAAAAAAAAAATAGGAAACTATAAAATGGCAAAAGTTGGTCTCGAGAAGGAGGAATCGCAGAAGTGGGGAGTGCAGTAGAAAAAGACAAAACAGAGATAAGACAAAAAAGAAAAAGAAAGAAAAATATATATTTTAAAAAACTAATTTGTTTTTTATCCAACATGGGTTGAACCTGGGCTTGGATTGGATCAGCGAGTTAGATCGGTCCTACTTGGTTCGAACCATTTTTCCGAATAAAATAAAATTATATATTAAAAATATATTAAAAATTTCAAAAAAAAAAAAAAAAACTGAAAATAGAAAATATTCAAAATATTTCAAAAAAATTGATTTTTTTGAAAATTTTTGATTTTTTTGAAAATTTTAATATATTTTTAATATTTAATATTATTTTATTCGGAAAAATGGTTCAGACCAGATAGGATCGATCCGACCCACTGATCCAATCCAAGCTCAGGTCCGACCCACGTTAGATAAAAAAAGATTTTTTTTAGTTTTTTTAAAATATATATATATTTTTCTCTTTTTGTCTTATCCACGTTTTGTCTTTTTCCGCTGCACTCCCCCTTTGCGATTCCTCCTTTCCAAGACCAACTTTTGCCATTTTATAGTTTTCTATTTATTTTTGGTTTTTTTCTTATTTTTTTTTTTTTACATCATCCCTTTTTTTTTTTTAATCATATTTTATTCATTTCTTCCCACACTAAGCCCCCTTTTCGAATCCCCTCTTCTCTACCACATTTTCCTTTTAAGCCCAGCCAATGACAGATGCGCATGGCTTCTGCCACCGCTAGCCTGTCACGGCCGCTTGATCTCCGACCCTGGGATCATGCCGTCCTTTGCCCTTGTGATCCTTTGCCCTCGTGATCCTTTGCCTCGCGCTTGGTTTGTACGTTTCTTTTTTTGCCAAAAGCCAAATCAATGCGAGGGTGACGAGGGAGGAAGAAGACCCATGCGTGGGCTGGGCCGAAATGAAAGGAGTTTGGCCGATCTGCGCAAAAAGAAGAATAGAAGGAAGGAGAGGTGGGCCGGTCCCATTCGATTTTCTTTTCTTTTATGATCATAATTTTCAATAATGATAATATTTTTTCTTATTCTTTTTTTTCTTTTCTTTTTTATAGCAAACTTTTTGGAAAAGAATTAAAAATTACCATTAGTGATGCAAATATTCCTAATGCTAAAACGTGATGCAATTTAGTGAAAATTGTTGTTTTCTTTTTTTCTTTTTCTCTTTTTTTTTTTTTGGCTAGGGTTTGAAAATTAATCCCTAATTTTTTATGCGATTAAGTTTTAAATAAAATGGTAAAATTTAGGTGTCAACAGCTATCGGACTTGGGCTTAGATTGGATTAGCGGGTCGGATTGGTCCTACCGGTCCGAACGATTTTTTCGAATAAAATAATTTTAAATATAAAAAATATATTAAAATTTTAAAAAAAAATCATAAATTTTCGAAAATAAAAAAATTTGAAATATTTTCGAAAATATTCAACAATTTAAAAAATTCAGAAAATATTGAAAATTCGAGTTTTTTAAAAAATTAATTAAAAAAAAAAAAATTAGAAAATTAAGGAAAATTAAAAATTCTTAGAAAATTCCAAAATTCAGAAAATTCTAAAAATTTCGGTAGTAATTAGAAAGACACCAAAACAAAAATCAAAAGGTTTTGGAAAATTAAAAATTCAAAATTTCCAAAAAAATTCTAAAAAATTATTAATTAAAAAATCTTCAAAAAAGTTAAAATTAATCTCTTAGTTTATTTTCTTCTAAAAAATGGAAGTCTTTCAATTTAGAATTCTGCTCAAGAGGTTTAGTTGTCCTAAAGACGAATACCTTTGATTGTGCAATTTTGATATGTTGATTTTGGCTTCCCTTTAGTCTAGTTAGGATTAGTATTTATCTTTTCTTTGATGTTAAATTTTTGCTCTCCCATGCAATTTATTTGAACGTTTTCCTTGGTTGTTAATTGTCATTTTAATGATTGTGCATCTATATGATCACTTCACATGTTAGTGGATAAGTATAAAATCAATTCAGATTGCCTAACAAAAACACTTCTTTTTTTTAAATGAACAAGATTAGGTACCAAAATGGTACTAATTAGTTAATTAGGGCGCGTTTGGTAACGTTTCTGTTCAAAAATTGTTCTAAGGAACAGAAATAGAAAAAACTATTTCTGCTCCGGGGAACAATTTTTGAACAGAAGAAGGCGTTCGATAAACTTATTCCGGGAATAAAAAATGAACGAAACACGTTTGGTAAATTTGTGTTCTTTTTTTGTTTCTTTTAATATTTTAATATTTTGATTTGATTTTTCTTTTTTTCTTTCTTTTTTCTTTTTTTCTTCTTTTGGCCGGCGACCGTCCGATGAGGGCTGGCGGCCTCGCCTTGGCCGGGCGAGCTTGGGCTCGCCGGATCTAGGCAAGCCCGAGTTCGCCCAACCACCGGTGAGGCTTGGCCTCGCCGGGCCACCGCCAGCCGGCGAGCCTCGCCGGTGGCGGGCGAGCTCGGGCTCGCCGGATCCGGGCGAGCCCGAGCTCGCCCAACCAAGGCAAAGGCCGAGCCTCGCCAGGGGCCGGCGACACTCGGCCTCGCCGGGGGCCGGCGATGCTCCAGCGAGGTCGCCGGACCTCAACGGCGTCGCCGGCCATTGCCGAGGCCGGCAACTAGCCAAAGAAAGAAAAAAAAGAGAAGAAAAAGAGAGGAGAGAGAAATTTTGTTCTTAAAAATTGTTCCAGAAATACGTTTTTCTTGTTTCTCATTTCTGTTCCAAATGTGTTCCCGGGAACAAAAAAATAGATTTGGAACAAAAACGCAAACAAACGCGTTTCTGTTCTTTTTTTGTTCCCTAGAACAAAAAAACAGGATTTTTGTTCATAAACAGAAAAAAAAAGAACGTTAACAAACAGGGCATTAGTGTAATTAAGTCCCCGAACCTAGATTCTCTGGTTGCGTAGGAAGTGAGATATACTCTCACATCTCACTTGGTTTCTAACCGACTCCAATAAGCTAGTGGTGACTCCTTATTACAAAATTTCTTATGAACACCATAACGTCACGCGATGTATAGGTTTGGGAGAACCCGTGCCTAATCATGGGTTGTGAACTATCTTTAGGCAATACCTCTAAACTTATTCCCTCCCCCGAGGGGTAGGTCACGACAGCTTCGTGACTCCACTTGGAACTTGGTTTAAACCTTAGAGGACTTAGGCCTAAATATATCTTGTTCAAATATAATTTTTGTTTGGCAGCGAGGATATCAAGTACATCCCTAATGTGAGTATTAAATGTTTTTGGAGTTGGGAGTTATAAGGGGAGGAGTGATTGTTAACCCATTATCTTGCAGGTGTGGAGTTAGGAATGGATATTTATATTTTGAACTTTTGAAGTGGTGATTGTTTATAAACTGTCGTGCATGTATTCTTTGCATCGTACTACATTTTAGCACACATGACTTGTCGTCGGACCTGGACCGCATAGGATTTTTTTAGGATGATATTGAAGTGGATACCACTCCGACTATGATAATGTAATACGAGTCACCTATCTTGACCCCGAAATTTTCTTCTTAATGTCAAGAGTTACCACCCTGGTCGACAATCACACGACACAGGTCGACTCTTTGACAAAGACGGAGTCATGGGAACCACAACCTAACTGCGACCCCGTCGGTTCAGCCCAGTAATCCCATGTCTCCACTTTGAGCCAAATAGAGTAGAAATCGAGTTACATCTCATGCGCATTGTAGATACCCGATTTTTTGTCGACATTTTAAACATCCTTTTTGCAAAAATAAAAAGCAAAAGAAAAAAATGAAATGAAATGAAAAGAGAAAAAAATTAGAAATAAGGAAAACGAAAAAAAAAAGAGAGAAATAAAGAAAAAGGAGAGAAAAGGAAAAAATAAAAGAAAGAAAAAAAATAATAGAAAACAGAATCGGGGAACGCTGGCGGGAAAGAACTCTCTCTGCTCTCGAGACTCTCTCTCTCGGAGGGGAGGGGATTCTTCAGATCTACTTTCTCTCACTATGTCTCTCTCTCTCTAAAAATCTCTTTGGAACTCGCTCGAGTTATTTTCTCTCGGAGGGGAAGGCAATAGCTTCACGGATTTTTTCTGTTCGATGATTCTTGGACCCCATCAACAAAAAGCGAAGAAGAAAATTCTCCACGATTTCTCTCTCTCCCAGGATGTTACGGGTGAACTTCTGCAAATTTGTGCAGAAATTCTCCATTCATGGACTCTTCGTGGATTTAGTCCACTCAATCCTTCGATAGAGGCAACGGATTTCGTTTTTTATCGAAGGGAATAATCGAGATCTTCACGAGTTTCGTTGCACAATCCAAGGAGATTATCCACAACTGAAATCAGAACAAGCTGAGATTCTGGATTCGGCTAAGTCTTCTCAATCTCTACTTGTATACTTGGTGTGCTTGGACTCTGATTACATCAGATTTTGTTGACGTTGATCTCTTCAATTTCGTTGATTAGCGTCCATTGATGAGTCTCGTAAGTCAAAAATCGGAGATCGACGTTGAACGAAGTCCCAAGCAAAGTCCAATCGTTTCTTCATCAGGCGATCAGTGTTTTCAGCAAAGTCCAGCGACTACAATGCACCGATGTGTTCATCTCTGAGTGTCGATCTAGAAAAAGGATTAGAGAAGAGTGATCATGATCTGCGAAAGTCATAAATCAGAGCTTGAAGATCGGTGCTGAACAGCTTTTATACCAGAATCTGACTCGGTGTTCTTCACGTTCCGTAGTCCTCGAAGCAAAATCAAAGCTAAGCGCTCCATTTCCTTTTTCTGTTTTGATTACAGAACAAAATAAAATTTGACTCTATGCTGATTTCAATATTTTTTTTTTTTGTGTTAAATAGCAGCTTCGTCATTGCTAAATGAAGAGATCTTCGAAGGCATGTTCTTCGCCGATTCAATCGAGGTAAGTGCGTTGAAACTCCTTTTAATAGCATCCGATGAGGTGAGAGCTTCTCGTGTCGAAATGCATTCTCGACAACAAAGGTTTGGGGCCAGGATGCATTGCGAATCTGATTAGAATCAATACTTGATTGATCTAGAATTGATTACAGTTAGATCTTTTGGTTCTATGATTTTTGAACTTGGATGACAATTGTTCTACAACCTCGGATTCCTGACAAACCTCTTTGTGCGTATGCCCGGAATTGAGTCGGTATATGTGCTTTTTGGTGCTCGATGTCTTCATGAAATTCGAAGATGGTTTGATTAGCTTTCTAACGAGCTATAGCACGTCCTGATCCGATATCATTAGCTATCTGAAATCTTCTTCGAAAGTTAGGAGATGATTCTGGAAAACTGATATATTGTAGTTTACTGTTATGCATTGTTCGACCTTTGACTGTTTTCCGATTTTCTACTGAATTTTGTACTTGAATTCATAGATCGGTGTCTCATGAAAAGTTGCTTGAAATATCCTTGGCTACAACATATGATTTTTTCAGAATTTTTGGAGTTGATTTGATTAGGAAAATGCTCATTAAATCGTCCTTAGTGTGGACTGTCTTGTCTGTGACTTGATTGCTGTTTGCCTTGAATGAGCTAGTAGATGTGTCCAATTGCCTTCGATGTGTTGTAGATATTCATAAAGGGCATTTTAGACTTCGGACCATTTGAGCCTCGTTTGATATGTCAAACCTCTGCCAAAGTTACTGCACTTGTTCTCCAATCATGCACTGTCTTGAATAGGTTGATAGACCTACTTAGGTTAATGAGTTTCCATGGTTTTTTGTGCATTGATCTAGGGTTAGATGTCTTCATCATATTTATCCCCAACATCTATACCTATAACATACTAAAATGCCATAAAATTCATGTATTAGAAATCTTGAGATACTCCATTCATGAAAGTGATTCTTTTTGGTGTGCTTGATATTTTTTTTTTTTCTTAGGGCCAATCATCCATGGGTTCTATCCCCAAGTGCTTTGATCTTATTTGTAGTGTTTGATGATTTCTATTGTGATTTTTGTTAGGACTCCATTTTAGGATTTCTTTTAGAATATCTTACGTGCATGTTTAAATGCTTTGTAAATGAATGATTAGGTGTAATACATAATAATGTTGAACCTTGGGATTTCACTTAGAATTTGGTCTAAGGATTTCATGACTTTAGTCACCATTTGTGAATACCAAAGATGTCTTGTTTTTGATTGTTTGATGTGTTTGTTTGTTTTCTTCCATTGTACGCACATAGTTATAGGTCTCTTAGGTTAGGATTAGATTAGACCTCGAAAATGGAGAAGGCGTGAGAATGGTGGAGGTCAATGTCCATTCCGACCATTATTATGTAATATTCATTTTTCCCGACATATGTCTCGGGTTCCTTGTGTTGTATAAAACCCGACGAGTTGCGGGTTTTCTCATTTTCTCTCATTTTTCTTAATTGTATTCTCTCTTTTTGATATTTTTGGGATTACATGATCGATTTACTGTTTTTCTTGATTGTTTACTTCATGTCTATTTCGTTGAGTGGTTCCTTTTCTTGTCTTTATTAGAAATAGAATAGAATGAAAGTAATCCACCACGCATGATCACTTAGTATATAACTGATGATCCCGAAAATGTAAAAAAAAAGAAATGCATGGACATGTTAGGAAAAACACAACATACTGTTTAGATACCGAAAGGGTGTTAATAAAAATATTAGCGTAACCCAAGTCCCCGAATCTAGATATCTGGTTACATAGGAATCGAGGGAACTCTCCCGACTCTCGATTGGGTTTTCTAGCCGACCCCCAAAAAATAAGGCTAGTGGCGACTCCTGTATATTCTTAGGTTGTTAAGTACCTAGATTGTATAAATAAACCCGCTATCGTAAGGGGTATAAGCTTGGGAGAGCTCGCAATCTTGTGAGGGAACTCTCGTGATCAAGTATCCCTAAACCCGACCTTTTCCCCTTTGACATTCGAGGGCGGCGAGATCGGGTCGCAACACGCATGTCTATGTGTTTAACATCATTCTTTACTAAGTGGAGTAAGTTTTCTAATCCCTTATACTTCCAATTTATTTCCTCATTGTATTTTTGGTTCGTCCGTGACAATTAGGTTAATTGTGAGCCTTGGTCTATATATGATGGGAGGACCTGACCTTCACATTATTTCTGCTCCTAAAGCCGAGCTTTGCACTTGGTGGGATAAGCTAGACCAGAATGGCCGTGATCTCGTGCAGTCCCATGTAGGATGGTTGCTCCCTTTGCTAAAAAAAGAAGTTCATTGCAGCATTGTTCGAGCACTAGCACATGTTTGGTGTCCCAAAACCTCCACCTTCATATTTGGCGAACACGAGCTCACTCCAACCTGGGGGAATACAGCGTTGCCAATGAAAAGCCTTTAGTTTTGGATTTAGTCAGCCCACCTATTAGGGTAGAGCTTGCATCAATTTTATCTAATTTCATAAGAGTCAAAAGAGAGGAAGTAAGAAAAGTTTTGAGAGCAAATCGCAATACTTCCCCATTCTCATTTTTGAACGGACTTTTTCGAAATGAACAGGATCTTTTTGTTAGTGTTCTTTGGGTTTGTAGTGTTCCCTCATTATAGGAATACCGTTAGTCCCTCAATTGCATGGGTAGTTCGAGAGGTTTGCGCAGGGAAGAGTTTTGTTAATGCCGTTTTGACTGAAACCTTCCTTTCCCTTACCCATTTTAAAGAAGACAAAGAGAAAACTTTCCATGCTTCCCCCGAGCTTTTGCAAATTTGGTTCATTTCTCACATTAAAGGGTTTGACAATTTAATGGCAATACACAATCTTAGTGATTCCCATCATCCTGTTTTGAAATTCAAAGATAAGAAAAAATATATGCCTGACTATCATTATTCCAAGTGGTTATGATTCATGAAAAACCCCAATCCTGAAGACTTACTATGGCACACTAGGTGGCTTCGAGTTCACGAGGCGCAATTTACATGTGGAGGTGTTGGACTTGTTCCTTTACTGGGGATCACTGGCGCCACTGAGTATTACCAGACTAGGATTACTCGCCAATACCAAGTAGTGCAGCGGCTCCCATCGGCATTGCAAGAAGACTCAATTCGAGTTGACTTTGTCAATGGGAATCACGAACATGAAGATTACGTCATCTTGATCAAGTTAATGTGGGACATGTGCTGCCCCCAAAAGTTGGTATAGCTTGAGGAAGAGTTGGAGGGTAGAGAAAGGATCTACCATGCCTCAACGGAACGTATCCTCCAACACAAAATCCTGGAGAAGCTACGCCGGAAGATCCCTGATGTACCAATGAATGTCACAAATCGTGTGGAGATCAAGTGTCTCAAGAGAGAGGTCGAGGAAGCCAAGAATCGTGCTTTAAAGGCAGCTCGAACTAGTGGACAGTCATAAGTGGAAGTCATCTCTCATTTGTATATAGATCAAGTCGAGTGAAATGTGTGACTTGAATCTATCAATAGGAGTAGTTTTGCTAGTAGCTTTGTTAGGAAGTTTGAGAATGCTCGTTTTGTGTCTTAGTTCGATGTTTAAGGAGTCTTGTCTTATTATAGTATCTAAGAAGTCTTGTCTCGCACCTATACGTTTAATTTCTTTGAGGAAGTTTTGTTTCGTGTTTTTTATCTTCAAGGTGTAGGAAGTTTCCTTTTTACGGAGTGAATGAAATGAGAAGATTAGATCATTGTCATGGGCCGACGCTTTATCTAAATCTTATGCTTATGTATGCTTGCCGCTCATGAACAGTTACTAATGGGTTGTCCACTTTTGTCCAACTGTCAACACGACTAAGCGGAGATCTCCAATTCGTACTCACGCAAAGGCTAGAATGGAGAATGAGGATGTTAGTATAAACATGGCCAACATGGAGAACTAGCTAGCTCAATTTACTACATTGATGGCCGAGATAAGTAAAAAAATCAAGGAGCCTCTAGTCACGGCTATAGCTAGAGCCTCTACTTCCACTTTGTCGGGACACACTCCACCCTTAGCTCCCTCAGCTGGAGAGCCACATGTCATCGATCCGCTGAAAAAGGTGCTTCTAAAGAAGCCCCTTCTGTTACGCCGGTAATCATCAATCTGAATCCTCCTCCAAAGGAAGGACCCGCCGTCTACTTCGATGAAGAAAGTGCAAGACGCTTGGCCAAAATGGAGGAACGACTTTGTGTCCTTCAAGGATATGAGATGAAAGGAGTGGACAAACTAACCCCATATGCCAAAGTAAAAGTGCCTAAGAATTTCAAGGAGCGAAAATTCACAAGAAAGTATGATGGCATCGGCTGCCCCAAAAGTCACCTCAAAGATAGTTTAGACGGCCATGCCTTATCGTGGTTTATTGCACTGGATATTGAAGAGCTCATTGGATGGGAGGATCTTGTTGACGAGTTTTTATAGCAATATAAATTCAACTTTGAGATTGTCCCTACAAGAGAAGAGCTTATTCGAATGGAAAAGAGGAGGAATGAATCATTTAAAGTGTTTACCCAAAAGTGGAGAACAACAACATCACAAGTGAAGTCTCTAGGGAGTGAGAAAGAAATGAGGCAGCTTTTCTTGAGAACTTTGCCATCGGAATATTTCCAAGAACTAATGTACTCTAGGTGCTAAACATTTTCACAGCTAGTGGATGTTGGTGAAGGAGTTGAATGGGTGATAGTTGATGGAAGAATACCTATTGGGAATAGCAAAAAGTTCCCAACAAGGAAGGACAAGGAGGCGGTAGTCGAAGTGGCATTTGTCCAAGAGTCATATGCACCTAAATCATTGTTGACGCATTCATAAAGGCCTAAGGCCATGCAAGGAAATGTGTCACAGGGATTTGACCAGAGCAAGAAGTTTCCTTGAAGGGAATTCACACCTCTACCCTGACCTTTGTCAAAATTGTTACCTATCCTCCTCGAAAAGAGATTGGTAGCCAAGGAGGTGCCTAGAGACAATCCCCCAAGATTCCTAGGGTTCGATGTGACCAAGACATGTGAATACCACATGGGAGAAAGGAAGCATGACGTCGATAATTGCTACGCATTGAAATTGAAAGTTCAAAACCTATTGAATAAAGAAAAGTTGATCTTTAAAGAAGCTACGCCTAATGTGCAACAAAATCCTTTGCCCGATCATGCCGAAGGAGTGAATGTGATTCTTGGGGAAGAGCAAGCAAGTGAGCGATCCCTTGTAGTGGATGTCCTTTAGATTTTATGAGGCTCTTGAGCTAGCTAGGCATTATGAAAGAGGGGAGGACATAACTATGGAGGAAAAATTAAAACGTATCCGCAAAATGATAGGCATGGGGGTAATCCAAAATGTCAATGGAGAAGAAGGGCTAATACCTATGATGGCACCATCCATGATTAGCTCATCATCCCACAATATTACTTGCAATCGTGAAATGGAGAAAACTTAGCCTCCTTTCCCAAAAGAGGATGAACGAGTTGTCATAGAAGACATCTCGAGAACAAATGCTAAGGGAACCTTTTGGAGCCGTGACCTCCTGGAGAAGATCGTGACAAAGGAGAAGTGATCGACATGTTGGGTCGACCAAGTGGAAAGTATAACTACTACGTAAAATATTCGCCTGTCTCGAGTTTCTTTAATTATCCTAAGGATGTTGTCCTTGATGGATTGAGGGGGGGGGCATGGATGACCCGATGCCACGAGAGGAGGGGATAGTCATTATGATAACCCCGGTGGTGATAGAATTGCTTGATGAGGATCGCACTAGTGATGTCGAGATGGAAACCACTGAGCCAATGACGATTGACCTTATGGTTGAAGAATTATCAACGATTGAAATCCTAGAGGAAAGCCCGACACTGGTCGTGATCAAACTATCGCCTCAAGAAAATGATGAACTGATAATGCTAGAACCTCCCTTGGAATTCAACACCAAAGCAATGCCTTGGGATTACGGAACAAAGGAAGTAGATGTCATCACTCGATCAGGTCGCCGTTATGCACCTGCCAAAGGAATTGAAAAGAAAGCCGTGATTGAGGAGGATGCAAAGAAACTCCTAATCGTGGTGAAAATGAGCAAATTCAATGTAATAAATCAACCGTGGAAAATATCGGCCCAAATCTCCATCCTGGAGCTAATTCAATCCTTAGAAAAGCATAGAAACGCTTTGTTGAAGGACCTTAACAAGTTACATGTCCCTAAAACAATCAATTATATCTAGCTACAGGAGTTCGTGGGAACCATCCTATTGAAGGATCAAATCTCCTTAACTGATGAAGACTTTGCTATTGATGGTCGTGATCATACAAAGGCATTGCACATTTCAGTGAAGCATGATAGCACCATTGTCTCTAGAGTGTTAATTGATAATGGCTTTGCACTGAATATATGTCCATTACCTACACTCCACCACTTAGGTGTTGAGATGGAGAGAATATGTCTAACTAAGTCCACGATGCGCGCGTTTGATGGGATGAGGAAAAGGTGTTAGAAGAAATCGAGTTGGAACTATTCATTGGTCTTGTGCTTTTCTTTGTACCATTCCAAGTCTTAAATATACCAACTACCTTCAACTTTCTAGTAGAAACACCATGGATCCACATGGTGGGCGCTATTCCTTCTAGCCTCCATCAAATGGTATGATTTGTGGTCAGTAATAGACTCATCACTATGCACGGGGAAACAGACTTCAAGGTGTACCATGAAATGGCCATCTCGTACGTGGAGCCTGAGTGTAAAGAAGAATCAATCTTTCAAACTCTCGAGCTGGTGTCTATGATCCACATTCTTGTGGGCTCTTGCGTGGGCATTCCTAAATTATCCAAGCCGGCCCTTGTGGTAAGGAAGATTATGCTGGCAAATGGATACAACTCTAGAGGTAGTCTAGGGTTGCATGGACAAGGGATTCGAAAGCCCATTGAGGCTTGAAAAAGTTTGAGGAGAAGAGGTCTAGGGTTTGTCGAAGAGCATGAAGGCCGTGGTAATAGAGGAGGCTACAATGAATGTGGAGGTTGAGGCACCCGAGGAGGTCGAGGTGAACGTGGAGGCTGAGGTGACCACGGAGGTCGAATTTTAAAAGATAAAAGTTGTCAAAGTGTTCTTCCTCCCCCACTGAAAGAAACATTCTCGGGACCCCCGAAGATGTTTGATGGAAGAAAATGGAGCTATTGACAGTATAGCCAAGCTATTTGAAGAGAATATTGTAGGTACCATCCTAGCTTGTGAGGAGGCTGAATCCTCTGGGAGCATCATCGACCCTTTAGAGTAGAACGGTTCTGGTTCAGCATAGCTTTTAACTTTATGTTTTCTCCCTTGCATGGGAACTCGTTGTTATTTCAATTTGTTGACACCTAAATTTTTGTATGAAAAATGGGTTAATTCTTACCCAAAAAAATAAATAAATTGCATAACATATAGTTTAGAATCATTTATTCCATTTTATTCTTTTTTTGCCTTGGACCGATGGTGATCGTTGATACGACATGAGATTTTTCACATATTCATGTGAGATTTTTTACATATTCAGGTAATATACACTGAGGGGCATATTTTTGGGTAGAAAAGAAATTTTCGAATGGAATATTTGAAAAATACAAAAGAGAATATTTCGCGGATGCATATATTTCAATGATATATTCAAGGGGATTATGCACAAATTTTTCCCCTATAAAAGGTGTTGTGCGTGTACGGACAAAGTGGGGAGCAAAAAAATTTTGAGAGCAAATTCGAGAAAAAAATTTGTGCAGGAAGAAGGCTCGTCTGTCTTGGTCAAAGAGAAGGCCTTTTCTCTTTTCTTTCTCTGACAAGAAAAGGGAAAAGTCAACTGCAGAACAGAGAAAGGAGAGAGAGAAGACCGGTGAGTGACATGAGAGAGAGAGGGACTGTTCATCTTCCTCACAGACTTTCCCGTCCGAGTGTTGTGCCGGCCACCGCACCAGCATCTCCTCCGCCAGCCCGTCGCCATTCGTCCGCGAAGCCCCCACGACTGAGGCCACCGCTCGTTCTGCCCATACACCGGAGCTCCGCCTGAGCATCCCTGCCGTCGCCACTTGTCACCCCCGATGACCACGCCTCTGCAACCGTTGTCGCCTCGCTTGCCGCTGCTGCGACGCTTGCTCCGTCTCTCTGCCCAGCGCCGAACACCAAAGCTCCGACAACCGCAACTCCTCTGTTTCACCCGCAACTGCAGCTCCGCCCGACGCAACGCCGTAGCCAGCCATGACGCCCGTGCTACCATCCTCAACGCTTGTAGTAGCTCACTGCCGCGCCACCGTCGCGCTGCTGCTGCCTCGTCTGTCGCCGGAGTTCCGTCCACGCCAGCACCTCTGATCGCCCAACGCTAGTGTGCCCGACGCCCGCGCACCTCCACACACAGCGTCGGCATCTCTTCCGCCCTTGCCCTCTGCTGTGCCTGCACCTCCGCCGCTAGCACTCGAGCACCTCCATTGTACACGCTACGCCGCACCTCCGCCGATCCCTTCGCCGAAGCTCTGATGCTAGCCACCCTCTCTCCGGCTATCCCATCAACGTTGCTACCCTCCCCCTTAGGTAACTTGTTTTTATTTTTAATTTTAATTTTTCATTTATTTTATGTTATCTTATCTTATTATTTTTTTTTAAAAGTTTAGTTATTTAAATTGTAGCATTGGATGTCAATATTCATGAATCTTGTAGGCATTAACCGCAGGGGTCTTGTCCAAAATTATTGTAATTATTAATTTGATCCATAAGATGTCGGATCATTTTTTAATTATATTTATTTTTGGGCATTTTGATAGTATTTTAATTGTTAAGTTATTATTATTATTAATTTGATACGTAAGATTTTGGATTAGATTTTAATTATTTTGAACTTTATGTTGTAATGTTTAGGATGAAAATAACCGTTAATTTAACCCGTAAGATAAATGATTATTTTTCGGTTATTTTAATTTTCATTTGATGAATATCTTGATTGTTTAGATATAGTTGCTTATCTTGGAAAAACACTAAAAAACATGAAAATCAAATAAAAAAAATCAAATCTTGCATCGGAGTGTGTTAGTAAATTAGGATTGCATTTTTTAGGATTACACTTTTAGATGATTTTTGGAATAAATTAGGATTGAATTTTTTTTAGATAAGACTCTTAAATAATGTTTGCACATTTAGATAATCTCATTTTTCTTAAAAAATAGTTTTCTAAGAGAGGATAGGGTTTAAGTCAAATTAATCCCTAAAACATATTAGAAAATTATTCATTTTAGATAGTTTAATTAGGGTTTTTATTAAATTCAAATTTCAATTAAAAAAATACAAAAATATCAGGTGTATGTCAAATAGTTTGCATAATAGGTTCATTTAATTAGAAATAGTTTGTTACTAAAATTAGGTCATGTAGTTAAATGCATGTTTTATGATAAAGCTCTAATTAAAAGAAAACCCAAAAAAAAAAAAAAAAAAACTACTTGCTTTAGTGTGTTGAACTCATTTGGTGCAATTTATTTTATTCAATGTTTAATAATGATTGAGTATCCGTGTGATCACCTCATTGCATGATATTAATTTAGGTTAAAATAAATCCAAACCGCCTGCAAAAATATTTTTGAAATTAAAAAGAAATGGTACCAAAAGAGCATTAAAGAAATCTAGTGTAACCAAGTCCACGTACCCTTAGTCTCTGGTTTGTAGGCTCAAATTATTTTACTTACGTATCTAATCGACCTACCGAAAACTGATTAGTGGTGACTCCTAGATAATAATCATTTGCACATTAAATATTTGAACCTTAAGTCGCGAATTGGTATAAGCTTAGGAGGGCCCGAGCTAAGTTTAAAGACTTAGTAGTCCATTAGCCTAAACTTAGGTGGTGCACCCGAAATTTAGATCGTGACACAATTTTCTTGTTCGAGTCGCTTATGATGAAAACTCTATTAAGCCATTGACCTTGAGCCGTTGGTCTAGGGTGTTATGTGTTGTAATACGGCTTTATCATTTCCCTTTCAATAAAATAGATGCATGTTTTATTAAGGACATATGTAAGCACACCAAACTAGTTCTATGATGGTCACTGAGGGCTGGGCTTCTACATGCTCCCTAGTTTCATAATTTCGCAAGAGCAAAGAAATCTGAGGATGTGAGGATGATCTCTTGAAATAGTTTTGTGAAAATTATTTCAAAATCATTTGCAAATGACACGCGTTATGTTTGTTATTAATGCGCTCTAACTCATCCCATCACATCTTAGGCATTACATTATGCATAATCATGACAAAGATTCATGTGACTTGGATTCATGTGAGGGAGATCTTTTAGAATCCAATATTGACAATGATCGGAAAGGGATCAAGCGTGAATGGAATTGACATGAAGAATTGAAGCCGTTGATGGAAGAACAAACAGTCACCATAAATTTGAGCAATGCACAAAATGTCAAGGAAATAAAAATCGGGGCATGTCTCTCAAAGTTAGAAGTGGAACGAATGATTAATCTCCTAAAAGAATATCATGATATATTTGCCTGGACTTATGATGATATGCCAAGGTTAGATCATGATATTGTAGAGCATGCCCTCCCACCCGATTCTAATGTGCCACCTAAAAAGTAGAGGCTCAGAAGAATGAAGCCAGCGTTATCCAAGAAAATCAAGGAGGAAGTCATGAAGTTGTTAAAAGTATATTTCATTGAAATGTCATACTACTCTGATTGGATAGCAAATATTGTACCCATCATAAAAAAGGATGGGCGGGTCAAGGTGTGCGTAGATTATCGTGACTTGAATCGAGCTAGCTTAAAAGACGACTTTCCGCTCCTTCATATTGACATCCTAGTTGATAGCACGACGGGATTTGAGCTGTTTTCTTTTATGGATGGATTTTCTTGATATAATCAAATTTGTATGAAGAAAGAAGATAGAAGCAAGATGTCGTTCATAACTCCATGGGGAACCTTTTGCTATAAAGTGATGCATTTCGGTCTGAAAAATGTCGGGGCAACATACTAGGGGGCCATGGTTGCATTATTCCATGACATGATGCACAAAGAGATTGAAGTGTATGTGGATGACATGATCGCGAAATCGAGACATGGTGAGGACCACGTTAGGGTCTTGCAAAAGCTATTCGATCACCTTTGGGAGTTTAAGGTGTGTCTCAATCCTGCAAAGTGTGTATTCGAGGCGAAATTCGAAAAGTTGTTAAGATTCATGGTTAGTAGTAAGGGCATCGAGATTAGCCTATCAAAAGTCAAGGCTATTTGCGATTTACGACCTCCAACTACTGTCAAAGAAGTCCGCAGTTTATTAGGACAGCTAAAGTACGTGGCAAGCTTCATTTGCCAATTGTTGGAAAGGGCAAAACCATTTTTCAAGCTCTTGAAGAAAAATGCGAGGGTTAAGTGGGATGATGAATGCCAAAGTGCTTTTGAAAAGATAAAGAACTACCTCTCACATCCGCCGATTTTGGTCTCGCCAGCTCCCAAAATTCCCTTGATTTTATACTTGACAATACACGACGAGTCGTTGGGAGCCATGCTAGCCCAGAAAAGACCAAATGATGGAAGAGAATGCGCTATAAACTATTTAAGCAAGAAGTTCACTGCTTTTGAGTCGAATTATTTTGAGATTGAGAAGACTTGTGTGGCCCTCGTCTAGGTATTGCACAGATTGCGACAATATACCCTCTACCACCAAATCTTACGGGTGACCAAAAGTGACCCTATCAAGTACCTCCTGGAAAAGCCAGCCTTGGTCGGGAAATTGGCCAAGTGGCAAATCTTGATCTCATAATTTGATGTACAAAGCCTGGGTCAAAAGTCGGTTAAGGGCCGTGCCATAGTAGATATGTTAGCAGAAAGTCCTGAAAAATTAGAAAGCCCTGAGGAGGATGGTGATGTGGAAGAGCAAATCCTATTGGTATCGAGTGACAAGTGGACTATGTACTTCGATGGCGCCATTAACCTATTCGGGTCGGGTACCAAGGCAGTTCTCATCTCCCCAAATGGACAACATTATCCTGTGGCCGCAAAATTGACTTTCCCCTGTACAAACAACATTGCAGAATATGAAGCTTGTATTCTTGGTCTTCAAGCTGCCATTGACATGAAAGTTCAAAAATTACAAGTCTATGGTGATTAGCCCTTATTATCCTTCAAATTGAAGGTGAATGGCAAACGTGGGACCCAAACTTAATTCCATATCATGAGTTCTTGGGAGAGTTGGTGGAGGAGTTCCAAGAAATATCCTTTGACTATTTACCAAGGTCTCAAAACCAATTTGCTGATGTCTTGGCCACGTTATCTTTGATGTTGCAAGCTACCGAGGACTTGGACGTTGAGCCATTAAGAATTGAAATTCTTAGACGCCTAGCTTATTGTATGTTAATTGAAGAGGATCCTGATGGAGAGCCGTGGTATCGCGACATCTTAGATTATCTTCAGAATGGTGAGTTTCCCCAAGGAAGCAATGCGTCAGATAGAAAATATCTGACAAAGTTGGCATCGAATTTTTTCGTCAATGGAGATGCGCTTTACAAAAGATCCTTTGATTCGACGTTACTAAGATGCGTCGATGCCAAGAAAGCTAATCACTTGACGAAGGAAATACACGAAGGGGAGTGTGGTCCCCACATGAATGGTCACCTCTTGGCAAGAAAGATCGTGTGACTCGGCTAATACTAGCTAACCATGGAATCTGACTGTATTCAACAAGTGCGATGTTGGCACCAATGCCAAATTTATGGGGATAAGATAAACGCTCCACCAAATGAGCTTCACCAAATATCCCAATCTTGGCCTTTCTCTATATGGGGAATCGACGTGATTGGGCCCATCAATCCCAATGCGTCAAATGGACATCAATTCATCTTGGTAGCAATCGACTACTTTACAAAATGGATTGAAGCCAACTCATACGCCAATGTCACTGCCAAGAATGTGGCCAAATTCATTCTTTGCGATATTATTGCATGTTATGGTGTGCCGAAGGCGATCATCATTGACAATGGATCCAACTTAAACAACAAAGTTGTAGATGACTCACTTAATGAGTTTTGAGTCCAGCATTTGAACTCATCACCATACTGTCCTCAAATGAATGGGGCAGTTGAAGCAGCAAACAAGAAGATAAGGAAGATCCTGCCAAAGACAGTTGAAAATTATCGTAATTGGCACGAAAGGCTTCCTTACACATTGATGGCATACCGGACATCTATTCGCACCTCCATAGGGGCAACTCCTTTTTCGTTGGTATATGGAATGGAGGCTATCTTACTTATGAAGGTTGAGATTCCCTCGTTAAGGGTCCTTTCTCAGTCAAAGCTCGATGAAGCTGAATGGATACAGCAGAGGCATTAATAGCTAAACATGATTGATTGGAAGAGGCTAAAAGCTATATGTCATGGTCAATGCTATCAAAAACGGGTCGCAAAGGCCTTTAATCAAAAGGTTCGTCCTAGGCACTTTGAGGTCAATGACTTGGTGCTAAGGAAAGTACTGCGAATCATACCCGATCCTAGTGGCAAGTTCACTCCGAACTATGAAGGGCCTTATGTCGTTAAGAGGATCCTCCCGAGTGGTGTTATGATTTTAGTTGAAATGGATGGCCGTGAGCTACCTAAACCTGTAAATGCTGATGTAGTCAAGAAATATATCCCGTGAATGAAATCAAGGTTGTAGAGCCATTTCGTGCACAATCCGAGTCACATAGCACCATGCATATCATTCATACATCGCATACATGCATATTTATTTGGATTTCAAGTATCCAACCAACTCGATGAAGTTACAACAGGATGGAAGACATTGACTATTGCCCCTGAAAAGTCGATTCAAATGGCCACCCAACCTCTATAGAGGCAGTCGAGTATTCCTATTCCTATTATAATAAAAAAAAAATTGAAAATGATGAAAAAGACAAATGAACAAAAAGCAAAGCGCCTGGTGTCTTTCATGTTGTCTATTCAGTTGTTGCTACTCATGTCTCCATGAGGGGAATTTCATATAAGTGATTTTGACAAAACTAAAAGGGAATGTTGAATATGCCAAAAGAGGAGCATTTAGGATGATAAAGGGCAAGCCACTCCCAAACATGTCCCATAAACACTTCAAGAGCTGAGTGAAAAAAAAGAAAATTCATGTCATGAAGAGACGAGGGATTCATTTGCAAATGGTACGTGGATTGGAATGAAAAGAGGCATTTATTCTCTCTACATTACACATTATGAGTAATGGAGATTAGCCCGTTTGAGCCTTTCAAATGCGGAGAGTTTCACAAAGTACCCTTGTCAAGAACCACCCCACGCTGAGGCAAAATATGAGCTTGGTTGAAAAAACGAGCGAAAGATTAGGAGAGATTTCATTGCCTCCACTTACATCAATCTTCTTGTGATAGCCACAGGTGAATTTTTGTGAAAGCACAAAGCATCCCGAATTGAGGAAGAGCATTTCTTTCGCTATCCAAACACCTTTATCCATTGCTTAGCCAATTTGGACCTAACGCAATCATTTCTGAAATTGGAGAGGTGATTATCTCCCTACACCAAGGCAATGCATTTACCATCAAAACAAAAGTGTGGGTAGTGTGAGTCCTAACTATTTAAAAAAAAAAAAACAGAGAAATTAAGAGGGCATGAAAAGCAGTATGCCTAGTAAAAGCAAGGCCAATGCCCACTAAAAAAAATGAGACAAAAACAAAAAATATGAGAAATGCAAAGAAAATCATGCATTGCAAGACCACTCACTACAAGTGTAAGCTTCTTAGAAGGAGAGTGAAGTTCTTATGTCTCTATATCACAAATTAGGGGGCTCTCAAGACTACTAAATCTCAAGAATGTGATCATTGAACTATGGTATGATAATAATTATGCCAAGATAATCACCAACTCACAAAACCCCAATCTGGTAAATTTCAAGCCTTTTAGAGCCTTGCCCGAACCAATATTACAACCTGTTCCGAAGTCTCTTCCGATTGGGATGATTTGAGTGGAAACAATAATTCACGAAGAAGCTGCCGCTTAAAGGAGTGAGGGCAATCCTATCTCGTCTTATTTTCAATGTTTTTGACTTGTAAACCCAAGAGTAATGTTTTACGATTATCCTTTTCCTGATCTCATGGTGCCTAATTCTTCGTATAAGCCCATGACCAAACCTGTGTTGCAATCTTTTCAAAAGACCTCATGGATTGGTCAGCATGTACTTATTGCAAATGAATCTCAAATCCTTCAACACTAGAAGTGCGATGTATATTGAGGAGTCAAATTTTTCCACATGAATGGATGAGATGAAACATCCCTCTTCTTGAGAATGTGTGAGAAGCCCTTTCTGACTGGATGTCCTTGATTGGCATATTTAACAAACCTTTCTCATAAGTCAAGGTCATTTTGACAATAACTTTTCCTTTAAGAGAGTTTCATGATTAATGACATTTTTCCAAGCATGCTAACAATTTTGCGAGTTTTTTTTTTTTTTTTTTTTTCATGGGGTCAAAATTAGCTCAATTTGCTTATGCAATCATTGCCTTTTCATTACGATACACTTTTGATATTGTTTTCGATGACATGTGTTCAAATTGATCTCATTTGGTACGATTTTGTTATTAGAACATTTGTTGTAATGAATTTTGTTAAATTTGCAGTGACCATTCTAGAATATTCTTGAAGGACAAGCTTTCCTAGTTAAATGATGTTTTTCAAGGTTTGTGGATATATCTTTAAACCACAAGGTTCGTGGGTCTATCCTTAAACCACATGATTGGTGGGTCATCCTTAAACTACAAGGTTCGCGGGTCATCTTAAACCACACGGTTCATGAGTCATCCTTAAACCACAAGGTTCGTGGGTTTATCCTTAAACCGCACGGTTCGTGGGTTATCCTTAAACCACAAGGTTGGTAGGTTTATCCTTAAACCACAAGGTTGGTAGGTTTATCCTTAAACCACGGGGGTCATTGGTTAATCCTTAAACCACGAGGTTAGTGAGTCTATCCTTAAACCACGAGGTTGGTGAGTCATCCTTAAACCAGAAGGTTGGTGGGTTTATCCTTAAACCACACGATTGGTGAGTCTATCTTTAAACCACACGGTTGGTGGGTCTACGAGTCTACCTTAAACCACGTTTTTTATAAGGGTCATGAGTCTACCTTTAAACTGCAATTTTCAAAAGGTTTGTGGGTTTATTTTTGAATCATAGGTTTTCATTTCCCAGTCAAAGCCCGTTTATATACGGTGAAACTTTCCCATTTTGGTCAATGACCATCTTTATGATGTAAGGCCATCATCCCACACTCTTTTATCATTTATAACCCGCTAATCGGTGAATTCCGCGGACAAAATTTAGGTGTTTTTTATCTTTGAAATGAACCTCTTTGAACTCCCATTCAAAGAGGGGCAGCTATTGACACTTAAATTTTAACATTTTATTTAAGACTTAATCGTATAAAAAATTAGGGATTAATTTTCAAACCCTAGCCAAAAAAAAAAAAAAAAAGAAAAAAAAAAAAAAAACAACAATTTTAACTAAATTGCATCGCGTTTTAGCATTAGGAATATTTGCATCACTAATGGTAATTTTTAATTTTTTCCAAAAAGTTTGCCATCAAAAAGAAAAGAAAAAAAGAGAATAAGAAAAAATATTATCATTATTGAAAATTATGACCATAAAAGAAAAGAAAAGAAAAAAAGAAAATCGAATGGGGCCGGCCCACCTCTCTTCTTCCTTCTATTCTTCTTTTTTGCACAGATCGGCCTAGCTCCTTTCATTTAGGCTCGGCCCACGCGTGGGTCTTCTTCCTCCCTCATCACCCTCGCGCTGGTTTGGCTTTCGGCAAAAAAAAAAAAAAGAAACGTACAAACCAGGGGCAAGGCAGGGCTAAGGATCGCAAGGGTAGAGGACGGCACGATCCCAGGGTCGGAGATCAAGCGGTCGTGACAGGCTGGCAATGGCAGAAGCCATGCGTGCCTGTCGTTGGCTAGGCTTAAAAGGAAAATGTGGTAGAGAAGAGGGGGGCTTCAAAAGGGGAGCTCAGTGTGGAGAAGAAAGAAATAAAATAAGATTAAAAAAGAGAGGAAGGGATGAAGTAAAAAAGAAAAAAAAAAGCTAAACCAAAAATAAATAGAAAACTATAAAATAGAAAAAGTTGGTCTCAGGAAGGAGGAATCGCAGAAGAGGGAAGTGCAGTAGAAAAGACAAAACAAAGATATGACAGAAAGACAAAATAGAAAGAAAAATATATATTTAAAAAAATTTTAAAAAATATTTTTTTTATCTGGCGTGGGTCGGACCTGGGCTCGGATTGGATCAGTGGGTCAGATCAGTCCTACCCCGTCCGAACCATTTTTCCGAATAAAATAATATTAAATATTAAAAATATATTAAAATTTCAAAAAATTCAAAAATTTTCGAAAAATAGAAAAAATTCTAAATAAAAAAATTCAAAATATTTTCGAAAAAAAATTCAACAATTTTAAAAAAAATAGAAAATATTGAAAATTCTAGTTTTTTTTTTAAATTAATTTTAAAAAAGAAAAATTAGAAAATTAAGGAACTGAAAATTCCAAAATTTAGAAAAGTCTAAAAAATCAGTAGTAATTAGAAAGACACCAAAAACAACAAATCAAAAGGTTTTGGAAAATTCAAAAATTCAATTTTTCCAAAAAAAAAAATCTAAAAAAATATTTAAAAAAATCTTCAAAAATGTTACAATTAATCTCTTAGTTTATTTTCACCTAAAAATGGAAGTCTTTCAATTTAGAATCCTGCTCAAGAGGCTTAGTTGTCCTTAAAGACAAATACCTTTGATCGTGCAATTTTGGTATGTAGATTTTGGATTCCCTTTAGTCTAGTTAGGATTAGTATTTATCTTTTCTTTGATGTTACATTTTTGCTCTCCCATGCAATTTATTTGAACGCTTTCTTTAGTTGTTAATTGTCATTTTAATGATTGTGCACTCGTGTGATCACCTCACATATTAGTGGATAAGTATAAAATCAATCCAGATTACCCGACCAAAACACCTCTTTTTTTTTTTTTTTTTTTTTAAATGAACAAGATTAGGTAATGAAATGGCACTAATTGGTTAATTAGTATAATCAAGTCTCCGAACCTAGATTCTCTAGTTACATAGGAAATGAGGTATACTCTCATACCTCACTTGGTTTTTAGCCGACTTCAATAGGCTAGTGACGACTCCTTATTACAAAATTCGTATGAACACCCTAACGTCACGTGAGGTATGGGTTTGGGAGAACTCGTGCCTAATCATGGACGGTGAACCTGTCTTTAGGCAACACCCCCAAACTTATTCCCTCCCCCGATAGATAGGTCGTGACAGGTGGCACATGATACCTAAAAGAATGGTCCATGAATAAAAGTCATGAACCACAGCAACCCCCCACCCACCTCTCCCACACAAAAATAAAAAATTAAATAAAAAAAAGGTCAAGGATCACATGCATGCAATATGGATACATCAAGTACATGCATATGGCTCCTTAAACGATCTCCATATCTTAACTAAAGGATGAAAAGAGAAAAAGTAAGTTGCTAATAAATGACAACATCTTATGGATTATCCGCATCATCTCGTGTCACCATGTCGACGGTACTATATAACACAAGGAGAAATGCTTTCTAGTAACATATGCATCAATGCACCATGAGGTGAGTATTCAAATATGACGAAATGGCAACCCATGAGAAGAAAACTTTTCATAAATTTGTATTTTTCCGATAAATACTCTTTGAAAATAAATATGATCCGACAAAGTTGGGCTACAAAAATCGACAACGGTGACCTTACTGGCTATCTCGTTCATTTTCGTCGGATGAATATGATGACTATTTAATCAATGATCGTAGATATAAGTAAATATAAAAATCCTTCCTCTAATCAATGGAATGAACATAAATGCCTATGACCAAGAGCTGTAGAGCTTGCAATTGCTTATTGCTCAACCTTCGTAAGCCAACACGAACAATAGGTTTTGTGTAGTGATCTTACTTTAGTTCCATGGAGAGCTCAAGAAGTTCTGCGTAGATTCTTTTTTTTTTTTTTTTTTTTCAAATCGAACCTTAGTAAAGGAAAAAATTACTGTTGATTAAATATACAAACAAAGAGCAAGACATGGGCGTACTTACATTCGCCTAAAGGACGTGATTTCACTTGATCTTAGCCGTTAAATTACGTTAGCCACACTCGGTAGACTGGTCAAGTGGGCTCAAATGCTCTAAACGGACGTAAGAACTGCCCCCAAAAGATAATTTCTATGAGAACGGTGTAAAATAATACGCAAAATGGACGGATTTTATTTTAGAAAGTTTGGAGATTGGATCTTTCGCGAATAAGTTGTCGAGAAAAGTATTCACATACAGGACTTTGGTGGCCAATCGAGAACAACAATAGAGCTACCCATCACACTATATATATATATATATATAGAATAGTCTTTACGAAGAAAAAGGACGAGATTCCCACGGCGGTTCAAAAATAGACAGCGGGAACGAGGGGAAGAAGGCATCGCTGACTCACCTATTACGAGAAGCGGTCTGTAGTCAAATCCCCTTCGGGAACATCTTCAAACACACTACCGCTTAGAGTGCAAATAATTCACACTTTGGATGATCTTTGCTAGCAAAACAATTTATGTAAAACTACAAGAATAATAATTTGTTGTGAGTCACAAATTCTAAAAAGAGTAGATCTTATAACAATGTATAATTATCTATTATTTGATTTTTTATGATCTATAATATATTATTATTGTCACAGTAGATTAGAGACTATCATATAATCATTTCTCCACTTGGACTAAGCATCTTCCTAATCTATGAATCAGTAAGGTCACCTGTATGAGTCCGGAATTTACTTACCTAAGATAAGCATCACCATCGTAAAAGAATATGTATCAGCAACGACTACCTTATTTGTTTTCTAATCGTGCACGCTCTATTGTTTATCCCTTTCTAAAAGTGGCGCTCCCAGTTAGGTTGTGCATTATGGTTCACGTACGGGATTACGAGTAATGGCCGGAATACAGACGACTTGTCATAGAAGGTGCCCTTTTTTTGACATTTTGCTACAGAAAATGGGAGAGGAAGCAGTGATCGATACCGATAACTAAAAATCGAGGCGAGCTCTAACCGAGGGCCATTCCAAGAGTTAGGCAGAACATATTCAAACTACCCAAAAGGAGCCTACCTCATCATTTTCAAAAGTGACTCACGAATCGATTCGAATGTCTGTAAGGCATTTATTGCTGTGACGCTATTGTACTCTTGATGGAGGAGACTCATTAATCTAATTATGTCTCTGCCATCTTACGCTTACTATAGTAATCTTTTCCTGTGCAATAATTAGTTAGATAGCTCATTGCTGAAGATTTTATTAAAGAGCATCTCATCGTACATATTAACTAACCAAATAATACTCGATGCTTTGTTTAATTTATTTTTCAAGTTTCATACATAAGTTCTCATATCTAGAAATATCAACTAGGGAAGATATTAGGTAGGAGAGGTTAATGCCTCCATACGGTGAATCATTCAAATATATTTTCTTACGTGGTGAGGCACGCGTGTGTCTAAACTTTTGGATATCTCAATCATTGAGTATCTATTGGTTTGGACCTAAATTATCATTCCAAATTCGGAAAATTATGGAATAATCATATGTAGAATTAAGTGTCAATATTTCGGTGTTCTAAAAATTTCAGAAATTTTATATTTGAAAAAAATCAAAATACGTGAGTTACGAGATTTGAATCAAGCAAAATCAAAAACCAAAGGCCGATCAAGAGAGATTGAAGTAGCATGCCGTATAAGTAAAATCCAGTAAAAAGAACATTAAGGTTGAGAAACCTCGTGATGCATCTACTTTTTTCCATATCCCATGCTATTGCACACGTCCGTCCTAAAGAAGAGCGTGGCATAATCAACCAGACGGGATTGGAGTTTTATTTTCGAGAAATGCTTATGTTACTGTCCTTAATTTATTGTTAAAATAACCTCCAGCGCATTCAATTTGGGATCTTGATCTTTGCGATCAGGGACTTGCTGTCGAAGCCCTTGCTGAAGAGGTTGTGGAAGAACTCCTGCTCGGTGAAGTCCCTGTAGGTGGCAGGCCTCTCGGGACTCAGCAACTCGGGCAAGGGTCCATAGTAATTGCTCGATCCGCTCCGCCACTTTACCAGGTTAAAGAACATGACGATCGAGATCCTTGGCTCCTCAGCCGCGTTCGCCGCCACGCAGTGCTCCACGCTCTGGTACTCTCCGTTCGACACGATCTGTCATATGAACAAAGCAATTGCACTGGTTTCAGTAGGCATAATTAATGATAGTCACCAAACTGGAGATAAAAGATAAGAGCAGTGCACCTGGAGGAAATCACCAACGTTGACGATCAGCCCTCCGCGCACAGGGCTCACCTCCACCCACTCGCCCCCGTGCTTCACCCTCAGACCTTTCACCTGGTTCTGCACCAGCACCGTCAAGAACGACGTGTCGCTATGTGGCGTTAGCCCCACCGTCCGCTCCGGCTCCGGGCACGGTGGGTAACATATCCCCACGAACAGCCTCTTCTCCGAGAACGTCAGCTCCTTGAACCTCCCTCTCTCCAGCCCCAGCCCCTCGCCCAGAAGTTCCATCACGTTCTCCGCCACTTCCGTCGCGTGGCGGTCCCAGGCCACCACCTCCCCCCGGCATACCTCCGGTATCTCCTCCACTTCCGGTGGATCTGGTCCCATCCACACCTGCAGCGCGTCATGCCACGTCGCCGCCTTTGACCGGTACAGGTCGTTGTTGCTCGAGTACATGACTCCGCGGTTCTCGTCACGCCTGTAGTGCTAGGACTTCGCCTCCTGCGGCTGCTCATGGAAGGCCTTGATGGCGTCTAGGGTTTCGTCGATCGTTGAGACAGGCACGCCGTGGTTGATGAGCTGGAAGAAGCCCCAGGTTCGGGCTGCTTCCTTGATCTGGGCAACGATCATGGGGCGGCGGTCAGTGGAGTTTAGGTCAGAGAGGTCGATGACGGGGATCGAGAGGGTGGCGGCGTTTGAGGAAGGCTTGAGCTCGGAGAGTGTCTGGAGGGTGGACGAAGATATCAGGTATGGAGGTGATGCCCGAGTCCGAGAGGCCCTTGACGCCTGATTTGGACTCGTCGAACTCCTTCACCGCCTTCATCCGGTCGTAGGCCGGGGCAGTCGTGTCAGCAGTGGCGGCCGCCATTGATGTTGAGCTTTTACGATCGGCTTGATGAAATGTGTTTGTAATTCTAATATTGGCGATATCAGAGTATCCGTTTGCTTGCTTTGGTAAAGACATATACGTGCAAGGACTTTATGCCATGTTCAGCGTGCTGTGCGGATGGTCAAATTGAAAAAAAAAAAAAAAAAAAAAAAAAAAAAGGAAGTGTAAAATAAAAAAAAAAAAAAATCTATTTTCTTACCAAAAATTTGAAGTACGCTTTAAGCTTTTGATTATTGCAAAATAATAATGTGATAATTTAGATTTCATTGTTTATTAAGTGCATACGCAGCATTATTACGGCAATAGAGTCATGCAACTAAGAAGATGGGACCAGAGCGATCTTATGCAGGGACGCATGCTCATCTAGAACATAATTCATAGACAGCTAACCTAATTTTCGCATATATACTATTATTTGGTTAAAATCATTGACTTATGAATATGATTTATTTGTTAGTACAAGTCGTGTTACATGTGATATACAAAATTATTGATAAGTGCTGGTGCATGCATATGTCACGGGACAGGAGATCTATTTGGCACAACCAAATAAATATCACATCTTGGAGTATTTGAAAAGGTAATAATGTGGGGATTTCATGCTTTGTGTTGTACAATTAAATTTTAATACGTGGCAAATTGGAAGATGGAACTTTCAGGTTGAGATATGAGATATGATTATGATTTGAGGGATTTGTACATATCTAGAACGAACAAATCAATAATGTCCAATTGCCACAATCATGGTGGCACATGATACGTAAAAGCATGGTCCATGAATAAAAGTCATGGACCACAGCGACCCCCCCACCCACCTCCCCCACCAAAAACAATAATTTCAAGGATCACATGCATGCGATACGGATACATCAAGTACATGCATATGGCTCCTTAAACGACCTCCATATCTTAACTAAAGGATGAAAAGAGAAAAAGTAAGTTGCTAACAAATGACAATATCCTGTGAATTATCCGCATCATCTCGTGTCACTATGTCGACGGTTCTATATAGCACAAGGAGAAATGCTTTCCATTAACATATGCATCACCATGAGGTGAGTATTTAAATATGACGAAATGGCGACGCATGAGAAGAAAACTTTTCATAAAATTGTATTTTTCCAATCAATACTCTTTGAAAATAAATATGATCCGACAAAGTTGGGCTACAAAAGTCGACAATGGTGACCTTACCAGCTATCTCATTCATTTTCATCGGATGAATATGATGACTGTTTAATCAATGATCGTAGATATAAGTAAATATAAAAATCCTTCCTCTAATCGATGGAATGAACATAAATGCCCATGACCAAGAGCTGTAGAGCTCGCAATTGCTTATTGCTCAACCTTTGTAAGCCAACACGAACAATAGGTTTTATGTAGTGATCTTACTTCAGTTCCATGGAGAGCTCAAGAAGTTCTACGTAGATTCTTTTATTTCTTTTTCAAATTGAACCTTAGTAAAGGAAAAAAAAATTACTGTTGATTGGATATACGAACAAAGAGCAAGACATGGACGTACGTACATTCACCTAAAGGACGTAATTTCACTTGATCTTAGCCATTAAATTACGTTAGCCACACTCGATAGAATGGTCAAGTGGGCTCAAATGCTCTAAAAGGACGCAAGAACTGCCCCCAAAAGATAATTTCTATGAGAACGGCGTAAAATAATAAGCAAAATGGACTGATTTTATTTTAGAAAGTTTGGAGATTGGATCTTTCGCGAATAAGTTGTCGAGGAAAGTATTCACATACAGGAATTTGGTGGCGAATTGAGAACAATAATAGAGCTACCCATCAACACTATATATATATAAAATAGTCTTTACGAAGAAAAGGAACGAGATTCCCGCGGCGGTTCAAAAATAGACAGCGGGGCCAATTAGGGGTGAGCGGTTCCAGGTTCCGGTTCGGTTCCGTCTGGAACCTGGAACCTACCCTCGGGTACAGGTTCCTCAAAATGAGGAACCTGGAACCTACCCGTGGGAACCGAGAACCTGGAACCTACTCTGTCACAGGTTCCGGGTCGGTTCCAGTTCCAACAGGTTCTTTTTTTTTTTTTTTTTGTTATTTTCATATTTGAACTATAACATATGCGCACGTTACCCAAAAAAAATATAACGTACGCGCACGTTACCAAAAAAACTATAACGTACGTGCACGTTACCAAAAAAAATACTATAACGTATGCGCACGTTACCAAAAAAAAATATAACGTATGCGCACGTTACCAAAAAAAACTATAATGTACGCGTATACTACACGGTAACTTCCCACATCTTAGCAAACATACCAATGCCAATTGTCAAGAATTTGGACATACATAATCAAAACTAATAAGAAGTTTCCAAAGAAGTTTCTAAAGAGATGAAAAACCAGAAGTGCCAATAAGATCTTAAATTTTCATCTACTCCATAGTGTGAACTCTGCAACCTTTCCATGTGATTCCTTTGACACAGCAAAACCTTGCAAAGACATAAATACAAATCAATCAAAATCCTAAGTAAAGACACAGAAAAAAAAAATCAATATCGATAACACTCCATGAAGCATGCCATTTTGCCCATCTAATGGCTCCTAAATTTTTTGACAACATAGTTCAAAAATTCAATGTACATAAAAAGGAGCTTGCATTAAAATTACGACAAACAAAGTTGCTTATCAATAAGCCAACAAAAAACCTTGCTTGACTTCTCAACCGTTGGATCCATTGCAAGTGCAACACCACCAACTTTATTTATCGACCATAATCTCCGCATTAAGACCAACCATATCTGAAAAAAAAAAAAAAAAAAAAAAAAAAAAAAGATGAAGAGATTAAATAAAATATTCACTTATCATATATACAAAAAGAATTACAATATATAAAGATATAAACATTACTTACCCAACTCAAATTGTTCTGCGTTTTCAATACACTCTTCAACATCAAGCGGTACACGAGCGGCTCTCAACCAATCTTGAGTGCAAATCAAAGTTTCCACTACTTTTGGAGTTAAAGAACTCCGAAAGCCATCAAGCACACGACCCGATGTACTAAAAGTTGATTCTGAAGCAACGGTAGTTACAGGAATTGACAAAATATCTCGAGCCATCAAGGAAAGGATCTTATATTTTGAGCCATTAGTCTTCCACAAAATCAAAATGTCAATACCAAGATCCTTTTCACTTTTTTCTTGAAGATACTCATCAAGCTCGGACTTGTTGCCATCGCTCTCTTGTTCATTCGAGTATAAAAACATTTTCTTCCAATCTTGGGCGTTATGCTTCTTTATTCCTTCGCTACCACTTGTATCGGTATTGGAATTTGAACTACTACTACTTACACCCAAATTATGGTCACCAAAATCTTGATTACTTGAAGTAAGAAAAGATTGCTCATAAAATTCATACAAACGCTCAAATGTATCCTTCACCTTGTAATGCATCTCTTTAATTTTCGATTCATCATCATAAATTTGTCCATACAAGAAACTCACATAATTTAACTTGGCTCTAGGATCTAACACAACCGCAATCAACACCATCATATTCACTTTATCCAAGCTTCCATAATATTTGTCAAATTTTTCTTTCATTTTCATACCCATATCTTGAAGCTTAGGATCCGAAGCATTGATCGCATCTTTCAAATTTCTATACAAAAGAGCTATCCCTTCAAAATAATCATTTGAAGTAACATATGAAGTCCCAGACATCTGATTGGTGGCATCATAGAATATTTTGAGAAAATCCGAAAGAATAATAGCATTTTCCCAATCATCTTCACTAGGAGTTTCATAATTAAGCTCACTTACAAAAGATGGATCGTGATCTTCCATCCTTTCGAAAGCTTTTCTGAACTTTATGGCGGTGTCTAACATGAGGTAAGTGGAGTTCCATCTAGTGGCGACATCAAGAACTACCGAACCCTTATAAGTGATATTTTCTTTCTCAATGCAAGATTGAAATACTTGGGCTCTTGTGGGAGAACTCCTTACATATCTAACCACATTTCGAATACGTACAATGGAGTCACGTACCATAGTCAAGCCATCTCTCACAATCAAATTTAATATATGAGCTGTACACCTCATGTGCAAAACACTACCATCTAATATCAACGACTTTTGTTTCGAAAGTTTATCCCTCAAATAGCTAACTGCAACATCATTCGAGCTAGCATTATCCACGGTAATTGTCGACACCTTTTTTTCTATTCCCCACTCCTCAATGCATCCCTCCACCATTTTTCCAATCTCCTTACCCTTGTGACTATGCATCACCACAAAATTGATGATTCTTTTATGCAACTTCCAATTTTCATCAATAAAATGTGCAGTGAGACACAAGTAATTCAGATTTTGATTGGAAGTCCATGTATCGTCGTGAGTGCGATCCTAGAATTAATCTTTCCAAAATAATTCTTCAAAGAAGTTCTTTCACATAAAAACAACTTCATGCAATCTTTTGCCACTGTGAAACATGATATATGTTTGAAGAGAGGTTGTAACTCACTAACATATTCACGAAATCCAATACGCTCAACCAAGGAAAAAGGTTGTTCATCAATGATGATGAACCGAGCAAGCATTAGCCTACAACGTTCTTGATTAAATGCCCATGTTGATAAGACGCTACAAGTACTAGAATCTCCTCCTCCCTTGCCAGCCATGTTGACATTACATGGTACAAAAAATTTCTGCATCTTATCTAGATTACGGGGAAACCTCTTGCATGTGGTCAAGTGCTTCCTCATTGCAGAAGTACCGTTAGCAACACGGTACTTAAGCATTGACCCACAATGAATGCACTTCACTTGATATATGTTTCCATCCTTATCACTAATTTTCGAATAATGATTCCAACATTCGGATGTATGTTTCTTATCATGGGAAAGATGAGAACCGGGTACCTTATTTGTGGCACTCGAGGTAGGGGGTGCCTCTTCTTCAATTTCATCGTTGGAAAACTCCAATTCCGTAATCGGAGTCATCTCCTCACGTCCCTCCACCTCCATTGACATGTTATCTTGATACATTAACTTCGCACTGCACAACAATAATATAATATAATTAGAAATTTCAAAACAAATAGCAAACTAGAAAGTAGAAATAAAACACCACTAGAACAAGAATGTCTAGACGTAAAAGTTTTGAAAACAATTTCGATTAAACCCTTAAATAAACTCAGAAAATTCCGACATTTGGACACGTTGTATTTAAGACCTAGAGGTACAAGTTTCATGAAGAAATAGTAGTCCAATTCGTTCTGGATTAAAAGATAAAATCGATTTACTTTTCCTATTCTCTACTTGCACAGTTTTGGAAACATTTTTGGTTAAATAGGAAAATGAATTACAAAAATTACGAAATTTAAATATGTTGTAGGGAAGACATGAAGAGAGATATTTCATGCAGAACACATTTCCAAAAGAACCTCATACAAAATGATATAGTCCACGCATTGCAACTTACAAGATCCGAACACATCAGATTGCACAGTTTTAGAAACATTTCCGATTAAATACTCAAATGACCTTCAAAAATTATGAAATTCGACTATGTGATAGCCAAGACCATAAGGTAGATACTTCATGAAAACATCGAAGTCAAATTCGTCCTAGATAATTAAATATGGACGGTTAAAATCCCTGTTCGTACTACCGTAATTCCAGATCTAACCATCTCCAAAGGACCACGATTTCACCTACCTCTTCTTGTTTTTTTTTCTCTAAATTTTTGATATGTTGTACCTCAGGATGTCCTTTACAACTTTTGTTAAGAAACCGAAGTGAAATTTCGACAAAAAGGTTGCCTTACAGTCCATGCATTCATCAAGGGTCGGTCCCAAAATCTCCAGATCCAGTCTTTCCAAAGAATAACGATTTCACCCACTTATACTTGTTTTTTTTGTCCCAAATTTGAGTATGTTATACTTAGAGGTGTTAAAATGGGTCACAAACCCATTTATGACCCATTTAGATCTTAAATGGGTCATAAATGGGTCACTTGTTTATAACAAAAGATAGTTAAATGGGTTTCACAATTAAAGGTTTAAGATAGGTGGGTCTTAAGTGGGTTTTTAAATAGGTTGAGTTGAAAACTCATCTTTAACAAAAACATTATAATTCCTCCATTTTCTCTTCAACTTTATAAAAATCGAAATTATAATTTTTTTATTTTTATTTTCTCTTTTCTTTTTCTTCCTTTTTTTTCTTTCTTCTTTTTTTTTTTCTTTCTTTTTTTTTTATTTCTCCTTCCTCCTTCCGGTCGCCGGCACGGCGACGGCCGGCGACCGCCGGGCGACCCTCGAGCTCGCCGACGCCCGGCGAGGCTCGCCGGTTCCGGCGAGGGGCGAGCTCGAGCTCGCCCGACACCGGCGAGCCTCGAGCTCGCCGGATCCGGCGAGGCGGAGGCCTCGCCGGCGTCGGGAGCTCGAGGCTCGCCGGATCCGGCGAGACTCGAGCTCGCCGGCGTCGGCGAGGCTCGAGGCTCGCCAGATCTGGCGAGACTCGAGCTCGCCGGGCGTCGGGCGAGGCTCGAGCCTCGCCGATCTGGCGAGACTCGAGCTCCCGGCGTCGGGCGAGGCTCGAGCCTCGAGCTCGCCGGCGTCGGCGAGCTCGAGCTCGAGGCTCGCCCGTGGCGGTCGCCGGCCGTCGTCGTGGCCGGCGGCCGGCCAAAGAAGAAGAAGGAGGAGAAGAAAAAGAGAAAAAGAAAAAGAAAAAAGAAAAAGAAAAAAGAAAAAGAAAATTATATTTTAAAAATAAAATAAAAATAATTAAAAATTTAAATTTTTAAAAAAAATAATTAAATTTCGATTTTTTTAAATAATTATTTTAAAATTTATAAAAATTGTCCATTAAATTTATATTGTATAAAACTATTTTAGCAATACAATTTAAAATATATATATATATATATATATATATATATATAAAAGCTTGGAAGTATTTTAATAATATAATCTTTAAAAAAAACATAGGAATAAGTTTTTCTAAATTTGTTAAATATGAAAATATTTTATTAATATGAGTTGGGTCGGGTCGGGTATGGGTTGGGTATGGGTCGGGTCGGGTTTGGGTCGAAAAATTTACATTAAACATAAATGGGTCATAAATGGGTTAATGGGTCAATTTGGGTCGGACCATTAATGACCCGACCCAAACCCGACCCGACCCACCCGTTTAACGGCTCTAGTTATACTCCAAGAAGTCTTTTACAACTTTCATTTAGAGGCCGAAGCCAAACTTCAACTAGAACATTACATACAAGTTACTAGAACATTGAAGGTCGAGCTGTTTTTCTCGAGAACAAGTACACTAGACTAGACTTAGAGCACCACTCCCACCTCAGTGGATCATCTTTTCGTTTTTCCTTACTTTGCATTAAAACCCTAGAGGTATGATTAGTACAACAGGTTCACGGATTGACACCAATCACGGATGAGCAGTTGAGGTAAAGAGTTGCCTTCTCCTTTTTGTATCGTTCTTGTTTCGGATGAATACAAGAACCTCAAGAAAGGCAGCTTAAAACCATGCAAGTCAATGAAATCAACCATAAAATATGCGCAAGAACATATCTACATGACTTCTATCTGCATAAGGAAGAAGAAATTCAATTGGGTGTCCGATGCCTCTTACTTTTCTTCAAGAAAAACTTGGTATCGAAAATCGACCACTCCCAATCAACAATCCCAAGAAACACTACGATCGTAACGAATCAAGACCATCTTGAAACCAGGATGAGACCAAAAGAAATAAAAAATAAAAAAAGGGAACAGAGACACAAAAAAAAAAAAAAAAACAGAGCTGCTCTACCTTTCCTATTCACAACTTGCAGAGATGGGCGGTGCGGCGCGGAGATGGCCGGTGGCGCGGAGATGGGCGGTGCGGCGACTGGGCGAGTCTGAGAGAGAGAGAGAGAGGGGGCGGCTACGGGCGACTGGGCGGTGCAGCGCGGAGATGGCCGGTGGCGCGGAGATGCGGCGGTGCGGCGCGGCGCGGAGATGGGCAGTGCGGCGACTGGGCGAGTCCGAGAGAGAGAGAGAGGGGGCAGCTACGGGCGACCGGGCGGTGCGGCGCGGAGATGGCGGTGGCGCGGAGACACGGCGGTGCGGCGCGGAGATGGGCGGTGCGGCGGACCGGGCGAGTCTCGAGAGAGAGAGAGAGGGGCGGCTACGGGCGGCGGGCGGTGCGGCGGGAGAAGATGGCCGGTGGCGCGGAGATGGCCGGTGCGGCGCGGAGATGGCGGTGGCGCGGAGATGGCCGGCGACGCGAAGACCCGGCGGTGTGGCGCGGAGATGGGCGATGCGGTGGATCGGGCGAGTCCGAGAGAGAGAGAGAGGGGGCGGCTACGGGCGACCGGGCGATTCTCGAGACCGAGAGAGAGAGAGAGAGAGAGAGAGAGAGGGGGGGGCATCCGCTTTTTCTGCCCTAACCCTAAGTAACCGGTTCCAGTTCCAAAATCGGTTCCGGTTCCGGTTCCGGAACCGGTCTCCCTTGGAACCGGGAACCGAACCAGACCCTCCTCCGGTTCGGTTCCGGTTCCCGGGTAACCCGGGAACCGCGCTCAGCCCTAGGGCCAATGAGGGGAAGAAGGCATCGCCGACTCACCTACTACGAGAAGCGGTCTCGTAGTCAAATCCCCTTCAGAACATCTTCAAACACGCCACCGCTTAGAGTGCAAATAATTCACACTTGGATGATCTTTGCTAACAAAACAGTTTTTGTAAAATTGCGAGAATAACAGTTTGTTGTGAGTCATAAATTCTTTTAAAAATAGGCTTTATAACAATCTACAATTATCTATTATCTGATTTTTTATGATCTAGAATATAATATTATTGTCACAATATATTAGAAAATGTCATGTAATCATTTCTCTACTTACACTGGGCTTCTTCCTAATCTATGAATCAGTAGGGTTACTTGTATGAGTCCAGAATTTACTTACCTAAGATAAGCATCACCGTTGTAAAAGAATATGTATCCACAACAACTACCTTATTTGTTTTATTAATTTTGCGCGCTCTGCTATTTATTCCCCAAGTTAATGCACCATCCGAGACGTGCTTTGTCACTCACATCCTAGGTCCAGCCATCAGCCTTGCTTGGTTTGTCCCGAGACAGATATCTCATCGACATAGACAATGCACTTCGACTTTTGCTGGTGCTGTGCACTTATTTTGATAATTTCTCAATTGGTCCTTTTCTTTTTGTAAATCATCTTTTGGATGCAGTTATCTACTGCATTTTCTCGCCAATTCATGATCTCCATTTGGCATTCACGTTTGAATATTTTTCGTGGCAGAAAATCTACATAGCTGAATGCCAAATCGAAACAATAAATAAAAATTTAATTAAAAAATTCAAAAAATTCAAAATTTGTCCACATTATCGTTGGTCTACAAAAGATAATTTATATGAGAACAGTGTAAAGTAATAAGCAAAATGGACTGATTTTATTTTAGAAAGTTTGGAGATTGGATCTCTTGCGAATAAGTTGTCGAGAAAAGTATTCACATACAGGACTTTGGTGGCCAATCGAGAACGACAATAGAGCTACGCATCAACACTATATATATAGAATAGTCTTTACGAAGAAAAATGACGAGATTCCCACGGCAGTTCAAAAATAGACAGCGGGGCTAATGAGGGGAAGAAGGCATCGCTGCCTCACCTACTACGAGAAGCGGTCTGTAGTCAAATTCCCTTCGGGAACATCTTCAAACACACCACCGCTTAGAGTGCAAATAATTCACACTTGGATGATCTTTGCTAGCAAAACAGTTTGCGTAAAATTGTGAGAATAACAGTTTGTTGTGAGTCATAAATTCTCATAAAAATAGGCTTTATAACAATCTATAATTATCTATTATTTGATTTTTTTATGATCTAAAATATAATATTATTGTCACAATATATTAGAAACCTCCACTTGGACTCGGCATTTTCCTAATCTATGAATCAGTAAGGTTACTTGTATGAGTCCGGAATTTACTTACCTAAGATAAGCATCACTATCATAAAAGAATACTACCTTATTTGTTTTATTAATTGTGTGCACTCTGCTGTTTATTCCCCGAGTTAATGCACCATCCGGGACATGTTTTGTCCTTCACATCCTAGGTCTGGCCATCAGCCTTGCTTGGTTTGTCCCGAGACAGACATCTCTTCAACATAGACATCGCAATTCGATTTTTGCTCGAGCTGTGCACTTATTTTGATAGTTTCTCAATTGGTCCTTTTCTTTTTGCAAATCATATTTTGGATGTACTTATCTACTGCATTTTCTCGCCAATTCATGATCTCCTTTTGGCATTCATGTATGAATATTTTTCGCGGCAGAAATCTACGTAGCCAAATGCCAAATTGAAACAATAAATAAAAATTTAATAAAAAATTCAAAAAATTCAAAATCTTCAAAATCTATCCACGTCATTGCGGTCATGCTAGGTAGGATAGCAGGCACCAATTGAATTGTCTCGTCAGCCATTCCGACCAAAATTAGTCAGAATGACTATATTGGCAAATTATTAAAATGTTTATGACTAAATTGATACAATTAAGATATTTAAGATTGAATTAGCTATCGTACAATAAATTTAGGGCTTTTTGATCATTTTTCCAATTGTAATCCCAAAACTGGCTTATTATTTGAATAGTATTCTATTGTTCCATATTAAGAAAAAGGGATGTTATTGCATGCTGTTAGTTCAATTGGTATTGATGAGAATTCAAATATATATTGCTTAAAGAAACAGCTGATACTTTCTAACATTTAATTATTTATTCATTTATTTATTGAGTTCCAACGTTTATTTGCCTTAGCTAGTAACTCTTATTTACTAACCTTATTTTAGAGATTGCCGACCTAAAATAGTGTAACTCACCATTTCCAATTCAATTACCATCTAGTAATGGGTTAACAACTTTCAGGTACGTGACATACATGCACTTATTTGACTTCTTCTTCTTCTTCTTCTTTTAATTTTCCGACATTTTTTTATTTTTTACAAATTTTTATCTACATTTCTTAGCAACACCTTTATATTTTCAACATTTTAGAATTTACCAACCTTAATTAAAGGGACTTACCAATTATTCTCTTCATCAGTTAGCTTTAGAGTATATTTGTTTATGTTTCAACAAAAACCAAAAAAAATTTTTTTTATTTTCCCCACCAAATTTCAATAAATTATGAAAATGTTATATGTGAATTTTAGTGTCAAAACTTGTATATATTGAAATTTTTTAGTGTTATAGGGTAAGAAAAAGCCAAAGTATGTCCGTTGCAAAATTTGAATTATGCAAATAGCCAAAAAAAAAAAAAAAAAAAAAAACCAATCCAGTCACACCCTTAGTTTACTAACTCTAATTTGAATTACTTATCAAGTTTAATTTTCTTTCAACTACCAACTTTCCTTATCTTAGATCAACTTTTGGATGCATCTCTCAATTACGTTGTTAATTTACCAACTTTTAGTAAGTTTACTAACTTAAATGCTATTTATTGATAAATTCATCAACTAATTCCAATTTCAATCCTCATATGAGTCAATTACATTCTTATTTTTTTTTAAATTATCTACTTTTCTTTTGGGTTGCTTGGAAGAAAAAAAGATGGTAAGTTACCAAATAAATGTTAGTAATTTTATATAACCATTGGTAAATTTAAGATGTTGGTAAAAAGTTTCATAAAAATTGGTATATATAAAAAAAAAAAATTAACAGAGATGAAAGAAGTATGAAAAAAACCAAATGATAGTTGTTGATTAACTTTCTAAAAGGGTTACTAATGCAAAATTAGTTGATAACGTAATGTTGAAAAGGGTTGCCAAGGCTAATAAAAGTGGCATACATAAACAAGTTGGTCAATTTAAAAAGAAAAACAAATATAAGTTAGTAATCTATTCAAATAAGAGTAGGTAATCTAAAATAAGAAATTATTTAATCGGAAAAAAAGTTGGAAAGATACACACAAAAGTGAGCAAATATTGAGCACCTTACTTACCAAGTCAACAATAAATCACTCCTTTCATTGATGGATACATGTTTAATGAGCTCACATTTCAAATTTTTTCAGAAATCCCTTTCTTACTCATCGTCTCTCTTCCATCAACACCCCACACCTTATCTCTCTCCTCCGATACTCTCTTCTCCATCTTTCGTCTCCATCACTCTTTCCTTCTCCATAACAAGAGACAAAACACCCCACACCTTACCTCTCTCCTCCGTTACTCTCTTCTCCATCTTTCGTCTCCATCACTCTTTCCTTCTCCATAACAAGAGACAAAAGAGGCAAGTTTATGATGCAACACCATTGGCATTGCCACTTTCACTCCCCCACTAAAGCTCAACACAGCACCAAAAATGGTTGTTTCTTCGCGCGCTTGGATGCTCTTGGCTAATGGTATGGCTGTGTCTACCACCATACTCCAAGGCTCTAGCTCTAAAGCCCTCCATCCCGTCGATCTCTAAGCTCGTGAATGTTCAAATCTCTCTCGTGTGTTGAGCCTCTGTACATCTACCTCATCATCACCGGCATCATCATCACCATAGCTACTTCCCAAGCTCTATGGAAAAGAAAAAAAAATAACGACAAATAAAGAACTCACTATTTTGGGCAAAAGCAAATCTAAATTGTCCCCGGTTTCTAAAGATGTGAGTGGAGAAGAAGGATGGAGAAGAGAGTAGAAAGACAAGGTAGGGGAAAAGTGGGCCCCACCGAATACTTGTCCTTTAATGAATTGAGTAATTTGTTATTAACTTAACAAATAAGGTCTATCCAATATTTTCTCCACAAAAAATGGTATTTTCGTATGGTAATGAATAAATGTAGACATTGAGAAGTTCAAACAAAACTAACAAATTAAAAAATCAAACAACATTAGTAAGTAATTCAAAGAAAATTGAATAATTAAAAATTACTTCATTTAGATGACCAAAATAAGATTCGCAATCTCTCGCTCATGGGATGAACCTCTCTGTCCTGATCTTCATTGTGATAAGAAATTAAAAATATTATTGGGTATTGACCATTTCTCCCCGTAAGCATATTTGATGGACTAAAAATTACCACCACCTGAGTAATGATAATTCTATTTATAACCAGTTTCATGCATGGCCCGTTGAAGAAAATATATTCTTGGAGCAAATAAACATCCTAATTTATTTATTTGTGCAAGCAAATGACTTGTTAGCTGTCTACAAACAAGATCTAGCTGCCTATCGCCTCTCGGTCAAAGGGCGATTATTTACTATTTACATTGGGCATCAAACACAGCCCTGTCCTCTACCTAATGTTGCCTAGAGCCGAAGAAATACTGACGTTTTTGCTCTACTCAAGAGCTTGGTTCATCACCGGCCGGTTCATGCTCCAGGCATCGAGAGTCTCGATCGTGATCGTCTAAGTCCAGTTGTTGAAGGCGAAGAGACGGGCATTGCTGAGCAACGCAAGTGTCGGGTACACCCTAGATGTGATGCATGTCTTGCTTCCGGCCCCGAAGTTCTCCACCACGGAATGATCGATTTGGGCATTACAATTTCGTTTACAAATTGAATGGATGCGCGTCCGCAAAATTCCGCCCAATTTTGGCGATTTCGCTACCGACCCTCCAACTGGGACGAGAAATGAGTTAAGGATTGAGGATGGACCATATCACTTACCAGACTCCTGAGAGAAATTTTCCCATCGCTCAGATCCACGTCCACGAAACCAGCAAAAGATGGTCTATAGATTCCTGATTTGAGAGACGAGCTGCATTTACCCCCCAAAAAAGGAATTAAAGACGTAATCATAATTCTAGTCCATCAAGAAGGTTATTATTGTTGGAAATGGTGATCCATTTTCTAAAATTTTCTAGAGTTGCTAAACTTCTAAAACTCCCTAGATGAAGTTTATGGAAGAAAGAGAAAAATATAGAAGCACATGTGTAGATCTCTCTAGAAGAAGAGATGATAAACTACAATCTAGAACTCTCTAGATTAAGCCTAAGTGGACAACATTCTACACAAATCTAGAATGTTGGTAGAGCACCCTATAAATAGGAAAGAGGGGAGAGCATAGTAGAACAACAAATGTAAATGTGTGAGGGGAAAACCCTCCACCTTGTGTGTGGTGGGAAAACCCTCCACCGTGAGAGGTCTTAGACCTCCACCAATCTCCATCAAACTATTTCCTTCAACTAATGAAACTATTTTCCCCATATCCATGTTCTTTGTCCTTCAATTATCCTAGGTTATCCCTTATCCATCCACTACAAAATATACCATACACTTGCACACATCACTAACAAAAAACTATAACTAATTCCAAAACCATGCTTCTGCAGCGCACATATCCAATTTTTTTTTTTTTTTTTTAACAATTATGAACAAGAAAGATCACATAATATAAAATCAAATATGATAGACCTCCTTGCATCAGAGCACATGAGCACTTTGTGCTTGTTTTGGTCATCGGCTTTGAAGATCTTGAAGAAGACGGGTGAACTCTTCCAGGTGCTCAGAAGCCAGCGTCAAGAGCCCGAAAGGCCCAAGGTTGCCCGGAACTCCTGAGCCCTTCAGGCCACAGAGGTCTTGTGCGTTCACCGAGCTCAAATCGAATTGCTCGGCCCCGTTCAGGCTCGAGAACGAGAACACCACGTCCACGTCAGCCTGCCAACATTGACAATGACAATATAAACTTATAGGAGCTTTCTTCACTAAAGCTTGTGTCATTATGCAGAAATCTTCAAAATCCTAATTTGTCCTAAAGCAAACCAATCAACATAGGAAACAAACGCTAAGGCTTGGTCAGGTAAGAATCATGAATCAAATTTTGGCGCATTGGACTAAAGATCATAGAGCAAATATGTGAACCTGAGCTGCTGTAATTCCCTTAATCTCGACATGTTCACCTTTTCGAGCTTGACACTGCTCATGTGAACATTTTGTCCCCGCAGAGTCTCTAGCTCTTCAACGGGCCATTGCAATAGTTGTTTGCCATTGCTGTCAAGCCATATTTTCCTTGGAATCGTCTGCATCAAAGCCATAGAATGTAACAACATTCTATTCCATTCCACTTACAAAATAACTCGAATAACTAAAATGAAAGCATGTCTAGAAAATGAGAACATGTTCTATTGAGAAGGTTCATTGCTACCATCATGTTATGCCATTTGTTTATGCAGTGGAATCCCTACTGCTAAAAAAACAAAATGTTGAAGCAGTGTTGACACCTAAATTTTAGCAACCCAGTCATTTATTTATTGCATAAAAAATTAGGGACTAATTTTAACCCCTAAAAAAAAATTGCATAGCATATAATTTTAGTTGCACTTATTTATTTGTTTATCACTTTTGCATTTGATTAGTGGCGGATGAGCTTCAATTTTACGAGTTGACAATTCAGTATTTTCAGAAATGATTCATATTATTCTTCCAATATTTGGTAAATATATCATATATTCACGTGATTTATACATTAAGCGATATATTTTAGTGAAGATTGGAAGTTTAAAGATGAAATATCAAGAAGGAATATTGCACATGGGGCATATCTTGAGCGATATATTCTATGTTTCAAGACAAGGAATATTCAATGGTCAAGGTAGATTTCATATGTGAGCTAAAAAGAGAAGAAACAGGAAATAAAGAAAAATTGGCTTACAAATGCATGATACGCAAGGGTGAGGAAGGAAAAGGAATTTCAATATATATCATAGATGCTCACAAACAGGATTTGGTGCGTCCATTTGAGCTGAAAAAGGAAAGAAATAAATTATAGGCAGGGAAATTTCAGTCACGTCCTTGACCTATAAAAGATGGACGCACTATAGACATAAGGCAGGCTACACATTGAATACACGGCCACCAATTCTGAGAGAGCACTTGACAGGATAAAGAGAGGAAAGATTGAGAGACACGGCCATCAAAAGTGGGAATTCACGTTCTCCATAGTGAACGTCAAAAAGAGAGGCGTGCGTCGTGAGAAAAGAGGACGGCCGTTGAATAGCACAGAGAGAGAGAGAGAGAGTTAAGGACCTCTCGGCCAAGCCTTGGCTGAGACGTCCCCTCTTGCGGCCCGCCGCGTGCCTTGCACTGAAGTGAGCCGAGCCTTGCTGTCCTTGCTCTGCTGCGGCGCCCGACGACACCCGCTCGCCGTCCATCGTAGCCATCGACACCGAGTTGCTGCCGCTCAAGCCAAGCCACGACGAGGAGCTGTTGTCTCCATGCGCTCCCGTGGTGCCAAGCCCGACGTGAGCGACGACCAGTGCCACTCGTGCCGCAAACCTGTTGCTGCACTGACCAGGGACGGTACGCTTGACGACGCTGACCGCTCCCTGCTGTTCAAGCCCAACGCCAAGCTACTACCCCCATCCCGCGTAGGCTCAAGCCAACGTCGACGATTTTGCTATGCTCCGAAGTCATCGAGCGCCACCTGCTGCACCCGAGCTTCGGTCCTACACCTCTTGCGGCGTTGACCAGCGAAGAATAGTGACTTCGTGTGAACTCCAGCAACGTCCAGCGAATTCAGAAGTGTCCTTGTATTGAAGTCTTAGTGGGTTCCCAATCATCCCAAGCCCAGCAGGTCAAGCGCTGATCCAGATCGCGTTTATTCTTTTCTGCATATTTACTGATATTCATCAAGCGGGCGACACATCTTTGAGCGTGGACTTCATGAAGGAGAGGCACCCCATCGTGGAGTCCACCCTGTCGTTGTCACTACCGTGAGCGGCACTTCCCTTGACGGCCGCCTCAACACGCTCGAAGAAATAATAAAAGAGATTTTGGAGTCCTTACCCTCGGTGAGTTCCGAACCAATCGAAGCTTTCCGGCGAAACCCACCGCCACTCAAGTCACCCATCATCATGCACCATTGACGACGAAGCTGTTCTAGTCCCGAGCCGCGAGTTCTGAGCCACAAGTCCCTACGTGATCTCGCAAATCATCCGTGAACCATCACCATTGACACAGCCGAGAAGCTAATTGCCACTGCCAGTCATCCGTTGGGCGGATTCCATTTGATTCAAATTTGGTAATATTACTTGCAAAATTAGGTAATTATCTTATCTAAATTTGATTTGGATATTTTATTGCTTAATGCATGCTTTTCAATATCTTACGTGCATATTTGAATTATGGCATATTCTAATTATGATTTATGGCCTAATCCACAACCGCACACTGATTTTTTATTCCATCTATAAGGCTTTAAATGAAATAATTAATCAAGTGTAAATAAAATTGATATTTTGATCTTTAAGGCTTAAGATCAATTTATCGATTTTAGTAGCAAAATATTATCCATTATCTGAACGATGTGTACTATTTTTGATGATTTTGGACGGTCTATCTTGTCTTGATTGCTTTATTGAGCTAGATTAGGTTAGTATGTTGCATGCTTTAGAGTTATTTGCATATTTAAACTAAGCATTTTATTTATCATGAATTTTGGAAATAAAAATATATAAATTTAGGATATTAGATTTTTGTTTCATTAGCTTAAATTGCATGTTTAATTATTTGACATTTTTTTCGAAATTAATTAAAAAAAAAAAAAAAAAAATCATCATGCATATGTCATGTAGAATTAGGGCATCCTTTGTACGTCATTGCACATTAGGACAAAATTGCATATTTCATTTTAAGTTTAAATTGATTTAGATAGACTGCATCTTAGTTAGAGATTGCTAAGTTAAGATAATATCTTGGTTTAAATTAAGGTTTAGCTTGACCTAGTCCTTAATATAAGTTGGATAGAATCTTAATTTAGCTAGATAATTTTCACATTTTTCTAATTTCGAATTTCATAAAAAAAATACAAAAAATGTCTTAGGATAAATTAATTCCATTCTCTAGGATAGATTGCACATTTATTAAGAAAACACAAAAAAATATTATGTGCATGTCATTTAGAATTAAATTCATGAAATGCATGCCATTTAGTGATTGTTGCTAGGTCCATTTAATTAGAAATTGCCTGTCATTAGAATTATGTCATTTAATTATATTGCATTGCATAAAGCATGATTCTTATTAAATAAGTGAAAACAAACAAAAAAATAATTGAATGTTAATTATAAATCATATCTAGACTGTTGATGTGAATTCTGATCTAACACTGTAAATGCTTTTGTTGTTATGAGATAAATCCCGTAATTTATTCATTGCTTTCTTGGGTGTTAAATTGGTGGTTTGTGCACCCGCATGATCACCAAACATGTTAGGAAATAGATTTAAAATTAATCCAAGTTGCCTGCAAAAACATTTTTGAAAATAAAAAGAAATGGTACCGAAAGGGCATTAGAGAAGTCTAGTGTAACCAAGTCCCCATACCCAAAGTCTCGATTCGTAGAGTAAAAAATAATTATTTTACTTACGTGTCTAATCGACCTACCATAAACTGATTAATGGCAACTACTAGATAAAATCCATTTGTATGTTAAAAAAATTTGAACCTAAGTCACGAATTGGTATGGGTTTGGGAGAGCCCGAGCTAAGTTTAAGCTTAGTAATCCATTAGCCAAATCCTAGATGATTCACACCCGAAAATTTGGTTGCGACAAGCAAGATCAATTGATGACAAGGGGTGCGATAATCATAAGAAAAATGATAATAAGCTGAGTCGCAAAACATGTAAATCAATTTTGGTCTTGTGTTGTTTTAACTAAACAATTTTTCAGAAATGATAATCAAGAAAATGAATAGATTGCGCCAAAAAGAAGAGAGGGTAAATCTCTTTAATCACCTGAATCCCAGCCCATCCCTTTTGGACATCAGACTGGACGGCATCGGACTCATTGGCCCAACCCCACAGGAGCCTCCGGTTCTTAACCGGGCCGAAGAATGTCTTGGAAGCGTAGAAGTTGCCGTAATCGTACCTCAGGCCGCTCCACCCATCGGCCGAGGTGTTATCCGGCACGTACCTGTCCTCGTCAGGGTGATAAGTCCCGATCGTGTAATACTCATACCGCGTTAGATCGAGGCTGACCTTCAAGACATGCTTCACACCTTGGCCGAGCGCCGACGTGTCCAGCCCATTGGCGTTGTTTTTTGAAACCGGGAAGAAGTCAGGGCACTCCCACATGCCGGTCTTCGGCGCCGAGTGCAGCGGGTGCTTTGCCTTGGTCCAGTGGATGAAATCCCTGCTCCTGCATAACAAATTCACATCTTCATGTTATAACCATGTCACCGTAATGATAAGCCTAACCTAGTCCTAGCACCTTCTATACTTGTACAATTGAATAATGAATTGCATGATGCCGAGAAGTTTTAACATATTTTAAATATCAAATCTGACCTAACATATGAAAAACAAAAACGGGTTTAGTGTCCATAATATATACAATTATAGATTCCGATCAACCGATTCTTGGATAGATTCCGATCTTTCTAGAACACTAAGGGAGCATACGATTAAAATGATATATTATAACCCCATCAACCGATTCAATGATAGATTCCGATCCTACTAGAACGCGAGGGGAGTATACAATTAAAATAATATACTCCACATCGTGTTAGTAGGTCGCGCCACTAATTATTCACCATACCTATACAAATATGCCATCCCCCGATGCTTCCTTCTGCTGCCAACAAGGATCTTCCAGTGCCCATCCTCGAACCACGCGGTGGTCGGGTCGCGAAAGGCGCTGGCGTTGACGCCAGGCCCAGGGTCGACGATGGGGTTGTTGTCGGGCTTGGTCCACTCGCGGAGGTAGGGGTCGGATGCATTGGCAGGAACAGCGTAGTTCTGGACCTGGCGGTTCTTGGTGTCGATGCCGGTGTAGAGGATGACGGGGCGATTGCCCGCGAGGACGGTGGCGGATCCAGACCAGCACCCATTTATGTCGAAGGGCTTGGTCGGGTAGATGGCGGGAGGAGGGCCTGCCAGTTCACCAGGTCCTTGGAGACCGAGTGGGCCCACACTATGTTGCCCCACACCGCCCCTTTGGGGTTGTATTGGTGGAAGAGATGGTACCATCCATTGTAGTGCATGGGTCCTGCTCAATTCAACCATTTGATTTCACTCACATAGAGAAAAAAATACGATTCATGTAAGGTGGAATGGTTGCAAAACTTAATTAGATTAAAATTAGAAAGAAAGGAAAAAACAGGATGTTCATAAATTTGATATACTCAACAACGTGATAAATTCAAGTTAACAATTGAATAAAAACTTTTCGATGTCTTGTAAGAATATGACAAATCAAATCATACATTAAATATAAGGACATATAGTGAGCAATGTCAATACAAATAGACATATGTATGAAATGTCGAGTGCGGAAATTACCATTTGGATCTGCTGAATCATTACATTCGAGGTAGAGATTTGAAGTGCGAAACAAGAGAGGAGAACAAACAAACAAAAAAAGTAAGTAGCGATTAGTTAAAGCAAGTGATATCGCATGAATATAAATTCAAATCAAAAACCTTGGAGCATAGATCATAGCATCAGGTGAATTAAATTGGAAAATGGGGTTTTCATCAACGACTCCTTTTTCACAGCAACAACAGGCATGCGGCAGTACGAAAATTATTTCCTAAATTCATCCTTATTAATTACTTCCGTGCTAAGACCCAACAGAGACCACAAGATGCGCACGGCACTCTCCACCCTTGTCGCACCGAAAGCTTATCTTCGAAGTCGACCCCAACATTTCATTGCGGCCAACTTGTTGTCGTGAACTTTCCGAAGATGGGGGCCAACCGACGTTGTATCGTCCTTATGTCGACCACATCCACTTCTGATTAGAAAATTTCCAGATATTTATGTCCCGAAGCTAAGGCAATAATGCTCAGCCAGGCACAAAAGAAATTTTTAGTGATTTTTTTTTCAATTGTTTTTTTCACTTTATCCATGCAGCATTTCAAATATTTAAGCTAAAGGTAATATATATACAGTGGCTTTTTTCTCCCGATATTTTACTTCAATCGCTATTTTTTCTGGTCACTTCCCACATCAATTCATCATTCCCCTTCGTTTTATTTTTGGGCTCTCCCAAAGTCTGAGGAACGGGTATGCCATGGTTGATGAGCTAGAAAAAGCCCCAGGTTCTGGCCGCTTCCTTGATCTAGGCGACTATCGCAGGGTGGCCGTCGGTGGAGTCCTGTCCGGAGAGGTCAATTACGGGGATCGAGAGGGTGGCAGCTGTTGGAGGAATTTGATTACTAATGAAGATCAAGCATGTTTGATTGTTCTTTGATATTTTGATACATGATTGTAATTACTGTTCTTAAGATAAAATTTGCCCCCGTTACTGTTACTGTCACATTTAAAATAAACATACCTCCAAGATATATATCAAAACTACATAGATTCAGGTTTAGTAATAACTAAATTTCGCTTTCAGAATTTCAATCTTCTCAAACTTATATTTAACAGAGAAGACAGGAGAGAGTTATTATTCTTAGGACAGTTGTGCGGATGCTATTAAAAGTCAAAACCTACTCCCACTGAAATGAAAATCATTCTCGCCAGATTATCCCTTTCTAAAAGTGGCGCTCCCAGTTAGGTTGTGCATTATGGTTCACGTACGGGATTGCGAGTAATGCCCGGAATACAGACGACTTGTCATAGAAGGTGCCCTTTTTTTGACATTTTGCTAAGAAAAGGGGAGAGGAAGCAGTGATCGATACCGATAACTAAAAATCGAGGCGAGCTCTAACTGAGGACCATTCCAAGAGTTAGGCAGAACATATTCAAACTACCCAAAAGGAGCCTACCTCATCATTTTAGAAAGTGACTCATGAATCGATTTGAATGTCTGTAAGGCATTAATTGGCGTGACGCTATTGCACTTTTGACGGAGGAGACTCATTAATCTAATTATGTCTCTGCCATCTTATGCTTACTACAGTAATCTTTTCATGTGCAATAATTAGTTAGATAGCTCATTGCTGAAGATTTTATTAAAGAGCATCTCATTGTATATATTAACTAACCAAATAATACTCGATGCCTTGTTTAATTTATTTTTTTCAAGTTTCATACATAAGTTCAATATCAACTAGGGAAGATATTAGGTAGGAGAGGTTAATGCCTCCATACGGTGAATCATTCAAAAATATTTTCTTACGTGGTGAGGCACTCGTGTGTCTAAACTTTCAGGTATCTCAATCATTGAGTGTCTATTGATTTAGACCTAAATTATTATTCCAAATTAGGAAAATTATGGAATTTTGGAATAATCATACGTAGAATTAAGTGTCAATATTTTGGTGTCCTGAAAATTTCAGAAATTTTATATTTGAAAAAAAATCAAAATACGTGAGTTACGAGATTTGAATCAAGCAAAACCAAAAACCGAAGGCCGATCAAGAGAGATTGAAGTAGCATGCTGTATAAGTAAAATCCAGTAAAAAAAACAATAAGGTTGAGAAACCTCGTGATGCATCTACTTTTTTCCATAACCCATGCTGTCGCACTCGTCCGTCCTAAAGATGAGCGTGGCATAATCAACCAGACGGGATTGGAGTTTTATTATTGAGAAATGCTTACGTGACTATCCTCAATTTACTGTGAGAACTACCTTAGGCGCATTCAATTTGGAATCTTGATCTTTGCGATCATGGACTTGCTGTCGAAGCCCTTGCTGAAGAGGTTGTGGGAGAACTCCTGCTCGGTGAAGTCCCTGTAGATGGCAGGCCTCTCGGGACTCAGCAACTCGGGCAAGGGTCCATAGTAATTGCTCGATCCGCTCCGCCACTTTACCAGGTTCAAGAACATGACGATCGAGATCCTTGGCTCCTTAGCCGAGTTCGCGGCCACGCAGTGCTCCACGCTCTGGTACTCTCCGTTCGACACGATCTGTCATACGAACAAAGCAATTGCACTGGTTTCAGTAGGCAAGATTAATGATAGTAACCACACTGGAGATTAAAGATAAGAGCAGTGCACCTGGAGGAAATCACCAACGTTGACGATCAGCCCTCCGCGCACAGGGCTCACCTCCACCCATTCGCCGCCGTGCTTCACCATCAGACCTTTCACCTGGTTCTGCACCAGCACCGTCAAGAACGACGAGTCGCTATGCGGCGTCAGCCCCACCGTCCGCTCCGGCTCCGGGCACGGCGGGTAACATATCCCCGCAAACATCCTCTTCTCCGAGAACGTCAGCTCCTTGAACCTCCCTCTCTCCAGCCCCAGCCCCTCGCCCAGAAGTTCCATCACGTTCTCCGCCACTTCCGTCGCGTGGCGGTCCCAGGCCACCACCTCCCCTCGGCATACCTCCGGTATCTCCTCCACTTCCGGTGGATCGGGTCCCATCCACACCTGCAGCGCGTCATGCCACGCCGCGGCCTTCGACCGGTACAGGTCGCTGTTGCTCGCATACATGACTCCGCGGTTCTCGTCACGCCTGTAGTACTTGGACTTCGCCTCCTGCGGCTGCTCATGGAAGGCCTTGATGGCGTCTAGGGTTTCGTCGATCGTTGAGACAGGCACCCCGTGGTTGATGAGCTGGAAGAAGCCCCAGGTTCGGGCTGCTTCCTTGATCTGGGCAACGATCATGGGGCGGCGGTCAGTGGAGTTTAGGTCGGAGAGGTCGATGACGGGGATCGAGAGGGTGGCGGCGTTTGAGCAAGGCTTGAGCTCGGAGAGAGTGTCTGGAGGGTGGACGAAGATATCAGGTATGGAGGTGATGCCCGAGTCCGAGAGGCCCTTGACGCCTGATTTGGACTCGTCGAACTCCTTCACCGCCTTCATCCGGTCGTAGGCCGGGGCAGTCGTGTCAGCGGTGGCGGCTGCCATTGATGTCGAGCTTTTACGATCGGCTTGATGAAATGTGTTTGTAATTCTAATATTGGCGATATCAGAGTATTCGTTTGCTTGCTTTGGCAAAGATATAAACGTGCAAGGACTTTATGCCATGTCCAGCGTGCTGTGCGGATGGTCAAATTGGAAAAAAAAAAAAAAAAAGGAAGTGTAAAAGCAAATTTTTTTCTCTTTTCTTACCAAAAATTTGAAGTACGCTTTTAGCTTTTGATTATTGCAAAATAATAATGTGATAATTTAGATTTCTTTGTTTATTAAGTGCATACGCAGCATTATTACGGCAATAGAATCATGCAATTGATAAGACGGGACCAAAGCAATCTTATGCAGGGACCCATGCTCATCTAGAACATAATTCATAGACAGCTAACCTAATTTTTGCATATATACCATTATTTGGTTAAAATCATTGACTTATGAATATGATTTATATGTTAGTACAAGTCGTGTTACATGTGATATACAAAATTATTGATAAGTGCTAGTGCATGCATATGTCACAGGACGGGAGATCTATTTGGCACAACCAGAAAAATATCACATCTTCGAGTATTTGAAAAGGTAATGTAGAGATTTCACGCTTTGTGTTGTACAATTAAATTTTAAGGCGTGGCAAATTGGAAGATGGAAACCTTTGCTTTCGGGTTGAGATATGAGATATGATTATGATTTGAGGGATTGTAGAAGGAACGAATCAAGAATGTCCAATTGCCACAATCAATGTGGCAAATCATGGTGGCACATGATACCCAAAAGCATGGTCCATGAATAAAAGTCATGGACCACAGCGACCCCCCACCCACCTCCCCCACACAAAAGTAAAAAATAAATAATAAATAATAAATAAAATGAAATGTAATTTAAAAAAAAGGTCAAGGATCACATGCATGCGTTATGGATACATCAAGTACATGCATATGGCTCCTTAAACGATCTCCATATCTTAACTAAAGGATGAAAAGAGAAAAAGTAAGTTGCTAACAAATGACAACATCCTGTGCATTATCCGCATCATCTCATGTTACCATGTCGATGGTACTATATAACACAAGGAGAAATGCTTTCTAGTAACATATGCATCAATGCACCATGAGGTGAGTATTTAAATATGCAAAATGGTGACGCATGAGAAGAAAACTTTTCATAAAATTGTATTTTTCCAATCAATACTCTTTGAAAATAAATATGATCCAACAAAGTTGGGCTACAAAAATCGACAATGGTGACCTTACCAGTTATCTCATTCATTTTCGTCAAATAAATATGATGACTATTTAATCAATGATCGTATATATAAGTAAATATTAAAATTCTTCCTCTAATCGATGGAATGAACATATGAGCAAGAGCTGTAGAGCTCGCAATTGCTTATTGCTCAACCTTTGTAAGACAACACGAACAATAGGTTTTATGAAGTGATCTTACTTCAGTTCCATGGAGAGCTCAAGAAGTTATGTGTAGATTCTTTTATTTCTTTTCAAATCGAACCTTAGTAAAGGAAAAAAATTACTGTTGATTGGATATACGAACAAAGAGCAAGACATGGGCGTACTTACATTCGCCTAAAGGACATAATTTTACTTGATCTTAGCCATTAAATTACGTTAGCCACACTCGATAGAATGGTCAAGTGGGCTCAAATGCTCTAAAAGGACGTAAGAACTGCCCCCAAAAGATAATTTCTATGAGAACGGCGTAAAATAATAAGGAAAATGGACGGATTTTATTTTAGAAAGTTTGGAGATTGGATCTCTCGCGAATAAGTCGTCGAGAAAAGTATTCACATACAGGACTTTGGTGGCCAATCAAGGACAATAATAGAGCTACGCATCAACACTATATATATAGAATAGTCTTTACGAAGAAAAAGGACGAGATTCCCAGTGTCCCACGGCGGTTCAAAAATAGACAGCGGGGCCAATGTGGGGAAGAAGGCATCGCTGACTCACCTACTACGAGAAGCGGTCTGTAGTCAAATTCCCTTCGGGAACATCTTCAAACACACCACCCCTTAGAGTGCAAATAATTCACACTTGGATGATCTTTGTTAGCGAAACAGTTTGTATAAAATTGCGAGAATAACAATTTGTTGTGAGTAATAAATTCTAAAAAAATAGGCCTTATAACATTCTATAATTATCTATTATTTGATTTTTTATGATCTAGAATATAATATTATTGTCGCAATATATTAGAAACCTCCACTTGGACCGGGCATCTTCCTAATCTATGAATCAGTAAGGTTACTTGTATGAGTCCGCAATTTACTTACCTAAGATAAGCATCACCGTCGTAAAAAAATATGTATCCACAACGACTACCTTATTTGTTTTATTGATTGTGCGCACTCTACTGTTTATTCCCTGAGTTAATGCACCATCCGGGACGTGCTTTGTCATTCACATCCTAGGTCCGGCCATCAGCCTTGCTTGGTTTGTCCTGAGACAGACATCTCATCGACATAGACATCGCACTTCGACTTTTGCCCGAGCTGTGCACTTATTTTGATAATTTCTCAATTGGTCCTTTTCTTTTTGTAAATCATCTTTTGGATGTAGTTAGCTACTGCATTTTCTCGCCAATTCATGATCTCCTTTTGGCATTCACGTACGAATATTTTTCGCAGCAGAAATCTACGTAGTTGAATGCCAAATTGAAACAATAAATAAAAAATTCAAAAACTTCAAAATTTGTCCATGTCATCATGGTCATGCCAGGTAGGACAGTAGGCACCAATTGAATTGTCTCGTCAACCATTCTGACCAAAATTAGTCAGAATGACTATATTGGCAAATTATTAAAATGTTTATGATTAAGTTTGCACAATTAATATATTTAAGATTGAATTAGCTATCATACAATAAATCTAGGACTTTTTGACAACTTTTCCAGTTATAATCCCAAAACTGGCTTATTATTTGATTAATTGTTCCATATTAAGAAAAAGGGATGTTATTGCATGATGTTAGTTCAATTGGTATTGATGAGAATTCAAAAAAAAAAAAAATTATTGCTTAAAGAAACAGCCAGTACTTTTTAACGTTTATTTATTCGTTTATTTATTTATTGAGTTCCAAATAAAATAGTGTAACTCACCATTTCCAATTCAATTACCATCTAGTAACGGGTTAACAACTTTCAGTTGCGTGACATACATGCACTTATTTGACTTCTTCTTCTTCTTCTTCTTCTTCTTCTTTTAATTTTCCAACATTTTTTATTGTTTACAAATTTTTATCTGCATTTCTTAGCAACACCTTTATATTTTCAACATTTTAGAATTTACCAACCTTAATTAAAGGGACTTACCAATTATTCTCTTCATCAGGTAGCTTTAGAGCATATTTGTTTATGTTTCAACAAAAACCAAAAACAACTTTTTATTTTCCCCACCAAATTTGAATAAATTATGAAAAAGTTATATGTGAATTTTAGCGTCAAAACTTGTATATATTGAAATTTTTGGTGTTATAGGGTAAGAAAAAGCCAAAGTATGTCCGTTGCAAAATTTGAATTAAGCAAATAGCAAAAAAATAAAAATAAAAATAAAAACCAATCCAATCACACCCTTAGTTTACTAACTCTAATTTGAATTACTTATCAAGTTTAATTTTCTTTCAACTACCAACTTTCCTTATCTTAGATCAACTTTTGTATGCGTCTCTCAATTACGTTGTTAATTTACCGCCCTTTAGTAAGTTTACTAACTTAAATTCATGCTATTTATTGATAATCAACTAATTCTAATTTCAATCCTCATATGAGTCAATTACATTCTTATGTTTTTTTTTTTTTAAATTATCTACTTTCTTTTGGGTTACTTTGTAGAAAAAAGATGGTAAGTTACCAAATAAATGTTAGTAATTTTATATAACCATTGGTAAATTTAAGATGTTGGTAAAAAATTTCATAAAAATTGGTATATATAAAAAGATTTTTTTTTTTAACAGAGATGAAAAAGTATGAAAAAAACCAAATGACGGTTGTGATTAACTTTCTAAAAGGGTTACTAATGCAAAATTAGTTGATAATGTAATGTTGAAAAGGGTTGGCAAGGCTAATAAAAGTGGCATACATAAACAAGTTGGTCAATTTAAAAGGAAAAACAAATATAAGTTAGTAATCTATTCAAATAAGAGTAGGTAATCTAAAATAAGAAATTATTTAATTAGAGAAAAGTTGGAAAGATACACGCAAAAATGAGAAAATATTGAGCACCTTACTTACCAAGTCAACAATAAATCACTCCATTCATTGATGGATACGTGTTTAATGAGCTCACATTTCAAATTTTTCAAAAATCCCTTTCTTACTCATCGTCTATCTTCCATCAACACGCCCCCACACCTTGTCTCTCTCCTCCATCAACACCCCACACCTTATCTCTCTCCTCCATCACTCTCTCCTCCATCTTTCGTCTCCATCACTTTCCTTCTCCATAACAAGACAAAAGAGGCAAGTTTATGATGCAACACTATTGGCATTGTCACTTTCACTCCCCCACTAAAGCTCAATACAGCACCAAAAATGGTGGTTTCTTCGAGGGCTTGGATGCTCTTGGCTAATGGTATGGCTGTGTCGACCACCATACTCCCAGGGCTCTAGCTCTGAAGCCCTCCATCCTATCGATCTCTAAGTTCGTGAAGGTTCAAATCTCTCTCGTGTGTTAAGCCTCCGTACATCTACCTCATCATCACTGGCATCATCATCAACGTAGCTACTTCCCAAGCTCTAGGGGAAAAAAAACATAACGACAAATAAAGAACTCACTATTTTGTCCAAAAGCAAATCCAAATTGTCTCCAATTTCTAAAGATGTGAGTGGAGAAGAAGGATGGAGAAGAGAGTAGAAAGACAAGGTGGGGAAAAAGTGGGCCCCACCGAATACTTATCCTTTAATGAATTGAGTAATTTATTATTAACTTAACAAGTAAGGTCTACTTGATATTTTCTCCACAAAAAATGGTATTTTCATATGGTAATCGATAAATGTAGACGATCAGAAGTTCAAACAAAACTGACAAATTAAAAAATCAAACAACATTAGTAAGCAATTCAAAGAAAATTGAATAATAAAAAATTACTTCATTTAGATGACCAAAATAAAATTCATAGTCTCTCGTTCATGGGATAAACCTCTCTATCCTGATCTTCATTGTGATAAGAAATTAAAAATATTATTTGGTATTGACCATTTCACCCCGTAAGCATATTCAATGGACTAAAAATTACCACTACCCGGGTAACGATAATTCTATTTATAACCAATTTCATGCATGGCCCGTTGAAGAAAATATATTCTTGGAGCGAATAAACATCCTAATTAATTTATTTGTGCAAGCAAATTACTTGTCAGCTGTCTACAAACAAGATCTAGCTGCCTATCGCCTCTCGGTCAAAGGGCGATTATTTACTATTTACATTGGGCATCAAACGCAGCCCTATCCTCTACCTAATGTTGCCTAGAGCCGAAGACATACTGACGTTTTTGCTCTACTCAAGAGCTTGGTTCATCACCGGCCGGTTCATGCTCCAGGCATCGAGAGTCTCGATCGTGATCGTCTGAGTCCCGTTGTTGAAGGCGAAGAGACGGGCATTGCCGAGCAACGCAAGTGTCGGGTACACCCTAGATGTGATGCATGTCTTGCCTCCTGCCCCGAAGCTCTCCACCACGGAATGATCGATCTGGACATTACAATTTCGTTTACAAATTGAATGGATGCGCGTCCGCAAAATTCCGCCCAATTTTGGCGATTTCGCTACCGACCCTCCAACTGGGACGAGAAATGAGTTAAGGATTGAGGATGGACCATATCACTTACCAGACTCCTGAGAGAAATCTTCCCATCGCTCAGATCCACGTCCACGAAACCAGCAAACGATGGTTTATAGATTCCTAATTTGAGAGACGAGCTGCATTTACCCCAAAAAAAGGAATTAAAGACGTAATCATAATTCTAGTAACAAGAAAGATCGCATGATATAAAATCAAATTTGACAGACCTCCTTGCATCAGAGCACATGAGCACTTTGTGCTTATTTTTGTCATCGGCTTTGAATATCCTGAAGAAGACAGGGGTGAACTCTTCCAGGTGCTCAGAAGCCAGCGTCAAGAGCCCGAAAGGCCCAACATTGCCTGGAACTCCCGACCCCTTCAAGCCGCAGAGGTCTTGCGCGTTCACCCAGCTCGAATCGAATTGCTCGGCCCCGTCCAGGCTCGAGAACGAGAACACCACGTCCACATCAGCCTGCCAACGTTGACAATGACAATATAAACTTGTAGGAGATTTCTTCACTGAAGCATGTGTCATCATGTAGAAATCTTCAAAATCCTAATTTGTCCTAAGTAAACCACTCAATGTAGGAAATAAACGCTAACACTCATTCAACTATGGATCATCAATCAAATTTTGGTGCACTGGACTAAAGATCATAGAGCAAATATGTGAACCTGAGCTGCTGTAATTCCCTTAATCTGGACATGTTCACCATTGTTGAGCTTGACACTGCTCATGTGAACATTTTGTCCCCGCAGAGTTTCTAGCTCTTCAACAGGCCATTGCAACAGTTGTTTTCCATAGCTGTCAAGCCATATTTTCCTTGGAATCGTCTGCATCAAAGCCATAGAATGTAACAACGTTTTATTCCATTCCACTTACAAAAGAACTCGAAAAACTAAAATGAAAGCATGTCTAGAAAATGAGAACATGTTATAAGCGACCGTCCATCGTCACAGATCACTAAATCAGCTGCAGTGAGAAGGCTTATTGCTACCAATCATGTTATGTCATTTGTTTATGCAGTGGAATCCCTACTGCTAAAAAACAAAATGTTGAAGCGGGATCAACTGATGATGAGGGGTGCGATAATCATAAGAAAAATGATAATAAGCTGAGTCGCAAAACATATAAATTAATTTCGGTCTTGTGTTGTTTTAACTAAACAATTTTTGAGAAATGATAATCAAGAAAATGAATAGATTGCGCCAAAAAGAAGACAGGGTAAGTCTCTTTAATCACCTGAATCCCAGCCCATCCCTTTTGGACATCAGACTGGACGGCGTCGGACTCGTTGGCCCAACCCCACAGGAGCCTCCGGTTCTTAACCGGGTCGAAGAATGTCTTGGAAGCGTAGAAGTTGCCGTAATCGTACCTCAGGCCGCTCCACCCATCGGCCGAGGTATTATCAGGCACATACCTGTCCTTGTCAGGGTGATAAGTCCCGACCGTGTAATACTCATACCGTGTTAGATCGAGGCTGACCTTCAAGATATGCTTCACACCTTGGCCGAGTGCCGACGTGTCCAGCCCGTTGGCGTTGTTCTTCGAAACTGGGAAGAAGTCAGGGCACTCCCACATGCCGGTCTTCGGCGCCGAGTGCAGCGGGTGCTTTGCCTTGGTCCAGTGGATGAAATCCCTGCTCCTGCATAAAAAATTCACATCTTCGTGTTATAACCATGTCACCGTTAAATGATAAGCCCAACCTAGTCCTAACACCCTCTATACTTGTACAATCGAATAATGAATTGCATGATGCCGAGAAGTTTTAGCATATTTTACATATCAAATCTGACCAGTCAAAATGATAGATTCCATAATGTATACAATGATAGATTCCAGTCAACCAATTCATGAATAGATTCCGATCCTTCTAGAACACTAGGGGAGCATACAATTAAAACGATATATGATCACCCCATTAAGCGATTCAATGATAGATTCTGATCATATTAGGACGCGAGGGGAGCATACAATTAAAATGATATACTCCACATAGTGTAAATAGGTCGCGTCACTAATTATTCACCATACCTATACAAATATGCCATCCCCCGATGCTTCCTTCTGCTGCCAACAAGGATCTTCCAGTGCCCATCCTCGAACCACGCGGTGGTCGGGTCGCGAAAGGCGCTGGCGTTGACGCCAGGCCCAGGGTCAACGATGGGGTTGTTGTCGGGCTTGGTCCACTCGCGGAGGTAGGGGTCGGAGGCATTGGCAGGGACAGCGTAGTTCTGGACCTGGTGATTCTTGGTGTCAATGCCGGTGTAGAGGATGACGGGGCGATTGCCCGGAAGGACGGTGGCGGACCCGGACCAGCACCCATTTATGTCGAAGGGCTTGGTGGGGTAGATGGCCGGAGGGAGGGCTCGCCAGTTGACCAGGTCCTTGGACACCGAGTGGGCCCACACTATGTTGCCCCACACCGCCCCTTTGGGGTTGTATTGGTAGAAGAGATGGTACCATCCCTTGTAGTGCATGGGTCCTGCTCAATTCAACCATTTGATTTCACTCACATAGAGAAAAATTATATGATTAATGTAATGTGGAATGGTTACAAAACTTAATTAGGTTAAAATTAGAAAGGAAGGAAAAAATGGGATGTTCACAAATTTGATATACTCAACAACGTGATGGATTTAAGTTAACAATTGAATAAAGAACTTTTCCATGTCTTGTAAGAATATAACAAATCAAATTGTACATTAAATTTAAGGACGAATCTCAGTATATAGTAAGCAATGCTGATACAAATACACATATGTAAGAAAAGTCGGGTGCGGAAATTACCATTTGGGTCTGCCGGATCATTACAGTTAAGGTGGAGATTTGGAGTGCGAAACAATAGAGGAGAACAAACAAACAAAAAAAGTAAGTAGCGTTTAGTTAGAGCAAGTGATATCACATGACTATAAATTCAAATAAACCTTGGAGCATAGGTCATAGCATCAGGTAAATTAAATTGGAGAATGGGGTTTTCATCAACGATTCCTTTTTCACAGCAACAACAGGCATGCAGAATTATTTCCTAAATTCATCCTTATTAGTTACTTCCGTGCTAAGACCCAACAGAGACCACAAGATGCAGGCGGCACTCTGCATCCTTGTCGCACCGAAAGCTTATCTTCGAAGGCGACCCCGACATTTCATTGCGGCCAACTTGTGGTCGTGAACTTTCCGAAGATGGGGACCAACTGACGTTGTATCGTCCTTATGTCGACCACATCCACTTCTGATTAGCAAAACATAAATCTCACGATGGTTCTCTTAGAAAATTTCCAGATGTTTATGTCCCGAAGCTAAGGCACGAAGGATAATGCTAAGCCAGGCACTAAAGAAATTTTTAGTGATTTTTTTTTCATAAAAATAATATTGTTTTTTTCACTTCATCCCTGCAGCATTTCAAAGATTTAAGCTAAAGGTAATATATCTACAGTGGCATTTTTCTCCCGATATTTTTCTTCAATCGCTATTTTTCTGGTCACTTCCCACATCAATTCATCATTCCCCTTCGATTTATTTTTGGGCTCTCCCGAAGTCTGAGGGACATTACATACTCCAAGAAAAGAAGCAACAAAGAAAGAGAGTGAAGAAAGATTAAGAAAAACCCTAAGGCAGAAAGTCATGGGACTGTCAAAGCGACCCGTTCGCTTGAGAACTCAACATTAATCAAAAACCCTTTAACCGTCTATGGAGTCTTTTTCCAATGCAGGAGCCGCCTAGGTGCGAAAGCAGGACTTTTGCAGGCAAAACGAAACGTGTAAAAAAAGCAGGACAATCTTAATTTGTCCTATTGATCGGAAGTAATCCAAATATAACAAAAAGCAAAAGCCAAAGGAAGGAAAAAAAAAAAGACAAATGGTGTGATGGCCCCGCAGCCCGATTGATGATCCAGACCTCCATTGACCAATCGCATGATTCTCGTGGTCCTCGTGAAGGCACCAATTGGGTCAAGAAAACAGCAGTAGCAGCTGCAACAGGAGCTGTGCACGGTGTACCGGACAAACCATGATTTAGAAATGATGCGATTTTCATGATTCATCATCCTTAGGGTGACTATCGCATTAATCCACGGCCCAACTTGATCTATTACTATCTCTAATTGTCATGTCTCTACCATAATTTCTGATTAGAAAGTGCAAACCAGGATGGGAGATCGATGGGAAGAGCTGTTCCAGGTCTCAGCTCTCTACAATAAGCATTTCACCACCAAGTTCTTGTCTTATGATGGCAAAGATGCCTCTCCATTGAATGTGGCCTCCTACTTAAGCCATCATCTACTATTTGATGTCTTATAAAATTGATTTCTTTGACTAAGTATGGCAAAAAAGGCAGATGGGAACATAAAGGACACATTAGTAGCCTTCCCTCCTTCTAGATGGTTGAAGATAAGGGTGCCTTTTGATTTTTCTAGTCCACACATTCATCGCTTCGATCCCAGCCCGCCTCCCACTGGCTCTTACTCCCAATACCCGGAAGATGAATAACCCTTTTTATAGCAAAAAACGAATAAAATTTGAAGAAGAATGACTTATTAAATACACAAAAAAAGAAAAACTCATGCAGAAAACCGCTAGTCAGATCTCTACAAGGGATGACTTCGTCGAATATAATGTAGTTCCATGCATACCTGACCTACATGGTACGATAATGTGTCAGGGAAGGCTCTTAAAGACGAAGGTTTTCCGGAAGACAAGGAGAGTCAAAGGCTCTCAACCCTAAACAATCAGCATCCAAAAGGACGAATAACACCGAACAGATGAAACACACGAAAAGAACATCAAAGAAGAACAAAAATAATGTCCTGTTCCAGAGGAAGAACTCGACAATATGCGAGAAGTCATACCGTTGATCCAGTGTTTAGGAGGCTGAAAGTGGTAGCCGGTCCGATGGGCATACTTCACGGAGACGGCCGGGAGGGACTGGTACTCAGGATAAACCTTGTGGCGCGCCTCGACGGTGCAGTTCTCGTCGCCGAAATCGAAAGCTACGATCACGAGGAGAAGATAAAAGACCAGTGCAGGAGATTTTCGGAGAAACCGTGAAACGTCCATCGCGAAAGAAGAGGCTCAAAGGGAAGAGCGTGAAAGAGAGAGAAGTTATTACGGATGAGGTTGATTTTTAAATGAAGGGTTGCTCGCTTATTTATAGGGAGGGAGAGAGAAGAGAAAGAAAGTGTCGTTTAGATAAATAAGGAGGTTCTTTTGGATTATCCTCGCACTTATTTAGGTAGAGTTTTGTTTTTATCTTCGAGGGCTAACGACATTACATGTGTCGATCCTTAATTACTTTTGAATATTCCATAACCCCAAAACGGTTTTTTTTTTTTTAAGTCCAATCTAATTCATAAGCTTTTAATAATGCCCACTCGATGTAGCCCTATATTTGAAACTCCTAACACTTTCAACCGACGTGGCCATTTTGTTACCGTTCATGTGGCATCCACGTCATATATGTATGTACCGTTCTTTTGGCCCAAAAAGAAGGCCACAAGAAGAGATGGAAAAAAAAAAAAAAAATCTACGGATTTAGGGAAAATAATGTGGCAATTCATATCATTATATTAGCCCAACGAACACTGACATGGCATTTCATGTCGGGCAAATGCAAGCGATGTGGCAATATACGCAACGAACTACCTACATTGACCGGATTTTTTTAAAAAGTTTAGAAATCAGATTAAATAAAGAAAAGGTTCAAGAGATTGCCTCAATTTAAATATTCCATGAGATGGTAGGCCTTAGATTTAGTTAAATCTTATATGCACCCTAAACTGAGAGAGGATTCCAAATTCTTCTTTTCAGTCTATTTATGGTTAAAATAAATCTATTAGTAGAAGCAACGTCGATCTTATTACACGGGCATAGATTCGATTCCTTAAATCATTTATTTAGTGCAATCCCAAAGTCGGTATGCAGAAAATTCTCTTCAATCATAATTATAACTAATTTGCTTTTTTGACATCATAATCCTAATAAATGTTTTCCTTTGTACTCTTTTGATGTACATGAAAATACAAAGATGAGTGGGTTGTTTGAATGGATACAATATGTCGTAATTAAGATATTGTGGGAACATATTATTATGCCGACATCGATAATGGCGCAACTTAATTGGTTGCAATCTATGGTTACCCGGGACTTATCTGATCTATCATAATCTCCTATTTGACCGGAATTAGCTTGAGGATTTGCTTAATTTCCTTGATATAAACTGTTGAGTGATTATCAGCACAAAGCGTGATTAGCCTAATAGACTCCACGCCTGCTTAAGGGTAATGAGTTCAAAACCCAAGAGCGAGATAGAATTTCGCAATGAGAGATATAGTAGGTGAAGAATTTCCTCGGATAATTACTTAATTGCTTAATTAAACCTCGTGAAGTCGGAATAAATGATAAATTATTAGTTATAAGACAAAAATGAGTAGCATATTACTAGGGAAAATTGTCCAATTAGTTATAAACCTATTGTACAAATGTCAATCTAGCCTTAGTTTTTTTTTATTTATTTGGCCAACCTAGTTCTAAACATTTGCGTGAAATTCTATTTTAGTCTTTCCAACAAATTGTCGTAGGAAATATTTGACATGGCAGTGTGCGGCCAATGATGATTGGACCGACACATCAACAATTTTCGGTGGGAATTAACCGTAAAAACTATATCAAAATTTCATGCAAAAGTTTAAAATTAAATTTAAGAAATTAACAAATTTATACTGAATTGGCATATGTATAACAAGTTTGGAACTCAATGGGTAATTTTCATGGAAAAAGTGAGAGAGGATACAACAATCCGACTCTGTGTATAGCCAAAATACTGAAATAACATATCGGTTTTGAAATTGGGGGAAAAACGAACCGTTGGAAGAAAAATATGGTAAACAAAATTAGGTTAACCACGCCTTGGTTAACCCTAGGTTAATTACCCTTTTGGACCTTTGCTTATACCGACTATCTTCTCCAATTTTTTTCGTTATTTTTTCTTTCTTGGGCAATCCACTGAAGTTGATGAGTTGATTTAGGCACGTCCCCTTGCGGACCTTGCTTACACCGAACTGCCGATTATTTCTACATTCGTATCAGTAAAGAGCATCCATAACCTAGAGATTCGAAGTACCCGATTGCCACCAGTTTGTCGGATTCATCATTTTTCCAGCACGAAACACATGTTGGTCGGCCTCGTTCCCTCTTTGAGGTTTCTGCCTTCGTTCACGTGACAGTGACATCTCGACGTCGACGCTTTGAGCAGTATTGGGTGAGGGTCGCCAAAGTGCCTGAAAGATACCTTAGTAAAGTTTTCTTTGTGCCTTTGACAGGGTTTTATGTCGGCGTGGAAAAATGGTCTTCAGCGTCTTGTACGTGGACACCTTACTGATGCCTTGATCAAAACTCTGGTCCGGATTCGAGACCACGAATGCAACTCGAGGAAGTATTCGATGGTGACCATTTGAAGATAGTTGTCCGACTTAAAAAATAAACTGCATAAACTCTTCTCTACTCGATGTCATAACGACTCTAGGAATCATTTCTGCTGGAATCCATTAAAGCTCGATGGCCAACCCGATAGTGGTGGTGACAACAACTAGCCCCAAGCTAATTCTAAATCGCAACCGGATAGAATTTTGATTAGAGATTTGGCTCGGGGTTCCCTTGTGAAATTCTATAAGGATTGGAGCGCGCATGAAAAACATTCCTAAAACTGGAGATAGCGATGCTCGATTGAAAAAAAAAAAAAAAAAAGATGCTACAAATTTAAGGACCCAGGTTATAACCTCGAGCGTCATATCGAAAAAGAAATCTAAGTCGAGCGTGACATTTTCTTTTGAAGCATGTGCTTGATGAGCTTTGAATGTTACGTGCAGATTTTGGTTGTCTGGATCCGGTGCGCAAGAATGGAAGAAGGTAGGGAAGAGAGGGTGGGTCGAGGGCACTGCTTTTCCGGAAGCATATTCATCCTTTCTAGAGAGAATTGTGCTTATGTTGGAAAAAAAAAAAAAAAAAAACTACGTATAAGAGGAAAAATATGCAATACCGTTTGTTGTAATCAGAAAAATAATAATTCGGAGAGAGCAATAACAAATTCAATAACGACCAAGCCAATATATAATTTTTACAAATAAAGATGATGAATTACAAAGCAAATACAAACTTACTTGATTGCAATAAAATTATGATCACTAGGTATTCGATCGGGATTCTCTAAGTTGATAATAAACTTGCATATCGGTATATCGATAGTCAATCGACAACTTGCCTTTAAATCGATAACTTCTTCATATAATCGGCAACTTCAATACAAGAGTTGAGGTATGGCCAATCAAATCGCTTTAATCAGCAATTCAACAAAAGAGGTGAGATATGACTAACCGCATCTCTATGAGATGATTAGTTTCCGCCAATGATGCTAAACAGCTTCACGAATTATACCTCCCAAAACACAACATGAAACCATTTGTAATAGTACCATACGAACATGACTCTATCAAATACTTCTTGGAACTGACACACTGAGTATTATTTTTGTAGTGAAAACTCCAGCAAAACTCAAGGAGTGCTTCAAGGAGTTCATGATTTTCTAATTTTGACCTGAGGAAATATGTCTATTTATAAACAAGGGAAATAGTTGCAAAAGACTTAAAGGACAAAATCTCAAGAGTCATGGTGGTTACGCTCAAATTAGTTGAATCATTAACCTTCAATATTAAATTCAAAATTTGCAGTAGAACGAAGAGTCAAGAATCATGTGGATCATGCTCACATGAGTTGAATTGTTAACCCACAAGATTAAATTTAGAAACTGAAACAAAAAGTCGCGTTAAATGAAGGACACCTCACTAACGTTGAGCTATTGAAAACCGTAATATAACAATAATTACAACAGCTTAGACACCGTCCAATTCATTTGTCAAGACAAAGGAAAGAACATGAGGGTGTGAATTTCATTGGGAAAGCGCAAAGTTATCAGATCAGGTGCTTCGCTTCCACTTTCATGGGAAACATCACCCTCGCTCCATGCAAGCTCCAATCCCCAAGCCCAATCCCTAGAAGGTCTTGACAGGTTAAAGTGCCGCGGCAGACCATAACCAACACGACCCACCTCTTCTCTGGTCTTCGCCTTCTAAGTTTTGCTTGGAGACTTAGCACTTGATTGACCATCTAATCTGTTTTTAGGACATCAGCTTGTCTTTAGGGCAAATTCTTACATCGATCCGGGTCCATACGGATCACCAACAAGATCGACCTCTTGTCTGGTCTTCGCCTGCTAATTTTTGCTTGGAGATTTGGCACTTGGGGGACCATCCAACGTGCTTTAGGACATCAGGCTGTCTAGGGAAAGTTCTTACATCGATCCAGGGTCCATATAGATTGGCTTCTTTTTTTTTCTCGCCACTGATTACGTGGGGCTCGCACAATCGAACAAAGTTGATTGTGTGGTGTCAATGGGCATCTTTACAAATTTGATTGCCTGGCCTATATGCTCCAGCTATTCCCGTGATTTAATTTCTAATGGCAATGTCTGGCCATTTTGTCTATCGAAAGCACTGGTAAAGGACTTTGAGGGGTGGGGCAAAATTTTCATGTTTTTCATGTTTATAACCCAAGACATATCAATTCAACTTTTCATATTTGGCCAGTAGGAAAAGCCATGGCTTAAAAATGAGATACTATGCAGTGTTTTTGTGGGGTGAGGCAAAGACTTCAGCGGACTTGTACAAATGAACAGGGCAGAAAATGCACGCCGACCACTGAGACTGCTGGTGATAGGAGTCCACTACCCCTTCTTGTCTGCCACTATTCTCGTGGATCACTAGACCGACACCACCCCCCCAAAAAAAAAAAAAAAACTGAAAGCCCTTTGGATTGACACTGATAGAATCTACTGTAATTTCCAATGTATTGATTTCCTAGTTGGTATTCTAAAAATTGAAACTTTGACCCAGTTAACAATAGGAAGCCAAGTTAATTTCAACTGTTTTTTCTATGGGACATTGTAGTGGAGTTTATATTGTTTTAACTGAATCTGGAATTCTAGTTCTTGCTGTTTGAACTGGTAACGGAGATGTTATGAGGCTATACAACATAGAACTGAAGTTCCATGCAGTGCCTCTCTATATTGCAAGACTGGGGCTTGTTTACAGTGCACATGTGTTTTTCCACGCCAAACTATTGCGCAAGGCAATAATCGTTAGATCAATGAGAATGATTGTCGACTGTCGCATGGAGATGGATTCTCAGCCATCAGATTAGGAAAATTCATGTCGACAATTGGATCATCGTCGACAACTTTGCCTGGTGAAGTCGCTGTCTTTCCAGGTACAAGTGACCATTTGGGAGAATTAAGCCACACAACATGAATGGAGACTACTATTTCATTATCCATTTCAATGCCGTCATTTCGTGATCTTGCTTCTTTTTTCTTTTTTTTTTCTTTGGGTTTGTCCTAATCGAATTGTGCATTTGTTTTGTGAAAACAAATGATTTAGACAATATTTTCTCAAAAATAATCGATTGAATCACTTAAAAAAATGAATAAACGGAAAGTATATTTATTATACACGAAATTATTTAGACATAAATCGTTGTCCATAATGAAAATATTATTTATTAATTAATTATTTCAAACAATACAAAACATTTTTTTCTCTCTCTCTCTTATTATGCCTCTTTGCAGAGTTTAATCTGTTTTTTTGTGAGCGTGGATCAAATCCGACGCCTCACCCCGCCCCACCCAACTCCCTTACCATTGGCCGCATGCCTAGTGAGTCTCGCCTGGCTTGTCGCTGTCTAGAAAATTAGTGAAGAGAATTATGTCAGCTTCAGCTAGATAAAGGACCGATACAATTGCTGGAAGACTTTTGGCGAAACTGTCCTTTTGGTCCCCGGGCCAAACATGATCTCTGATGGGACGGAACTGGTGCACATAAAAAATCTAAACCCGAAAAATCCAAATCATTCCGCCCCGCCTGAAATGGCCAAGGCAGTCTTTGGGTCTATTTCAATTCTTGTTTTGGGGTAGGCTGAGTTTTTGGGCTTCACATGATGAAGCTCGCGATGGTGTAAACCTGCCCGGAATTTTAATATTTCTAATAAATACGACAAGTCATGGATATGTTTAGTTCCTGTGGTGGAGCATTTAATTCTTCAATTGCACCCGGAATTTATTTTAAGGACCAAACATCGAATGCACCAAAGAAAAGCGGTAATCAGAAGTTATATTTTGTGTGGGAATCCAAAATGGAAATTATAAACTATCAAATAACTTGGTGTTGATTGCTTGACTCGTACATGAGAGTTTTGATTGATATTGAGTACTACGATATAAGAACATTAAAGATAAAATCGGGCTTTAGCCCTCACTGACTTGGTTCGGTCCAGGCCTTTCTTATCTTTCAGGCCAGGCTGAAAATATCTCTAATCCCGGCCCGGTCTGTTTGCTCCCCTATATTCTCTGAGCATAATGCAGAAATCAAAGTATAAAATACTGCCCTTTGAGGCTGCACCAAAGCTTGCAGCAGAAGAGGCTAGAGAAAGTCAAAAAAGGAGCAACTCCCGCATTTAAATTCGAGAAGTCTGCGACAGTGACGGTAACCTCATCAGCATAAGAAAGAGTGCTCAGGAAGGCATCGGCTATTAGCCGGCAGTTCTGCATCATCTTTTGTCTACCGTGAAATTGGCGAAGAAGTAGTTGCAGTGCCGTTCATTCTTCTAGGGGAGGCAGAAAACAATCCGGGAGTTCATACTAAAACTTCACGCTGCTGCTACTCTTTCCTGCAGCAGGATTCTTCGGGTTCTCAGAGATGAGGGCTCATATTGATCCATTGCAGTACAATGTCGGGAAATTTGGGCCAACAATGGTGTGTTCACATCAAGCAGATTGAAAAGGACTCCCCCTGAAATGATGAGGATGCGCTTGCACGCTTTGGTATACAATGGATCTGCTGAAGCATTCTAAATCCATGAGCTTGAGAACAGAATATAAAGGAAGAGTGCATTGAGAATTCTTCACCTAGACTGCAGTTCTTTTGTTAGCTCTAACTCCTTGGACGTATTGCCACTTAAAAATTTCTTTCATGATTCCATTTATGCATCGACAATAGGCTGAGTAGCCAAGTATTATGCAGAGAAGATTATCAAGCTAAAGTGAAGTTTCTGCTCTCCATTCATGACTTTAAACTACTTGGCATTTAGAGGAAGAAGGAGAGGCTTTTCCTCACAAAACTTAGATTCAAATCAACTCATTTTCTATCCCTTTTATTAGAGGATATGACAAAATGGAAGAAGTAGGAGTACTAGTAACTTACCATAGATTCCCCGGAACTGTAATAATATTTCAAACGCAGGTGATTATCCGAGTTTCTATTACCAAGGTCACATCACAGGTATTTCCAAACTTAAAGCGGCAAGCCATTCAACTGGAGAATATGAGTCCTTCCACGAAGGGAATAACAATTAGTATATTCACATTGTGAGCAGAAAATGAAAATTGCTACCTGAACATCCCCGAGCTGTTGTTTTTTAAGCTTGACTAGAACTTCTTTCACAAGCGAGCAATCTCACCAATCGAGATTCTAGCATCTCTTTGTTAGGAACATCAACATGAGATCAACCTAGCTAGATAACATTTACATCAGAGCCATGAGAGACCATCTGTTTGAATCCTAAATAGTGGCTCCGCAAATACATTATAAAAAAATTGACATTAGGGGAGGAAAGCATGGTACCTGAATCCTCACAAGTTTCTAACAGCACTTTGAAATGTCTCTTTTAATTATGCTACAAAATGAATCGAAATGCATTCTGGAGAGCCAACCAAAGTCTTTTGACAACTTCACTTCTATCATGCTCCACAAGCAACGAATTTAAATGCTTTTCAAGGAATTTTTTTCCTCTGATTTCTGTTACCTTTCTTTTTCTGGGGATGAAACTGCCTCCAAGGAGAAGAAGTTGTAGACGTGCAGAAAGTCAAATGATCAGTTACCAATAATCTCCACAAGAACAAGCACCATCCTCGAAGTGATGAAACCTGTTTGCATCCCGGACTACAATCACCCTCTTAGTGACTGCTGATACAAACTTAATAAATGTGTGGCAGTCCCCACAAACCCTTAGATTTTTTGTGATTCTGATACAAGTACCCTCAGGAGTGGCAAGAAGGCCAAATGCAATTGCCAGTTTCTCACTGTGTGTCGATAGAATTCCGATCTTAACTTCCTCGTCAACGTCATGCAGTACAAAATCTGTATCAGGGACATAGCCAGCCAACTCTAATTTTTCAAACAAGTTCTTCAGGAGCAAGTAAATCTCCTGAGAACGTGGATGGTTAGTATCCCCAACAGCAAACCGATAAACCTTGTCAACCACTTCAATCCAAGTCCAACCAGGAACTTTTTTCAATCTCCGTTTGGTCATGAGGTCCCTAATCTTGGCCACGTCTCCCCATCTACCAGCATTTGCATATATGTTTGAGAGCAAAACATAATGCCCTGGATTATTTGATTTCAACTCAAGAAGCGACTTTGCCGCTCTTTCTGCCAAGTCTATGTTCCTGTGTTTCCTACATGCTCCCAGAAGGGCTCCCCACAGACCTTCATCCTTCTCCACCATCATATGGTCTATCAAATTTAGGGCCTCACCAAATCTCCCAGCACGGCCTAAAAGATCAACCATTGAAGTATAATGCTGCACATCTGGTTCTAAACCATAATCATTTTGCATCAAAGAGAAAATTCGAAGACCATCCTCAACTAAACCTGCATGACTACATGCATACAGCAACGAAACAAAAGTGATCTTATTTGGCAAAATCCCACTACTTGACATCATTGGAAACAGGTCAAGAGCTTTCCTTCCTTGCCCATGATACCCATAAGCCGCAATCATGGCACTCCACGAGATAACATTCTTTTCCCTCATAGTCTCAAAAATTCCCCTTGCAGAACCGAGACAGCCACACTTTGCATACATGTCGATCATAGCAGTCTCCAATATCACATTGAGAGTTATATTTTTCATGCGTATATAGTTGTGGACTTCTCTAGACTTATGTAAAGCACCAAACTTGGCACATGCATGAACAACATTTACCATAGCAACCTTATCGGGAATGATTCCTTCTCGTGTCATCCGATCAAATAATTCCAGTGATTCATTAGCATCACCAGAATCTGCAAGTGCGCCAATCATGACAGTCCACGTCACGAGGTCCTTGTCCGGCATTTCAGCGAACAACTGCCTCGCGTCCTCAATCACCCCACACTTTGCGTACATTTCCACCAATGCCGCGCACATGAACCGATCCAAATTCAACCCATTTTTCCACGCAACACTTTGAACCACTCGACCCATTTGTAAGTCTGAAGTATCTCTGCAAGCCCTTGTCACCATAGGTAATGTGTAGTTGTCGGGTTGAGCTCCCGAACGAATGAGTTCCCTAAAAGTCCCATAACACATGAAAGAGTCGCCAACTTTAGCGAACCCACCAACCATCACACTCCACGAAACAGGGTCTCTCTCTGTCATTACACCAAACAGTGCATATGCATCCCCTGGAGCTCTATGGTAAGAATACATATGGAGGAGCTTGTTCACCACATAGAGGTTATGAAGCATCCCAGTGACGGCGATGAGCGCGTGAACTTGTCTGATCGTGGAAACTCCCTGACAGTTCAGTAGAGACGAAATGCAGAACTTGGGTACGGAAAAGTTCGCATCTTTACATTGTAGATGCGTACGGGGATTCAGCGAAGTTGCTCGATGGTCAGTAGAGTGAGGGAGAGCCTCGGGGGCTGGACGAGCCAACGAAGTCGAGCGAAAACGAAGCTTCCCATTGCTCGGTGCAACAAGAAAGCAGCGGCCTTTCCGTCCAAACATCAAATCCAAAACGGGTCCGATCTTCTACTTCAGCTTCGCAGCAAAGAGAGAGACACGGAGCTTAGGAAGTTGATTCAGGCGCCAAAAGGAGACTCCTTTATGTCGGGCTTCTCCTCCTCCCCTGTTTCTTTCCCCACAGTTACTGTCCCCTGATGCGTAGCTCAAATGTTCAGCGGTAAAAAGCGTGATTTATTGATTTTTCACGTTCGGACCGAGAAGGGAAACGTCTGAAGTACAGCTCCAACGTCAAAATCACATAAATTTTCCACCAGAAAACTCCCACATGCATCCCCTCAATAGTCAAGAAGATGGGATGCTCTTGGACTCATGTGAAGGAAAGAGACAAAGAAGTATTACAAACGGTAAGATGCGAATAATTGAACCATCACATTTTTTTCACGCATGCTTCCGATCATACGTCACATCTCTGTCCGAAAAATACAATTTTTTGGACATAGATATCATAAATTAAAGGGAAAGAAAAAAGCTTTTTGTACTGCGATTTGCAGAGCTTGTTTGATGCTACTGTGAGTCCGAAACTCGTTCGGGGTCTCGCCTGCGTTTGGCGGTTCTGATATCCAAAGCCACGGTCGCCGATGTCCGACGAAAGCCCCGACCCGCCGCCGCCCAGAGCCGGTGACCCGACCCGTCGGCGGCACCGAGTACAGCTGGTGCAGGGCCGTCCCCGGCGGCACCGGCATCACCGTCCTCGCCCTCCTACTCGCCAAACCGCCCGACCTGTCCCTCCTCCGGAACGCCCTCCACGGCCTCCAGAAGTCACACCCCATCCTCCGCTCCAGGATCCGCTTCGACCCCGCCGCCAACGCCTTCTCCTTCGTCATCCCCTCGTCGCCGCACCTCGAGATCGTGCCCTTCGATCTCTCGTCCACGTCCCGCATCCTGAACGGCGAAGACGGTGGCGGGGGCGAAGGCGAAGGCGAAGGCGGCGGCGCGGCGGCGGGGAGGGGGATGCCGCCGGGACTACGCCGCTGCACCGCATCCTCGAGCACGAGATGAACCGGAACGCGTGGAGCGAATCCGGCGGCGGCGACGACGGCGACGGCGACGACGCCGGCACCGACGTGTTCCACGCGAGCCTGTACCACCTGAGCGAGGACCGGTGGGCGCTGGCGCTCCGGCTCCACACGGGCGCGTGCGACCGGGCGGCGGCGGCGGCGCTGCTCCGGAGGCTGCTGCTGGCAGCGGGGGCGGCGGCGGAGGGGCGAGATGGGGACCGTGAGGAGGAGGCGGCGGACGCTAATCGGGGGATCGAGGAGCTGATTCCGAGCGGGAAGGCGAACAAGCCGTTCTGGGCGCGCGGGATGGACCTGCTGGGGTACTCCCTCAACTCGTTCCGGCTCGCCCACCTGGACTTCGTGGACGCCGAGTCGCCGAGGTGTTCCCGGATGATGAGGCTGAAGATGAACAGAGAGGACACCCAGAGGCTGATCGAGGTGAGTTCCGATCGGCTTCCTTTTTCCCTTTTTCCCTTTGTTCATGCACTACGTAGAATCCAGCAGAAACTGGAATTTGGTGTAATTTTCTTAGCACGACAGACGGAATCCATATGACCTCATTCGAACATCCGCTGGTTATCCCGGATGAGAGGGGCCTAGAATAGTGACCGTTTGGTTTAGGCTCATGTCACATTGTCCTTGATCACCTTCCGACCAATCATCGACCGACGGATGGGATCACGCATAAGCTGACCATCTTGAAGGATTAGAATGCTTCGAGTACTTGTTTTTAGACGTTCGACACACTTTAAAATGACTGAATTGTGACCATTGGGTTAAGAGAATTTCCGAGTACTTACTACGGGGAAAGGGAGAACTCCCACGATCCCATTGTTCGGGTCCTAGCTATTAGCATTGATGAAGCCGCTATTGATATAGCCCAACAGACAGGATGTGTGTTGTGTATGTAATGCCTATAGGAGAAGCGGCGGGCATTCTCTGTGAGGATTCTCAGGTTGCCCGAACAGTTTGTATCGGATGCGAGATTTGTGTGAGTTCTTGACGGCTATTGCTGGAATAGAAAACGTCTTGCTGTCTGTAGGAGAGTGGATTCTGGTGATGCTCGACGTGTGATTTCATCTGTGGTATGTTTTGCTCATACATGCTAAGCTGCAAAGTACTGCAGGGATGCAAGTCAAGAGAGATCAAACTGTGCGGCGCTTTGGCGGCGGCCGCCCTGATCGCGGCGCACACCTCTAAGGAACAACCCACTGATAACAAATGGGAGAAGTATGCTGTCGTCACCCTTGTCGACTGCCGTTCATATCTCAACCCACCTCTTTCTGTTCAACACCCTGGTAAGCCCAATCGGGGTTTCTTCTCAGATGAAATCTTTTTAGGTACCTTTTGTCTGTTCAAGGGGAGTGAAAACTACTCGCTTGGTGTTATATGGTCTGCAACCGATTGGCATTTTTAGTTCTCTTTTATCTTCTTTAGGCAAAGATGGAGTCCTGGGCTTGCTCTGTTCATGCTGCATCATGTGAAGCAATTAGAGCAAGCTAATCCCTCCGCATTTTTGTATGTAGCAAGTCGTCGTACTTCATCTCTAACCCGAAAAATTGTTCATGCTCTGTTCGACTTCGATTCAGGGTTCTATCACTCAGCCATCCTCAACACGCACGATATAAGTGGAAGCGAAAAGCTATGGGACCTGGCAAAGAGAACCTATACAGCCTTTGCGAACGCCAAGAACTGGAACAAGCATTTCACCGACATGGGCGACCTCAACTTCCTCATGTGCAGGGCCATCGACAACCCGGGCCTCACCGTGTCTTCGTCCCTCAGAACAGCCTTTGTTTCTGTGTTCGAGGATACCGTTTTCGACGAGTCGAATCCGCTGCATGAGGAGATTGGAGTGAGAGACTACATGGGGTGCGCCTCCGTCCACGGCATCGGCCCGTCCATCGCGTTCTTCGACACCATACGGGATGGAGAGCTGGACTGCGCGTGCGCTTACCCGTCTCCTCTGCATTCAAGGGAGCAGATGCAGAAGCTGATTGATGATATGAAGAGAATTCTTGCAGAAGCTGATTGATTGAAGGAATTTCACGCACTCGCACCCAAAACCGGCATGCGAACATCCTCGAAACTCTGGCCTATTCATATTAGGACTCCAATTTGGCAATAATAACGGCTGATTGAAGATATGCCGTGGAACAATGGGATCGAATTGCAAACCCTAATCCATGATCAAGAACATCAATAACACCGTCACGACCTAGAGTAGTGACACGATTCACGATTGATTGCATCGTATTAAGACTTGGTCCCCTTACCCAAAGACTTGTCCAACGAGACTGTTACAACATTTCTCGATACGCTTAATCCATAACCTCTTCAGGAGGCTTCAAAGCATTCCTTCAATTAACATTACGAGGCTCATAGAACATTGGATTGCAGAATTAGCGTTCAATCGATCAAGTGCCCGACAAAAAGATCGAAGAGAAGGGCTAGTATCGTGACGCTGCATCTCCGGTTGAACGAAATGCGTGAGAAAACCCGCAAAGAGAATGCCACCTCCGATCCCACACGCATCGCGTACACAACTAAAATGACCAAGAGCAAGAAAACTCCAATTGGATGAGTTCATTTACTTGGTAACTGAGTTTTCTGGTGTCTGTCCATGGGACAAAACAGAGTTTTGAGCAAACTCATGGCAAGATCATGAAACACTGATCATGGAACCAACTTTTCGCCAATCAAAAGCTTCACAGAGACATCAGCACATGCACAAGTTGAACCGCTCAGTGGGAAATTTGAACCAAGGGAACAAACGAATGCAATTGAACACATCTTTCGCAGCTCAAAGCTTATCGTCTCCAATCAGTCAATTCCGAAAGCTTGCAGCAAATGCCCCCATCCCCCACCCCCACCCCTGCTTAGATTGGGCAATTGAATCCCGTCACAATTAAAATCAAGTGTCAAAAGAATAAACACGATCCGGTGACTGTCTAGCGGTGCAATGCCGCCACGTGTTTGAATAACTGCGGCGACTGCTGATCAGAAAATAATTAATTCTTTCCCTTTGCTTAATCAATGATTAACAAGGAGACTTGTATTTACACGTATTTGATTCACACGGTATCAAACGAGTTTGACTCTCCTTGATCCGTAAGTTATAGTAAGAATGTTTCATGAGCCTGGTACTAATCAAGCAGAGACACTTTTACTAATTAATGTGAAAAATCAATTTTGGGAAGATCTTCCTATATTAGAGGATTCCCTTGTGGTTTCTACTTTTCTTTTGACCTCGTCAAAGGCACAAACCAAGTCTCGCCCTTTGGCTTTTCAAAGGTCTCCTTCATTTTATTTTATTTTTAATTTCTTATTTTTTCCAGTGCCAGCATAATTTGATTCATACACATGAGCAAGAACTTGGGGAAAAGGGAATTATTATAGCCGTAGAACGTGAACCCTCGCTCCTTTTTCAACTCAAACCCTACTTGTCCCAAGTCGCAAATGAGCCCACAGCCCCTTTTCTGCAAGGTCAAACGCGATCGAAATCGATGGAAATGGAAAGATGAGTTGACTGAATGTTTGCTTGCACTTTGCAGCTGAAGTCGCTCCATCGAATCTCCAAGCGATGGCGCACTCGATCGGGGGGCGGATTCAGTTCGAAGTCCATTTGAACTTTTTCGGCCAGTGCCGCCAGTAACTTTCCGTTCGATCGAGTACTACTACTGATGTAGTAGTTGATTGCTTGCGGCTAATGCGCTCAAATCTCTACTCTTAGCCCTACATAGCGGGTGTCCTACCTAGGGAGAGTATGGGAACTCAATCATTCCGTTGACCATTTAAAGTTCGAAAGTGGGGACGTGATTACGGGGAAACATGAAATTAGGTTAGACTTGTAGGAGTAGGTTTTGCTCTAATTAGGATTTTTTTTCCCTCTCTTGTGAAATATCCGAGTTGGGTCGGGTGCCTACCCAACCCTGTCGGTCTCTCGGCCTCAAAGGGTCAAGCTCCTTGTCTCCTATCTTCCCCACACCACGGGCACCTCGAGATGCGCGCCTTGGACCAAGTGTTAATCTCTAAGCTCAATTTGAACTCTTATTACTTGGTAAAGATCTAGAGATGTATTTTCATGACGATTGTTGGCTATGAGATATAGACATCAAATTCTTTACTGTATATTAGACTTCTCTCAATATTTCGATAAATTTCAACCGTTAACTTATGAAATGAAATTATTTAAATGTTGAGATTTGTTGATGCACCAATAGAAGCATTGCGTGGGATAAAAGATCTTTATAGAGTTATCATGAACACAAACAAGACTATTGGTAAATTGAAGAAACTATCTATAATCAAATCAGATTCATGAACCAAAGCACAAAACAAAACACCAAATCCTGATTAGGCATCGTGCTTGCTTTACGCCTCAATAGATTTACCTTCGTTTACGACAACCACCTAAATAATTAACAAGAAAACCTCCCCTTCGCATGTTTTTTGGACATAAGGAAACACATGAAAGTTGAAGCAAATCGCTTTGTAAGATGATTTAGCTGCTAAGATTTTTCTCCTCTCTTTCTTTCCCTCGTAAAATTAGCTACTAATTTTTAGCTTAACTTAGTTGACATCATAATGCGGTTGTAGCAATGCTCTTTTCTTTTTCTTTTTTTCGTGACCTGGAGGATTCATGAATGGAGAGAAGGTCTGGCACTCACACTAACTTAAAAAGCAAAAAGTTTGACTACCCTAATATATTTGAAATTTTCTCATTCCTTCACAATTTGAACTCGACCATGAATTGATTACATGGTGGGAGCAGACGCTAGATCACATATGATACATTTCCAGCATGTTCATGACACTCTACACCAAGAAAAAAAGGGGAGATCAAAGATCATTTTACTTCCCCCAAAAGACTTTCAACTCCCTTACAAAAACAGCCCTCTAATGCAAAGTCTCTCTGTTCAACATCTGGTAGCTTCAACATCCTTACACTAGATGAACTCCTCCACCAATTTTCCAAAGTCAAACCTCCCATTGCATCCCTCGATGGCACCCAGCACCTCTTGGAATGTAGACACGCTGCACGGGACCACCAGCCGCTCACGCTGCTCGAACCCGAACTCGTTGGACGCCTTCTCCAGCAGCATTTTGAAGAGAGGGTGCGAGAGGAAGCTCGTGGGCACCACGAACCTCCGGTGCTCGTCTCCCACGTAGACCGCGAAGAAGCCGTTGGGCGTCTTCGGGGACGAGGACGCCTCTTCCTCAGCCTCGCCGAGCAGGAACTCGTGGTGCGTCGACTGGTCACGGTCTGCCCCACCGCCCTTCGTCTTGGCCTTCTTTGCTAGTTTCTTGAAGGAAACCATCTTTTTTCCCAACATATGTCAGTTAGATTGGGAAGGAAGAGAGAGAGAGAGAGAGAGAGAGTTTTGAAGTGGGTGGAGAATTATAGAGATGATGATCTGATGTCTAAACTATTGCTTAGAAGTAAAGGATGGGCAGGAGAGATTTATACAAACGATCGGTAATAAATGGCAAAGAAGGGAACGTCTCATCATCAAGAAGGGTCGACCTTTGACTTTTTGCAGAAACATATGAGAGAGAATCTCTGACCAGTAGTGGATTTTTCCTCTTTCTGACTTTCAAATAGATCGAAGCAATTTATAAATAATTCTTTTGTGAGATTTTTATATTTAATGAGAAGACAATGATGGAGGGCACCACATACAACCACCTTGCAGCACTTAGGGTCACCATTGTTGTGTTGATGCATTTGTTCTGTGGCTATGAAATTCTTTGCACTCTTTCGTTGGTGTCGAAGGAAGAGGATGATATTTGACATTGGTATAAATTTGAAACCACGAATTTTTCTTTTTGTCTCATGTCCATATTGACATTTGACGAAAACCGTGCATTGTTGGTCTAAAAGGCAAAGTCCTACGAAATGGGGGTTACCATATTTTTTATTTTTGGGTCAACATGAAATGCAGGCATGTGCCTAAGATTGAGAAAAGAAGTGATTAGTCCGCCATTCTCCAACTAGCTTGTGTCAATGAAAGAATGCCAAGAATCATTTTATATAATTATGTCTTAAATTTTTCATACACGTATCAATTTACTATTCAAAATGACATATATCTATATGAGTTGAATCTTTTGAAATAGTATTATGGCCTAGTTTCGACTTTTCTCGTAGCCCATTTAATAACTTGGCTTGTGTGTATTATCTTGCTCGTCTGACTACATCCATTCAGTGGACTTTAGAGAAGGAGAAACGCTTTGTTTCAATTTAACTTGCGCATGACACGGCTGCTGATGTTTTCATTGACGCTTTCTTCGTTTCTCTTCTCATAATTATGGCATCATAGACTATCACAGTTAATACAACAAAATGCACCACAGGATCGAGATTAGAAAGTCGAATCGATAGGCTTAAATAGTAAAATCTCCTAGTAATAATTCAGCGTGCAATAGATGCACATCCCTCGTAAACGAGACCAAATTGACGCCGCACCTAGAGCACCAACCACAATGATCCCTCAAAAATGATATAATTAATCCTAAGACCAAGATAAAGCTTCCCCCCCACTCATCGGTCATGATCTTATCTACTTTCGATTGTGGCGGTGTTTGGGACTCGGAGAGATGGGACGTCGCGTCCTTCGCGAAGGGCGAAGAGTACGGAACACACTGTAATATTCATCGATCGTCATTGTGTACCAAAAGTCCTTCAAACCCAAGATATACCTGAGTGTGAAAAGCCTTATAATTCTCCTTTTGTCCCCCATATTTCAACCTTAAACTTCAGTGGAAAGAGACTGAGAGAGAGATGGAGAGATGGTGTGGCTGTTTGGGCGTGACAATGATAATGCAAACTGCGAAGCAAATCAAAGAAGCAGTTGAAAATAGAGATTAAGAACAACGGCCAAGAAACGACATAAAATAATAGAAAAATGGAATTCCCGCTTAACTTCTGACGAGAAGAAACATCAACGATGGAGAACCGCTTTGCTTTGAAACGTTGCATGCAGAATTCAAGCCCCAGCATTGGCCACGAGAGAGAGAAAGAGAGAGAGGGAGTAGTTGGCGATGGAGGAGGAGCCTCCGCTTATGGAAGGAGACGACAAGCGAGTACGAGGGTGTCCTTTCAACTGTGTGAACGGGACGACCGTAATGGCGCACACCACCGAAATAGCACGAACGAACAAGTGGGATCGAATGCGACCGGCGGAAGGGGACCGCAGGAGGAGTCAAAGGTCGTACATGGACGAGCTTGATTGTATATTTTCTAATCATCCTCCGGACAGAAAAGCTGTACCCTCTTATCCACGGACAACGTGATGATAATCCTTGTCTTATTATATGCTAAGCCCAGTTCAGTGGAGGAACTTGAATTAAGGAAAATGAACAGAAATACTCGCGAAGTGGGTAGAATTTCTGCTCTCCTGTGGTCAGCCGGTCAGATCCTTCTAGAAAATTTAGGGCTACCTACTGCCAGATTCCCTTGTTTTGTTTCAATAGATTTTTGTGGCCAATTTTGAACATGGATCATCTTCTTCTATTATATTGATTTGATCGGGGTGTCTTTGAGTGATCCGATAGCTTATCACGCCACTCTATCCGCCAGCCTCCAACGTGTTCTTTGTCTTTCGAGAAAGAGAGACGGAATGCTCCAGTGTTTGACCGGGCTGCTTTGATTGTAAGCTATATAAACCATAATGTTCAGGAATATTTAAACATTAAACCGCGTAATCATCTCTAATGGATTAAGTAAAGTAGGAGGTTGCAAATTCAAATCTTTTGAGACAAGAGTGGCAGAATATCTATATATTAAACTGCAGATTAATATAACAGTTTTTTTTTTTTTTGCCAAAAGGTTTCTAAACATATTGTGCCGACGTTAATTCAATAATAAATTCTCGAATTTGGTCGATTTAGTTCTATACATTTTCATGATTTTTCAATAAAGTCGTCCCGGCCAAGTTTAGTCAACAATTATTGATGTGACATTCTACGTGATCGGATCAAGTGAGGGTAGCCCTTGCTAGAGCCTCAACGACCCCACTAGTTTTTTTTTTTTTTTTTTTTTTGGTCGAACGACCCCACTAGTTGGAACATCCAATGAAGGGAAAAAAAAGAGAGAAAAAATCAAAATTCAGAAATTTTTTTAAAATTGGAGAAATTGTCGATGTCAACACTAATCATGCAACATAAAACAGTCAATATCTATCAGCAATTTCCGACCAAAATTGGCCGAAAATGACTATGTCAGCAAAATCTTTAAAAAGCTTAAAATTAAATTAACAAAATTAAAATATTCATGACTAGATTAGCCATCATACAATGGATTTGGGATTTTTTAAAATTAATTTCTCCTTAAGACAAGATGGTCCTAAACGCGTGAGTATAGAAATAGGATGTTCATATTTCTTCAATTTGTCAGACTTTCACGGATGATGCTTATAATGATAGAGAACACCGAAGGCTGGATTGTTCCTTGGAATATCCGACGATGACGTACAAGTATCCTCTATCTTCTTGTATAAGGAAAAGGATTTGTTGAAATTGGTGACTACATTTCATCGCCAACTAATCATACCAAAACCCTCTTTAATTTTGCGTAATAAATTTGAAGCAAGAAAAATAGAGGTTTATAAGATTCGGGTCAAATTTGTGTGTACGCGTGTGTTCTTACCTGTTGCAATCCATCTCTTATTTTAGGAACGAAAATTTTAATAATTCTGCAATCTACCACTAGATCCCTTGATTTTGAAAACCAAATAATTTCATGGATCTCACCAATTTTATAATACTACTTAGATTAGTCGCTTCTATTATAATTATTCATATTCTTGAACATTTTCTAAAAAATAGAAAGCACTGCTCGATCTTTATTTTGCACTGAAGGTAGTTTGTCTCACTCGCTCACGATTCCTCTTGGCTCGCCTGTAAGTTCAACCGAGCCCCTCCCTCTTCCCCTTTGGGTGAGGCATGTAGTTTCAATCTTATGTGCTTGGAATGCTTCTTTGATTCTATCGTGCGTCCGTGCGGATTCAAGGTAATGAAGCTTTGTTAGTTGTCGACGCGGTTGTCACGAAAGTAGCATGCGACTGTTCTTTGTGCCGATGCCTATTGTACTTTAGAATTGTCGTATCTCTTCGGAAATTACGAACGTTGGTTTGACCCGCGCCCAGCGCATTAATTAGTCACGAGTCACGACGCGTTTATGACACGTAATTAGGCGTGCTCGTGCCTGTTGTATCGCATATAACCGGTTCGTACTGGTCGACCCTCTTTAAGTTTTTCAAGGGAGTGGGTATTAGTTTGGGCCAATTTTCCATATTTTATAAAGAAAAAAATTATCGAAAAAGTCTTATACATAATATATGATGGCCAATTCAGTCCTTAAATCCTTCACGATTCAATTATAAAACTTTTGACAATTCATCAATTTAGTCCTAAATTTTTTATCGTGCCAATTTAATCATATAACTTTAAACAATTTATCAAACTAGTCATAAACTTTTTAACAAATTGTCAATTTTGTTCTTTTGGCAAATTTTAGTCAACATCACTAATATGGTGGCCCAATCAGTGCCATCCATCCCACTTTCTCCCGCAAGCACTAATGTGAATAATTTTTTAATTTAAAAAAAAATTGTTTATTAACTTTTTATTTTTTTATTTTTTTTTTTTCTTTTTACACACAATCGGCGAGGCCGCCATCTATTGATCGAGGGCTGCCAAGCCCTTGCCCACAGTGCACATTGGGGCCCACGCACATTGGGGCCCTCAATGGACACCTTCATCAACCATAGCAAGGGCTCGCGACACCCTCAAAGGCTGATGGAGATCACCAACTCTCAACCAATGGTCGGCTGTGTAAAAAAGAGGGAAAAAGAAATTAAATTTAATTAAAAATTAATTAAAAATTCATAATTTTTTTAAAAATTAAAAATATTGTCCATGTCATCTTGGCTAGGCTGCCATGTCAAATGGCTGACCAAAATTAGCTAAATGACTAAATTGACAATTTATTAAGGACTAGTTTGACAAATCGTTTAAAGTTTTAAGACTAAATTGGTACAATCAAAAGATTTATAACTGAATTAGTAAGTTGCCAAAAATTTTATGATTGAATTGACAAAATTACAAAGTTTAGGATTGAATTGACCGCTAAATAATAGGTTTAGGACTTTTTGGATAATTTTCCCATTTTATAAAGCATGGTTCTCCCTAGTTAATTTGCCTCTTAAATGTTCAATTGTCTTAGGCCCTAGGTCAAAGGGATCCAACGTGGGGCAATACTTCCCAATAATCGTAGGTCGAGAAAATTCCATTCAATCATACTTTTAATACCCTAATTCATAGGTCGAGATTCACATCTATAAATTGAAAGATTTGAATCATCAATTCATAAATACAATATATGAAGAAAATAGACGTAACCGTGAAAAAGTCAAATGAAACATATGAAGATTGTTAGAATTAATCTTCAAATCGTTTATTTGAAAAAATGAAAAACTATTATTATTGGATGACGATGATGCTTTTCAAAAATCCAAATCGAGTCAATGCCATCCATCATGTACAAAACTAACCAAACATTAAAATATGCACGCTATTTTTATATATATGTAACCCACCAGAAGTACGACCGGAGAGATTTTGTCCGACCTGGAAAACATGAGCCTAAAACATTTTAGGCCCAAGATAAGGTTGTCCACGTGATGCTTATGTTTAGTGCAGCACGTGCGGGGTTGTCTTCCTCGCTACGTTAAGCGCTTCTGTCGTTTCAGGGGATACAAATCTGTCGTTTCGGAGAATGGATTCTGTTGTCTCTCCTCGTCCTCCTCCTGGAGCTACAACACTTCCCGGTAAAAGGAGCTAGGGCGCACGCAGCTCTTGCCAGGCTTTGTCCAAGACGAGTCCGACCGAGCGATACCTGAAGCGCCCAACACAGGTATCGTACCCACGTACTAATCTTGTCATGTCGAAGCCAGTCGGGCCTGGGGGAGGAGCAAAGTGCCGAGTCCCGGTAACCGGCATGCTCTTCATTCTTGTGATACTTTCATCCTTTTTGTGGGCATTAAGAATATTGTTCAGAATTTTGATGAGCAGGGAATATGTGGATTGACGATCATATGAGAACGCTGTTTGTCATCTTTCTTCAATTGTATTTTGGAAACGTTAGCGACGGATAAGATCGTTTGAAATGATTCTCTGCATGAGTTGGGGAAAACTATGCATTCTTGGACGTATACTTAGTAAATTTGGTTTATCAAATTACTAATGTTATCGTTGACAAATCACGATTCAATTAGTTGTTATTTTAACAAGTTTTCCTTTCCTCTACAGAAAAAAAAACAAAGAAAAAAAAAAACATTTGGAGCCAATGCTTGCCAATTTAGGGGATGATGAGAAGATGATGGAATCGGGATTTGAAACTCCCCAGAACATTCCTAATCACAGCTGGTTGAAAAGGGGATTGGACGCTTCCTGAAACCGATATGGTGTAAGGCCAGGATGACACTGGAATGGAGCTGATCGTGGTAATGCTTCCAACTCTTGCACTTCATGCTTTCTGTGAATTCCTGGAGTCAGGAAACTCTTATTTCGTTCCTTAACCTGGGAGGGAGGGAGAGATTTTGTAGCTTTAGAGTACAGAAGCATGTTTGCCATATAGCGTTCACACAGTTTATCCTGTTTCGCTGTTTGATGCAGGATTTGAGAAGGAACTATTCAAAAGGATGAAGGAGAAACGAGCATCAGAGAGAGAAGCTTGTCTATGGTCAGTGGCGGATATGTGACGGTTTCCAGGCAGTAAGATCTAAGGCTTCTCATCTTACGTTTCGGCATGTAGTCTGAGTGAAATCAAGTAAATGTGCAAAACCCCTTCACTTTCGAGATGAAATTGGTGGAAATGGTGCTTTCTTGTCTTTGGTGCACAAAAGGTTGCTCTTCTCTGTTTGTCGAAAGCCTGATCTAATGGATTTGCTAATTCCTCGAATACAAAAAAGATTTCATCTGAGGGTGCACATAGGTTTTGTCCGACTATGACTATGCCGAGGGAATTCATTTTTGATGTTTGTGATTGACAGATAAGGTCTCTCAACCGTTGCATAGATTGACTTTTAAGGATGCACATAGGTTTCAATGAACTAGTTTTTTCTTGTGTTTATATCTTATGAATTGTGTATCCAACTGGGTAAAACATCACAATGCTATAAAAGTTTCTCGTAACAACACTCTTTTCTTATGCCCTTTTGGTGTATGTGTTTAATGATGCCAAAACTGCAGCTCCAGAGGATCATCGGAATCGACTGCTACTGTGATTTTCTATCTGTTTCAACTTTATAGAAGGAACCCTTATACAAATCACTTGTTTGGTTTCTTCTGCCATGCGATCAGTGCAACGAGTTTATCTGTTGTTCCAAACACAAAAGCAGTAGTTGCAGAGGGCACGTTAAATCTTTCTTATGTTCATAATTCCATCACAAGTAGCCAACCATGTTACAACTTCAACACAAACTTGTCATGTTCATTGAAGCCGACAGTACACTCACAACTCTTTAAGAAGCTTGTATCCAGATGCAGTTTTCGAGTCACTTGCACATGTGCTGCGACTTCAGGGAAGGAGCAGTATCTTGCCAATGTGTTTGCTACTCTCAATGAGCCGGTGCGCTTCCACTGCTTCGGATAGAGAAAAACACTTGAAAACCACAGGCTTCACCTTGCCTTCTGCAATTGCCGGCCAAACATTCTGCTCAACCTCCTTCATGATCGCGGCTTTATTTTCTGGACTTCTGTATCGCAGACCAGCGGCTACAAATGCATAACAATACCATCATAAAATAGTATACGAGCAACATGAAAAGGGGGACAATATCTATGTTCTGCAGAAGGAAAAAAATGAATGCAAATCTACTAGCAGAGAAGTTTCTTTTTCTATAAGTTGAGATCCACTCTTCAAATGATACATGCATTAGAGACTAGTTATGAACTGAAATTAACCATAATAGAGCGCAAATGTTGGTTCACATAATGACCAGAAACCACAAGAAAACTGAAGTTAAGATCCAGTAACAATGTAGCAGTTACAGTACCTTGGACTGTCAGACGTTTGGCGAGCAGACCTCTCAGATCGACCTGCGTCGCTACTCCACTCAGAAAACCAATGATGAAGAGCCTCCCATCGAAATTCAAGCAATCAAGGTTTCTCTGTAAGTAGGATGCTCCGATGCAGTCCAGAATGACATCGACCCCTGCTACAGAAGCAGTTCTTTTAGTGGCAAGCCTTTTGAACAATTATGCTAGCTGAACACAAGTATCTTGCCATGCTGCGACTTCATTCAACGTCATTTGCAGACTAATATCTTGAAAATTTTGTAAGAGTGGTCAAAATATGAGTAATCAAGGAAGAAATCAATGCGATTCCTCCACACACTGCTTTTTCGGTCATATCATCATCTGATGAAGTTTCTATGCGTAGCTCTTTATGAAAATCTCAAATCTTTAATGAATCAGAAAGACGTCATGTAAATGATAAGAACTCTTTGAGCGTGGAGGCAAAGGAAATTACAGTCAGAAGAGGGCGTCATATACCTTTCTGTTCTGTTTCCTCCTTTACTCGCGCGACAAAGTCCTCGGTCTTGTAATTGATGCATACGTCAGCTCCGAGATCCTTGCAAGCAGCTAACTTTTCCTCACTACCTGGCGTTCAAGAAATAGCAAAGATAGATCAGCAAGTATAAAACTCGTACAATTAGTTTGCAAAAACGAAATTTTGATGTACCTGCCGTGACAAAGACTCGGGCACCATGGTACTTCGCTATTTGGATCGCGAATGTGCCGATCCCGCTGGAACCTCCATGAACCTAGACATCAAAAGGCATCAGTTCACAGCTTATGTAGTCAGTTGTGCACGATAGACTCATTTGGGCAAAAAGCATAATGGACGCTAGAACATCGGACGCTTGTGCACTCGCTTTCTATTACAGAACGGATTGTACCGATTTGATGATACAAGGACTGATGAACTTCTGCTGAAATGAAAACAACAGAAGAGCTGCAATAGTCGCTTCACTGAATGACTCCTACATTCTACCAAACTTAGATTAAGAATAAACGAAGCGATGATGAAAAATTATTTCGAAGTAGATGCTTCAACTGAACATAATAGTCAGAAGTTCTAGATAATACACCAAATGATTCGACAAGCAAGCTGAGAAAAGTTACCAAGAATGTTTCTCCAGCGGAGAGCCGACTCATCATGAAAACAGTGGACCAAATGGTGCATGCCACCTCTGGCAAACTCGCCGCATCTGTGACAGAGATGCCTGGCGGAACCGGAAGCACTTGTCCCTCTGGTACAGCAACTTTCTCGGCATATCCTCCCCCGCTGAGAAGAGCACAAACCTGTAGTTGAATCATCCAAATAAATCACATCACTCATCGAACGAACAATACTGGGTCACAAATTCCGGAATGAACTAAAACGCAGGGGATCAAACTTTCACATATTCATCTTAAAGAACAAAATTTCGCACTCAAATTGGAATCAAACCCATGATCCCCGCATCCTGATCAATATCATGATTAGTGTCATTGCTCATGTCTTGCTCATATCATCTTTTAATTTGTCTTCAATCCTTTCTAATGAACTTTTGCCTCATCCTCAAATGGATAACGCAGGAAAAATTGCAGATCTTTTTCCGGCTTTTGGGTTTCTGCTCGTAATTTTTCTAGCCTTCGGGTCAGAAAAAAGAATGACATCACCATTTCAGCAGTCGTGATTTTATGGGCAACACCTCTGGATCAATCATCTATTGAATGCATCAAACGTCACCTACGGAGATAACTTTTCCTCACAGACACTGTACACGATTAAGCATCTTTTAAAACATTCATCATCCTTTGGGAACAATTAAAATTTCATGAATCACCCAAACAGGCAAGACTAAGCTCTCATTGAACAAATAGACAGGATCCCAGTACTAAAAGCAAAATTCGTTGGCCAAATCGAGAATCACCTGATCTCCGATTCTCCAACGAGAGACATTCTTGCCTACGGCTTCTACGACACCGGAGCATTCAAGACCCAGGTATGTGCTCGATCCTGGTGGAGGAGGATAAAGGCCTTGCCTTTGATATGTGTCACCTGAGTTCAATGCCGAAGCTGACACTCTGATCAGCACCTCATCTTCTTTGATCTCTGGGTCTCCCACCTCTTGGATCCTGAGAACTTCTGGTCCACCTTCACTTGTTACCACCACAGCCTTCATCCTCTTTCTCAGCACTTGTTGAATTTCTGGCTTTTTTAGAAAGATTCTGTGAGTGAAAAACTAAAAGGTCAACTCTGATTTATGACGGTGATATACCAAAAACCTGTGAATTTCATACACCACGCTTGAATACGATTAATGACTTCTGAAACAGCGTTAGGGAGTGCACAGACACTTTGTTCTCCAGTTTAATGAAGACCAATCGACCCAGAGAGAGAGAGAGAGAGCTTGAAATTAATCATCTATGATTGACCACTTTAGCAAATTGTTTAAGAATTCATCGTTTGAAAGGTCTATCGATGGTGACATCCCTCTTAACTCTTATTTGACGAATCAACATCATGACGAGGGCCAAAAATATAAAACTGAACAACTGATAACTCAAATGGAATCTTGCATTCAGCATCAAACAAGCATGTAACACTTAGAAGAAGAATTGTGCTGTTTTAGCATTCCCTTGCTACTACACTGATGGACATACTGGTCAGGAAACTGCGAGTTTGGCATGGCACAACTGTGAGATGTTTTCTCAAACATTAGAAAGCTTTGGCGAAAAAGAGGAGGAAACTTAATGTCTGAACATGCTATGGATAGCATTATCTCAATTGTACAAATTTTCCCTCTTCTGAAATCAAGAGCAAGAACATCATTTTAGGGACACTAATGTGGACGGAGGATCTGCATAAGTAGTATATACAAATAGCCGGCAGTGACAAGTAGTAGCCCAGAAAATCAAACTTCAGGAGCGCCACAGAATTTCCGCCATCTCATGAATCTCAACCGGTAAGGGGGTTAATTTGGTGAGGATGGTGAATTATAACTCAAGCCAACCTTCCACTGGAGTTCATTTGAGGTGGAACACTCGATCTTTCCCGAGATCAACAAGAGCTCTTCTGAGTTGGCTATACCTAAGTAAATGAATTCGGGCTTGACAAAAATCTCATCAATCTCGTGGATCATGTTGAAGTCAAAATGCAGGGTCACAACATGAAACTAATTGCATTTTGTGGCATGAGGAGTCAAACTTGCCCCCTCGCCCATTATGCAACTTCGCCCGTCCATAGGTACATGATCTAATTTTCCCTAAAACCCCACCAAAATTCAAACTTCGTCACATTCCTTGATTAGCAATGGGCAACGGATTGGCCATTGCTGGCCCAAGCATGGCACGATTGGGCCCGTACCTGGCACGGTCCCCCATGTGAGGGACCGGGTCGGCCTGACTCAGCCCCTTCGCTCCCGGGCCACTTTGCGGATGGGCCTGAGCCAGCCGAAGCCCAAAAAAGATTATTGGGTCAAATGTGGCCGCATGAGCCCAAAAAGAATTAAAATGGGGCCTTTGGCCACTGTGGCCACATAAGAAACGAACACTAACCCGCGGCGGTTCAATCCCAGCTTAAGCTTATGACCCAAAAAAAAAAAAAAAAAATCCCAGCTTGAGCCGACTCCATTTATACAGCACCAGTACCCCCCCCACCCCCACACACAAACTAAAAAGAAGATCGATCTACAAGGCAAACGAGCAAATCAAGTAATAAGAAACTAAATTTTTTAAAAATAAATTGTTTGGATAGGAAAAACCGTACTTTAAGGGTTCATCTGTTTTAAAAACCTACGTTTTAAGAAAATATTTTCTTAAAAATATTCACTTGTATCGTTTATAAAAATGTATGAATAAAAAAATATTTTCATCATCCACAAAAATATTTAGACATAGACTATTATGAATAACGAAATATCTGTCGTTAACTAAGGGCGCGTTTGGTAACGTTTCTGTTCAAAAATTGTTCCCGGGAACAGAAATAGAAAAAATTATTTTTGTTCTGGAGAACAATTTTTGAACAGAATAATACGTTTGGTAACTGTACAAAATTTCTATTTCCGGAATAGAAAAAGAATAGAAACATGTGTTCTTGTAAAAAATTTTGTTTGTTTTAATTTTTAAATATTTTTCCTTTTTTTTTTTTTTTTTTCTTTCTTCCTTTTGGCCAATCACCAGCCTCGGCCATGGCCGGCGACCGGCTAACGAGGGCCTTGGCCTCGCCCAACTTGCCCGAGATCCAGCGAGGCTGAGCTCGCCCAACCACCGCGAGGTCGGCCTCACCTAGGTGAGGGCGAGCCTCGCTAAAGGCCAGCCTTGCCCTGGCCTAGCGAGGCCCGGCCTCGCACCGGCTAGGGAGGTCAAGCCTGGCCGTGGCTGCGCGAGGCTCGGACTTGCCAGGCCACCGCCAAGCGATGCCATCCTAGAGGTGGCCCGATGAGGCCGAGCCTCGCACGGCCACGGTGAGGTTCAGGCCGATGAGCCTTGCCGTGGCTCGGCCTCTCCAAGGGCCGGTGACGCACCAGCGAGGTCGCTGGCCCTCGTTTGGCCAGTTGCCGGCGTCGGCTATGGCCAAGGTCGGTGACTAGTAAAAGGAAAAGGAAGAAGAAGAAGAAGTTAAATGACAAGAAAAAAAAGTGTTTGTTGGAAGTGTTCCTAGGACCAAGAAATAAATTTTTTCTACTTCTTGTTTCTGTTCCAAATTTTTTCCCGAGAACAAAAGTGTAAACAAATGTGTTTTTGTTCTTTTTTTATTCCTCGGGATAAAAAAAAAATTGTGTTCTGAAGAACTGAAACAGAAATTGTCAAATGGGGCTTAATTATTCCAAGTAATATAATCAATCATTTTTTAGAAAAAAATAATTAAATCATTCAATTTTCACGAAATGGGTGGATTCTAAATATTTTTACATCTTCCTAGATCTACTATTAAATCTAATCTAGATGTTCATGGTGCTGAACATTTCTGATTTGAGACCACAGCCTATCATTAAACAGCAAAAGTTACATTATTTCTATCTCTGCCGCACTCTTTCAGTGTACTTGCGGTTCAGTTGGTCAGAGAGAGGGACTGCAAAAACAGTGCATAACACCATCGTCTGTTGCTTTTCTTTAGCTGGAAAAAGTCGATCTTTTCTCGGGGAACTCTGCGCTGCCAATCGGGGTCGGGGGAGCTGCGTAATTTGAATTCAAAACAGTAGGATGATTTTTGAGGAGTCGCGCAACGGTTGTTTTTTTTTCTCTCTCTGAAAGCTGCTTTTTTTGCCTTTGAGCCAATGCACAGCGCAACGTCTTCCAATTCCTCACCACCTCCTCCATCGGCAGGAGGGCGTCCCCCCCAATTCGCTCTTCTCTTTTCTGCGTTTCCGAGGTCTTCTGGGACATAGGGCACCCCCTCTCGTAAGCAGTAAAGATCCGCGGAAGTTGTCGTTTTTCCTTTCTGCAACGGACAAGTCATTTGACAAAATCTCCCTATAGCTAATCTTCTTTTTTTGATTTTTTTTTTTTTTTGATACTCAGGATCCGCCGGACCCGCCGTGCTTACGCTCGGCAATTCACGACCCGTACAGTGCACGGTGCACCTCATACCAAGTGTCAATACCTGGAGGGGACTAGCCCAAGACCCCAACATCAGGACCCCCCACTTAAGATATTTTAACAATAAGAGGGTTCAAATCATCGACCTTGCCGATGAAGGAGAGAATGCACACCAACTGCGCTGCCTATGGTTGGGTTCTTTTTTTGATTTGTCTATCATGAAAAGAAAAAAGAAGATTTCACCATATATCATCAGGAGAATTTTAATCATAGGATATATAAATTGAGGTTCACTATATTTTATTATAACCTTACATAATCCTTATCTCAATGATCAAACGCAGTTTAACATCTTATATTTGAAAAGAGAGGCAAATAGTAAGTGTACAATTTGAATCTTTATCGGAGCCGGAAAACATAGATAAATCCAATCTATTTGGAATCTTTTGATGGGGTTCCGAATTATACAAACTACAACATGATTTAAATTAGAAGTCACCACTTATTTCACCACTTTTGCCTTGCTCTTTTTCAGATTTAAACTTCAAATACTTGTAAAGAGTGTTTGTAATTTACAATTAGTGTATATGATATATCTAATTTATTGAGAACAAGATCACATGCTTTGATCTACAGTTCAATATATATTTCGAGTAAAGAATCCCACAATTACGTCCATTGAGTCACAAAATTAAAGCCAAAAATCAAACGTCATTTGCAAGAAAATAAAGTCAAACGCCGCGATCGCATCATACAAACTCCAACATGGCCCTTACTCTCACGAAGGTAATAGGAAGCAAAATAAATTTTTATTTTAGTTTATTTTTGGAAAGAGGGAATTGATTCCATCGTGGGGGTCAACGACTCCATCGGGCAGGTAGTCACGGGCTTCAGAATATGATGCCGCTCGATAGAATAAGAGTCCCACCCGACACAGTGAAAAATCTCTTCATGTGCTCTTGTGATCATGCCAATTGCTTCGATTTCTTTTCACTTTTTAAACCAAATTCAATCTCATCAACCAAACCCATCGTTCCCCATCATATAACATCCTCGGTGTTAGGTTTCTTTTGCCTTACACCCCTCAATGCGCATCTTAATCTTTATTTTTTTTCACTGAAGCTGTTTTTTTCTTGCTCGCGATCGCCCTTGGCTCTCGCCGACTCACCTGTAAGTTCATCCGAGCCTTTCCCTCTTCCCGTTAGGTTGAAGCATTTAGTTTCTATCTTATGTGCTCGGAATGCTTCTTTGATTCGATCACGCGTCTGTGCGGGTTCGGCATAATTGAAGCTTCCTTGTAAGCTTGTGACGAAGTTGCCCGCGACTGTTCTTTGCACCGATTCTTATTTGTATTTTGGAATCGTCACTTCTCTCCGGGTCTTGTTCTATTGTATAATGTAAAGTAGAAATGTTGGTTTGACCTACGTGCAGTGTGTTAATTATTCACGACACATTAGGCCTATCAAATCTCTTTTGCCCTCACTCGATCTTGCCTTTGCTCTTTCCATACTCTCGCGTTAGTATATGTATGAGTTTTTCCAAATTAGGTTAAATATGAAAGTGTTTTAGTAATATAAGTCAAGTTGGGTATGGGTCGCTGAATTTATACTCTATAAAAATAAATCAAAACAAGTTAAATGGATTAATTTAGGCTGAACCATCCTCGATCAACCCGATCCATCCGTTTTGGCAGGACCAACACATGACATGTGCTAGAACAAGAGTAGCCACCGTCAAGAATAAGGAAAATGAGGTGACAAAACGCCTAGTTAAAGAACCTGCACATCCAATTCAAAATAGTGCTCGGATTATGAATCAATTCAAAGCCCCAAGACGAAAAGGAGATCAGGGTGTTGTCCATATTAACTGATGGGAGGGTGCTGGACATAGTTTATTTTTATGGTGCTGGACATGGTCTCTCTTTTTATGTTTTCTTTTTTTAGGAGGGTACTGAATATTATATCACTGATGGTAGTTGCTACCTCCATATTGCCATTGGTTTTTTTTAAGAGGACGCTGAACCTTCAGTAATTGGGTAGTGAATTTCATGTTTTTCTTTTCTTTTGTAAACAATCAATCAATGTCAATGACAATAACTGTTTCTGTTATTTTCTCTTGGCTTGGTTTCGACTAATAACTAGCAAGATAGTTATCAGTTATGCTGTATATTTTTTTTATTGTTTGTGCAATGTTCTTATGAGGTTGCTATTATTTTTATATTTAAATTTATGCATATAGTGTTGCTGGTTGAAGTTGTTGATGTGTTGATACTATTTGTGGGGTTCTGGTTGTATGTGCTAGAATAAGATGCAGTTTTGGGTGCTGGTGCATCTCGTTGCAGGGCTGTTGTGTTGCAAGAAGATGCACCAGCAAGCCAACTGGTGCAAGAACAAGATGCAAGATGCACCACGACTGGTGCAAGTTTGAAATTGGCACTCAAGCGATCACTATTTACAACTTTTGGTACTGAAATGGTCAATCGTTAATTTGCCACCATCCCTTAATTTTGCCATAGTTTACAGTTGCAGCAAACCAGCAAACCATTACAACGATAAAAATGCAGCAACCATTCTATTTAAAGCAAAAACTAACCAAAACAAACATTGCCAATACATAACTAAACAATAAAAAGTGCTTAGAACTAATACATTCCAACTCCAACCTTCCATTTTGCCATGGTTTGCAATTGCAGCAAATCAACAAACCAGCAAATCAGGAGGGCATAAAAAATGCAGCAAGCAAACATTGCATTTCTAAAGTGCTCACAATTAATGCATTCCAACTCCAACCTTACATTTCTACCATGGGACAACAAAACCTTCTGCTTCATACAAAAATGGTAGATATACAAACTTCAACTATGGTAGACATACAAACTTCTTCTCATTGCTCACTTCACATTTGAATAAACTAGACAAAAAAATAAGAACACAATCAACGCTCGATAAAAGTTTTTTTCAATTTTCAACCTTGAAACCTCCCTTTTCAAATGGTCGACCAGAGATGTTAAGCCCTTCATTTGAGCTTGCATTGAGTCGACATCCTCCAACTTGTCCATTAACGCAAGTGGAGGTTTCGGCCTTCAAATAACTGTAGGATCACCTCTATCGCTCGATCAAAAAATTTCCTATCAACTCATTTGAAATATTTGCACTTCGAGCCTTCTCTATATTTGCTGCACCCATGGAATCTTCTCTCGGGATTCAACCGAGTCCAAGATGTTTTTCTCGGACTCGGTAACCCACAATAACGGTAACACTCACATCTAATTCACTTTTTTTTATAGGAATGTGAGCCGCTGCTGAAGCTTCTACCCTCCATTCGCAAAAGCGAGCTGATAACTTTGAGAGAAAATCGAAGTATGCACTCGAATTGGTCAAATTGGGGATTTAGGGTTTTCAATTTCCGATTCTACTCGAATTTGGGGATTTAGGGTTTCTTATTTGGGGGAAAAGACGCTAAACCGCGTCATTTTGTTGTTTGTATGCTGATTGTATTTTCCGGTGATCCACATCAGCTTCAAATATTAATAAAAAAATAAAAATGCCACGTCGGATTTCCGGCTAACCAGATCGGAGTTGGCATCAAAGTGAGCGTTTTTCAATTTTTTTTTTTTTTTTTTTTTTTTTGGTAAAAGGTAAGAATCGTTTTTCAAAAATTTTTGGCACTTAAGTGATCCGGTGGAAACTTTTGGCACCAAAGTGAGTGCCGTATACAACTTATGGCACCATTAATGTACTTATCCCCTAGATGTCCATGCTTGTATGTCCTGTTTCATAGGTTTTGTCCGACTATGATTGTGCCAAGGGAATTTATTTTTGATGTTTGCGATTGACAAATAAGGTCTCTCAACCGTTGCATAGATTGACTTTAAAGGTTGCAGGTAGGTTTTGATGAACTAGTGTTTTTCATGTTTATACCATATGAATTGTGTATCCAACTGGGCAAAACATACAATGCTATAAAAGTTGCTTGTGACAACACTCTTTTCTTATGCCCTTTTGGTCTATGTGTTCGATGATGCAAAAACGGCAGCTCTTGAGGATCATCGAAGCCAACAGCTTGTGTAACTTTCTATCCATTTCAACATTGAGAAGGAACACTTTCACAAATCACTTGTCCGGTTTCTTCTGCAATGAGATCGGTGTGATGAGTGGATCTGTTGTTCCAAACACGAAAGTAGGTGTTGCAAAGGGCACGTTAAATCATTATTATGTTCATAATTCCATCACAAGTGGCCACCCACCTCTCAACTTCAACACAAATTTGTCATGTTCATTGAAGCTGATGGTACAGTAACAATTCTTTAAGAAGCTTGTATCCAGATGCTGTTTTCAAATCACTTGCACATGTGCTGCAACATCAGGGAAGGAGCAGTATCTTGCCAATGTGTTTGCTACTCTCAATGAGCTGGTGCGCTTCCACTGCTTCGGATAGAGAGAAACACTTGTAAACCACAGGCTTCACCTTGCCTTCTGCGACTGCTGGCCAAACATTCTGCTCGACCTCCTTCATGATCGCAGCTTTATTTTCTGGACTTCTGTATCGCAGGCCAGCGGCTACAAATGCATAACAATACCATCATAAAATTGTATACGAGTGACACAAAAAGGGGGACAATGTCTATGTTCTGCAGAAGGAAAAAAAGTGAATGCAACTCCACTTGCAGAGAAGTTTCTTTTTCTATAAGGTGAGGTCCCCTCTTTCAAATGATACATGCATTAGAGACTACTTATGAACTGAAATTAACCATAATAGAGCGCTAATGTTGGTTCACATAACGACCACCAAGAAGACTGAAGTTAGAATCCGGTAAAAAATATAGTGGTTTCTGTACCTTGGACTGTCAAACGTTTGGCGAGCAGACCTCTCAGATCGACCTGTGCTGCTACTCCGCTCAGAAAACCGATGATGAAGAGCCTCCCATCAAAATTCAAGCAATCGAGGTTTCTCTGTAAGTAGGATGCTCCGACGCAGTCCAGAATGACATCGACCCCTGCTATAGAAGCAGTTTCTTAGTAGCAAGCCTTTTGCCCAATTACACTACCAAAACATGAGTATCTTGCCAGAATATCGTTTGCAGACTAATATCTTGAAAATGTTGTAAGAAATCTGAGTTATTAAAGGAAGAAATCAACGTGATTCCTCCACACACTGCTTTTTGGGTGATATCATCATATGTTGAAGTTGCACTAATATATGCACAGCTGTTTAAGAAAATCTTGAATCTTTAATGAATCAGAAAGACGTCATGCAAATGATAAGAACTCTTTGAGCGTGGAGGCAAAGGAAATTACAATTAGAAGGGGGCGTTGTATACCTTTCTGTTCTGTTTCTTCCTTCACCCGCGCAACAAAGTCCTCAGTCTTGTAATTGATGCATACGTCAGCTCCGAGATCCTTGCAAGCAGCTAACTTTTCCTGACTACCTGGCGTTAAGAAATGCTGAAGATAGATCAGTAAGTATTAAACTCGTACAATCAATTTGCGAAAACAAAATCTTGATGTACCTGCTGTGACAAAGACTCGGGCACCATGGTACTTTGCTATTTGAATCTCGAATGTGCCAATTCCGCTGGAACCTCCATGAACCTAGACGTTGTAAGGCATCAGTTCACAGCTTATGTAGTCATTTGTGCACGAGAGACTCATTTAAGCAAAAGCATAATGGAAACACACTACAACATTGGACACTTTTGCACTCGATTTCTATTAAAGAACGGATTGTACCGATTTGACGATACAAGGACTGATGAACTTTTGCTGAAGTGAAAATAACAAAAGAGCTGCTATAGTTGCTTCACCAAACTTAGTGAAGATTAAGAATAAACGAAGAGATGATGAAAAATTACCAGAAATTAGATGCTTTAACTAAGTATAATAGTCAAAGTTCTGGATGATACACCAATTGATTCGACAAGCAAGCTGAGAAAAGTTACCAAGAATGTTTCTCCTGCGGAGAGCCTACTCATCATGAAAACGGTGGACCAAACGGTGCATGCCACCTCCGGCAAACTCGCCGCATCTGTGACAGAGATGCCTGGTGGAACAGGAAGCACTTGTCCCTCTGGTACAGCGACTTTCTCAGCATATCCTCCCCCGCTGAGAAGAGCACAAACCTGTAGTTAAGCCATCCAAATAAATCACATCTGGTCACAAATTCCGGAATGAACTAAAACGCAGGGGATCAAACTTTCACATATTCATCTTAAAGAACAAAATTTCGCACTCAAATTGGAATCAGACCCATGATCCCCGCATCCTGATCAATATCATGATTAGTGTCATTGCTCATGTCTTGCTCATATCATCTTTTAATTTGTCTTCAATCCTTTCTAATGAACTTTTGCCTCATCCTCAAATGGATAACGCAGGAAAAATTGCAGATCTTTTTCCGGCTTTTGGGTTTCTGCTCGTAATTTTTCTAGACTTCGGGTCAGAAAAAGGAATGACATCACCATTTCAGCAGTCAAGATTTTATGAGCAACACCTCTGGATCAATCATCTATTGAATGCATCAAACGTCACCTACGGAGATAACTTTTCCTCACAGACACTGTACACGATTAAGCATCTTTTAAAACATTCATCATCCTTTGGGAACAAATAAAATTTCATGAATCACCCAAACAGGCAAGACTAAGCTCTCATTGAACAAACAGACAGCATCCCAGTACTAAAAGCAAAATCGTTGGCCAAATCGAGAATCACCTGATCTCCGATTCTCCAACGAGAGACATTCTTGCCCACGGCTTCTACGACACCGGAGCATTCAAGACCCAGGTATGTGCTCGATCCTGGTGGAGGAGGATAGAGGCCTTGCCTTTGATATGTGTCACCTAAGTTCAATGCCGAAGCTGACACTCTGATCAGCACCTCATCTTCTTTGATCTTTGGGTCTCCCACCTCTTGGATCCTGAGAACTTCTGGTCCACCTTCACTTGTTATCACCACAGCCTTCATCCTCTTTCTCAGCACTTGTTGAATTTCTGGCTTTTTTAGAAAGATTCTGTGAGTGAAAAACTAAAAGGTCAACTCTGATTTATGACGGTGATATACCAAAAACCTGTGAATTTCATACACCACGCTTAAATACGATTAATGACTTCTGGACCTGCGTTAGGGAGTGCACACACTTTGTTCTCCAGTTTAATGAAGACCAATCGACCCAGAGAGAGAGAGAGAGAGAGAGAGAGAGAGCTTGAAATTAATCATCTATGATTGACCACTCTAGCAAATTGTTTAAGAATTCATCGTTTGAAAGGTCTATCGATGGTGACATCCCTCTGAACTCTTATTTGACGAATCAACATCATGATGAGGGCCAAAAATATAAAACTGAACAACTGATAACTCAAATGGAATCTTGCATTCAGCATCAAACAAGCATGTAACACTTAAAAGAAGATGTGCTGTTTTAGCATTCCCTTGCTACTACACTGATGGACATACTGGTCAGGAAACTGCGAGTTTGGCATGGCACAACTGTGAGATGCTTTCTCAAACATTAGAAAGCTTTGGCGAAAAAGAGGAGGAAACTTAAGGTCTGAACATGCTATGGATAGCATTATCTCAATCGTACAAAGTTTCCCTCTTCTGAAATCAAGAGCAAGAACATCATTTTAGGGACAATGATGTGGACGGAGGATCTGCATAAGTAGAATATACAAATAGCCGGCAGCAACAAGTAGTAGCCCAGAAAATCAAACTTCAAGAGCGCCACAGAATTTCCGCCATCTCATGAATCTCAACCGGTAAAATAAGTTAAGGGGGTTAATTTGGTGAGGATGGTGAATTATAACTCAAGCCAACCATCCATTGGAGTTCATTTGAGGTGGAACACTCGATCTTTCCCCAGATCAACAAGAGCTCTTCTGAGTTGGCTGTACCTAAGTAAATGAATTCAAGCTTCACAAAAATCTCATCAATCTCGTGGATCATGTTGAAGTCAAAATGCAGGTTCACAACATGAAACTAATTGCATTTTGTGGCATGAGGAGTCAAACTTGCTCCCTCGCCCATTATGGAACTTCGCCCGTCCATAGGTACATTATCTAATTTTCCCTAAAACCCCACCAAAATTCAAACTTCGTCACATTCCTTGATTAGCAATGGCCAACGGATTGGCCATTGCTGGGCCAAGCATGGCACGATTGGGCCCGTACCTGGCACGGTCCCCCATGTGAGGGACCGGGTCGGCCTGGCTCAGCCCCTTCGCTCCCGGGCCACTTTGCGGATGGGCCTGAGCCGAAGAAAGCCCAAAAAAGATTATTGGGTCAAATGTGGCCGCATGAGCCCAAAAAGAATTAAAATGGGGCCTTTGGCCACTGTGGCCACATGAGAAACGAACACTGACCCGCGGAGGTTCAATCCCAGCTTAAGCTTATGACCCGAAAAAAAAAAACCCCAGCTTGAGCCGAGTCCATTTATACAGCACCAGTACCCCCACAAACCAAAAAGAAGATCGATCTACAAGGCAAACGAGCAAATCAAGTAATAAGAAACTAAAATTTTTTAAAAATAAATTGTTCGGATAGGAAAAAACAGTACTTTAAGGGTTCATCTGTATCGTGGAAAACTTACGTTTTAAGAAAATATTTTCTTAAAAATATTCACTTGTATCGCTTATAAAAATGTATGAATAAAAAAATATTTTCATTGTGTACAAAAATATTTAGACATAGACTATTATGAATAACGAAATATCTATAATTAACTAATTATTCCAAGTAATATAATCAATCATTTTTTAGAAAAAAAACTTAAATCATTCATTTTCACGAAATGGGTGGATCCTAAATATTTTTACATCTTCCTTGATCTACTATTAAATCTAATCTAGATGTTCATGGTGCTGAACATTTCTGATTTGAGACCACAGCCAATCATTAAACAGCAAAAGTTACATTATTTCTAGCTCTGCTGCACTCTTTCAGTGTACTTCAGTTGGTCAGAGAGAGGGACTGCAAAAACAGTGCATAACACCATTGTCTGTTGCCTTTCCTTAGCTGGAAAAAGTCGATCTTTTCTCGAGGAACTCTGCGCTGCCAATTGGGGTCAGGGGAGCTGCGTAATTTGAATTCAAAACAGTGGAATGATTTTTGAGGAGTCGCGCAACGGCTGTTTTTTTTTTTCTCTCTCTCTCTGAAAGCTGCTTTTTTTGCCTTTGAGCCAATGCACAGCGCAACGTCTTCCAATTCCTCACCACCTCCTCCATCGGCAGGAGGGCGTCCCCCCCCAATTCGCTTTTCTCTTTTCTGCGTTTCCGAGGTCTTCTGGGACATAGGGCACCACCCCCTCGTAAGCAGTAAAGATCCACGGAAGTTATCGCTTTTCCTTTCTGCAACGGGCAAGTCATTTGACAAAATCTCCCTAGTTAGCTAATCCTCCTCTTTGATTTGTCTATCATGAAAAGAAAAAAGACGATTCCACCATATATCATCAGGAGAATTTTAATCATAGGATATGCAGATTGAGGTTCACTATCTTTTATCGTAACATTACATAATTCTTATCTCAATGGTTAAACGCAATTCAACATCTTATATTTAAAAATATAGGTAAATAGTACCATTTGAATCTTTAGCCGGAAAACATAGATAAATCTAATCTATTTAGAATCTTCCAATGGGGTTCCAAATTATAGCTGGAAGCAAGAACCTCAATAATCTAGAGCATGCTTAGGTATTTGTCCTTGGGAAAAATTCTACTTTAAATGACTTGAATTAGAAGTCACCACTTATTTCATCGACCTCGCTGCCCCGGATTTGGGTCGCGGCGCTCTTTTTCAGATTTAAACTGCAAATACTTATAAAGAGCATTTGTAATTTACAATTAGTGTATATGATATGTCTAATCTATTGAGAACAAGATCACATGCTTTGATCCATAGTTCAATATATATTTCGAGTAAAGAATCCGACAATTAAGTCCATCAAGTCACAAAATTAAAGCCAAAAATCAAACGTCATTTGCAAGCAAATAAAGTCAAACGCCGCAATCGCATCATACAAACTCCAACATGGCCCTTACTCTCACGAAGGTAATAGGAAGCAAAAGAAATTTATATTTTATTTTATTTTATTTTTGGTTTTAATTAGAAAAGAGGGAATTGATTCCATCGTGGGGGTCAACGTCTCCACCGGGCAGGTAGTCACGGGCTTCAGAATACGATGCCGCTCGATAGAATAAGAGTCCCATTCAACACAGTGAAAAATCTCTTCATGTGCTCTTGTGATCATGCCAATTACTTCGATTTCTTTTCACTTTTTAAATCAAATTCCATCTCAATAATCGAACCCATCGTTCCCCATTATATAATATCTTCGGTGTTAGATTTCTCTTGCCTTATAACCCTCACATGCGCATCTTAACAAAAATTTGTCATTCACGTGCGTGTCTTCTATGTTAAGTTCGCTCCATATTAACCGCACATATTCCTTCAACAACAATGTCATCTCAACTTGAATCTCCACCTTGGAGTGAAGAGTAACATCTGCCCTTTAAACCCCACCTCAAGTCGCCTTGTCGTTTAACACCTCTAAGAAGTCACATTCGAGATTCCTTCCTCTAAATGTTGATCAAACATCATTATATGTTGAGCCCACCAATCCACGATTGGCATTGACACCATTTGTTGGGTCAATGCAGTAAACCGCTACCTCGATCTAGGAATATCATTAAGAGGAAATTAAAATCCCATCCCGTCAGCTTATCTAGTCTACCTTCACTAAATAACGTAAGCTAAAGATATATACATTTTTTTCTTATAATTTAACAGTACCTAATCTCCTTGCACTTAGGCTTTTGGACCCAAATGGTTCGCACATCGAGCCACCTCGTGTGCCGAGAGTTGGGTCACAGCACGAGCAAATCCCGGCCCTATGTTGCTGAAGGATGACCCCATTTTTCCAATACAACTTCCACAGAAACCGCAAGGGACGCTTTGGTAGACGCCTTCGTTTCACGGGGTCGGTCCCCCCTCAAGAAAATAACAAGAAGAAAAAAAAAATGAAAGAGAAGCAGGTGGTGTGATTGTCGCATCCACCAAAAGCCCATGGTAATAATCTCTTTTGCAAGTGATGTCAATCACACAAGTACATACTCATGTTGAACTTTAAGTAATCATCAGTAATCGCGTGATTTTTACTAATGGCCCTGGAGAAGTCGCTTTCGCGCCCCCTCGGGTGTACATGTACCGGTTCATAAAGCGAGCTTTGATTGTCTTTAGAGAATTTCTTAAACCGCCGCTGGATATCATCTAGTCACTGTTGCTATCCATATGTCCAAAGCAACCAATGGAGCTCGATGTTTTGATCTTTCGACAGGACAAAAACCTATTCAGAATGATGAGCTTGATTGTTGTTACAACCACTCCATTAACAAAGCCAAGACAACATAGGCGGAGTGAGAGAAGGCAGCTCTGCCATTGAGGATCCAGGTGCAAATACTGTTCTGTCCAAGCCCTCTGTAGTCAATGATGGGCTCGCAGAACATCAATCGTTTGCCTTCATATCAAAGCCACGAGATAGGGGTTGATGACATAGAGATTAGTAAGGCACTTGAGTTATGTGAGTGCGCTAACTGGATTTTGGCGTCATGATTTATCATTAATTATTAGTTTTCCTTATCATTCATCGTTATTTTTAAGTTTTTTTTTGGTAGAAATCGTTATTTTTAAGTTGATTCAAGGAAAAAAAAAAAAAAAAAAAAAACTTACCATTTTCATTTGGTCGATCCTAATCAAAGAATTAGAATGGCAAAACAAGGTCGGGAAATGCCGGTCCCCGTCCCTGTCGACACTCCAAACCGGATACAATGTGTCCTAGGACTAGTGTGCTGCTATGACGCTAAGAAGACCAAGGCACAGGGTTGTTGCGATGCAAGGAAACCGGTGGCCCCCTATGGAGACTCGTCCAAGACAAGATTTTTATAGTGAAGGACTAGGCGTGAGAGCTGAAGACTCTTATCATTTTGGCTAAGATCTCTGGTTCGGGGTCTCTTATCTGTCAAGACCGAGTCTCTGCAAGCAAAGCCTAAGCTTTTCCTTTTTTGGGGATTAACCCTATACAAGGCAAGAATCAAATCATGTCATTATCATGGGGAGGACGACAGAACACCCTGTCATCCCTTCATCCTGAACAAAGACATGCCATCTTCCTTCAACCGCCTGAAGAGAATGGATTATTATATAAATTTCATGTGAAATGAAGAATCTTGAATGGACGTGTATGGGGAGCCAAGTTTGCGTCTTTAGTGAATTATTTTGGGTATATGTAAAAAGTGATTGGAGATATCACGTATTTACTGAAAAAAAAAAATATGTAGCGGTCCAAATCTAATGTGTTGTAAGATTCGATGGAATTCATTGATTAAGAATTTAGGAATATAAAGTTGGCTCTATTTATCCAAATTATATTATTTTTTTCTTGAAAGAAAGAGTAATCTTTATCTCTACCCAAATCAAATGGACAGAACTGTCCCAATTGCTCGCAAGAGATGGGCAAACTTGTATGGATCTGATGACCCCACACGCACGCACACGCTCTTTCTCTCTGCTTTGATCCTTTCTTTATCTACTATTTGTACCCTGTGGTCCGGCTATGTATAGAATATAGAGAACATGGACCAAATCTAGACACTTTCTCTCTCTCTCAAGACTCTTCCTCATCCTCTCTGTACCAACCACACTCTCTCTCTCTCTCTCCATAAGAAAATCTCTTCTTCTACCGCTCCTGTTGCCGTTTCAAAAGTGTCCATAGCTGAGCCAGCCAAGAAAGCGAGTATGAAGAGTGCAGGAGCAATAAAATACAGAGGGGTAAAGTGATGATAGTCACGTCCTACCATACAAAGACCTTACTTCAATCCAACTCTTGCTCCATATTCAATTCCCACATCTTGGCCTATCATTCAATTTGCAGAGAGAGACAGAGATAGAGAGCGAGACTCTTTCTTGGCCAAGAAAATAATTAAATTTCTTGATTTTTCGTGGGTGCCTCAAGAAATGACCGAGGTACTCCATTCCCCATCTCACTTCCCTTCACCAACAAGCTCGGCCTCAGCTCCATGTGCACCCCCTAATAATAATACCCATCATGACTCTTACCACCACCAACACGGCCTTGGTCTTGGCCCTTCAATACAAGTCCTAGTAGCATCCCAACAACAACAGAGAGGGTTGAATACACGACCAACGCAAATAGAAGACGAAGAAGAAGAGGAGGAGGAGGAGGAGGAGAGAGAAAGGGACAGAGAGGGAGAGGAGGGAGATCAGCTGTCTGTATTGGCTCTTTTGGTGGCTGCATTTAGGAAGTCATTGGTTGGGTGCAGCATTAGTGGGGGTGGGGGAAGCAGAGATATCTGTGCTGCGGCAATGGAGATTGGTGTGCCCACTGATGTTAGGCATGTTGCTCATGTCACCTTTGATAGGTTCGATGGGTTTCTTGGCCTTCCTGTTGAGTTTGAGCCTGAGGTTCCCAGAAGAGCCCCAGTGCCAGGTGACTCTTTTTGAAAATTCTCCCACTGATGGGTCGATTGTTCTTCTTGGGAAGAGGCCTGGTTGTTTGATCAAATGCATTCTGAAGTTGGTATTTTCCTTTCTTGTTTGGGGAATTCGAATTTGGGGTATAATACATACTGGCATTTTCTGTGTCGATTTTTGAAAATCTTGTTATGGGGGTCTGATGATTGTGCTTTACCTGGTCTTTTAAAATTGCATTATGGCGGTCTAATGATTGTGCTTTATCTGGTTTTTGGATATTGTATTATGAGGGTCTGATGATTGTGCTTTTCCCAAACAACAGGAGCATTCCAGTACAAATTTTGGGGTAATTCTAGTTCATATTTTGAGATTGATGTTCTCTTCTCATACATGAATTTAGAAGTTTTGTCGGGCAGTCAGATACATGGATTCTCCCCCTTTTCCCCTTTCTGCTTGTAACTTGAATGGCTTTGATGATTAGATTTCTTGCTCATCATCTTCTCAGTCACCAGAACTTATACTTGAAAATGCTTTTTTTTTTTTTTTCTTTTTGTGCTTTTTTTCATATTGCGTTGTGGAAGATGGTGTAGGATGCGGTTGTCTGACCATGTATGGCCTATCTGTATGAGTTTGCGGAAAGCAATTGTTTGTTCGGTTCAAATTTCATCTATCAAGTGAGCTGATTGTCAGTTTCCCAATTATCTCCTTGTTTTATTTATCTGTCAACATGTGTATAATTATCACCTAACATTGTGTTAAATTTTCTCCGAAGCAAAGTTATATTTTCACCTTTTGCAAATTATTGTAGTCTATGTCTAAACTCTGACTTCATTCATGACGTGTCATTGTTCAAGGGCTTTTGTATTTCTCCAAAAACATTAAGTCAATTAGCTGAGTCAGCATTTTTTGATTGCCAAATGGAGATGTAAACCACCATGAGTTGTGTTTATCCGTGTTAAACTCCATTACTGAATGAACGATGTTGTCTGGCCTAAAAAAAATTAGCTCGCCCTGTTCTAATTATCTGCTGTTATTGTCCACAACCAATCAATGGCGTGAGTTTTATTCTTTACATAAATGATTTACCCGTCAAGGGTAGGCAATTTTACCGCAACTTTTACGTGGATATATTGTGGTGGAAGCCATCTAAAATTGACTTTCTGGCCTTTTGATGTACTATCAGCTAGTAGACTAATCACTCCTTTGTTGGCATGAAAATCATCTCCTTGATGATACTTTATGATTTCAGAAGGATCGCAACAACAATGATGAGAAAATCAGTTTAGCTAGCGAAATAATAGAGAAAAGTTAAAGCAAAATGCGCTCTTTTCTGTGTCATTGCAGTCTGGATCTTTCATTTTCCTCTGCTAATCAAGGCCTGTCCATTGTCATGTTGACAAACCCATGCAGCAAATGGAAATTTCTTGTACCCTGGCCCAACAACGAAAGATCGTCCAAATTGCTTAATTACACGCTCTCTGCCAGAAAACGTCTGCACTCAGTTTTGTAGCTTTTTGTTGGCCAGATCAATAATGTGTTTGTCATTCCATATCTGCAGCACAACTGTCTTTGGTGTTTCAACGGAGTCTATGCAACTTTCATTTGATTCTAGGGGGAATAGCGTGCCTACGATACTACTCCTGATGCAGAGGCATTTGTATGCTCAAGGAGGCCTAGAGGTACCTATATCCTCTCTTCTGGTTTAGAAGCTCTCGCATTCAATTCAGTTCCTTCCTATGAGTGTCTGCCTTCCTTGAGCATAACCACTGTAATATTTCTTTTGGAAGATTGCTGCATATTGAGGAAAAACATGTGGGGTCTATTGATCTCCTTAATTGCAATGTATGACCTTGTCGTCTTTTATTGTCCAGGCAGAGGGAATTTTCAGGATTAATGCTGACAATGGCCAGGAGGAGTACGTTAGAGAGCAATTGAACAGGGGAGTGGTACCCAACGGCATTGACGTGCACTGTTTGGCTGGTCTTATAAAGGTGACTTTTTGGCCTTTCGTTAAGTGGGTAGCTTTTGATTTCTTATAGAAATTACTTTCAAGATCAAATTTTTTATGTGTGCTTGTCTGGCTAGCCTCATGAATGCATTAGGTTACCAATTTTCTCGCATTGTTTATGTACCTGTATTTTCAAGGTCGTTAGGTTGGTTTGTGATTGAGATTTGCCGGTGTCTCTTTTTCTTGATGAATGAAATTGGTCTTTGTCCAGGCTTGGTTTAGAGAACTCCCCAGTGGCGTTTTGGACTCGCTCTCGCCAGAACAGGTAATGCATTCACAGTCAGAAGAGGATTGTGCTCAGCTCGTGACGCTTCTCCCCCCAATGGAAGCCGCTCTCTTCAATTGGGCCATCAATCTAATGGCTGACGTTGCTCAGTTTGAACATTTGAACAAGATGAATGCACGCAATGTCGCAGTGGTGTTCGCACCCAACATGACGAAGGTGAGCGGAATCTGTTCTCAGTATGATGGTGAATTAGCATGCCAGTGCACTAGGGGCCTTTAAATTTGGAGTCAACAGGATCAATGGTCCTGCATTGATTATCGATAGATTTACTCTAAAACCAATACGACACTCTTGTTCTTATCAAATTTAAATGGAAGTCAGACTTTAGTGGGATCGCAATTTTTGTTTTTTACAGAAGGTTTGTTTGAGTCATCTGAATGAGCACATAGTCTAATGCATTATTATGGTTGTGCTGTTTGAGCAGATGGCTGATCCCTTAACAGCTTTGATGTATGCTGTTCAAGTGATGAACTTCTTGAGAACTCTTATCGAGAAGACACTGAAAGAAAGAGGCGACTCCCCCATTGAGTATCCACCTCCTCTTAATGCGGATCCTTCTGATGGCACCGGGCCGCAGAGTTCTTCTGTCCCATTGTCCGAAGAAGCAGAAGCTGAAGAGGGACGCAGAAAAGAGGAACTTTATGTGAAGGAAGAACCTGCAGCAGAGTGTTCTTCTCGTTCTGCTGAACACGAACTTCTAACCGAAAGTGAGCCTCAAAAGTTATCCTCCATAGAGAATATAATCCCCAGTGGAAACCACGCTCTAGTCGACAGTTGCCCCTGGGAAGCTGTGTCCCAAATTCGTTCGCTAAAGAGTGAAGTCTGCAATGGTCCTTCGAACGGTTCAAACGAGGCCATGCTGAGGATCATTCCGAAGAGCAGTTCCAATTTCAGGAGAGGATTGACGAAGGTGAAAGAGGGGCAGGTTGTTCAGAAAGCAACACCGGCTGAGAAGGGCAAAATCATCGGCAACATAAATCCAAGGGCAGATTTAAGGGAGGCTTGGCGATGAAGGGGGTCTGGTGGGTTCTTGGGTTCGATCCGGGTCGGGGAAATCATCCAACTGATCAAAGTTGGCATGCTGTGTATTGTCCTTTGAGAAGTGCTTTTGTTTCTAATCTCAACGTGTGCTTGTAGAAAGTGGTCTTTTTATCTTTTGATGTTCTGGAGTATTTCCTCACATCGTGTGGAGCAGTCCCTTGTGCATTTCTAACATGGTGCTAGGCTTGGACTAGATCCAGTCCTTTCTTTCAGTTAACGTGAAGGCAAGCAGACCCTTGCTCCACGTAGACGTTGAATTAACAATACAATGAGTTGTGTTAGTTTATTCTTCGATATGACCAGTAAAACCATCGAACTGATGAACAATTTCTGCATCCGAAGACGAGGATTTCTGACCAAAAGATGGAAAAAGTGCTCTGAAGTTTCCATGGTTTGGAAATCGTAAACTTGCGTATGCAAAAATGCAAGACGCATGGATGACAAATTGCACATATGATGAGTTCTAACAAGGGATATATCTTTTTCCTTCTCTGATCATCAGCAAGCTCGCTTTACATCGCTAGACTTGAAATACTCTACTTACCATGCGATAGAGTTGAAATGACGGTCAAAACCCGAGTTGGTGGTCAACACATAAGATTGTTTGCATTTAGTTGTAGAGGGACTCGAACTTGTGTTATGTGCATCTAATTTACATGCAAAACTTCGTTCTTTAACCACTAAGCCAATTCCATAAAGTGAAGAAAGAATTATAATACATCACTACATGACCCATTCAAAAGAAGACGAAAAGTGTTTTATGACAAGTGAAAGCTGGGAGCGGGCAATGACAACTATTCCAATGGACGTTATCCTAAAAGTCCCAAACACACTTTGAATTGTTCAGTTTGAGCCATTCTCAATCTAAGAGTAAGCATAGGCCAAATGAGCTGAGCCTCAAGGCATTTTTCACCCCAACATGAACAGACCTAATGCGATTATACCAAAAAAGGCTTAGGCCAAACTAAATTTGTATAATTGGGCTCAATCAGAGCCCAAACTGGCATATTTTATTGTTTATAGGAAATTGAAAACAATGGATCAATTATTATGTTTCTAATCTAAATATGTAATTAACATGTTACTAATTTGAGACCTACAAATTGCATTGAAATATACTAATTTCTGGTACTTTATTTTCAATAAAGGCATAACTTTGATATAGATAGAGTTTAAGCACGAACTAAAGGTGTTTAAAGTCTCTTTCCGTCTCAAAATCACTTCGTTTCCATATGTTTTCGGCCACGTTTTCAAATTCAACTCACATCAGCACATCACTTCACGCTAAATTATGTTTTCTAAAATTAGTTGGGGGGGCAGAGGAGTTCATTTGTCCAGGAACACCCGTACAACGGGAGGCTCTTTTGCCTAGTCCTCCTCGTAAATGAAAATAGGGGTACATCCCACCCAAGTGATGGTCCATTAATGACCAAATTCCTTGTCCAGCAGATATGTCCGCCAACAGATCACCGATTGCCATTGGGCTCTGGTTCTTTTGTGCGACGACATTGACATTTCGCATATTCTTCTCTCTTACACCAACCTTTTTTCTAAGGAGCTTCTAGCTTGAGAAGCCGAATTTTTGGCTCTACCACATGCTTGAATTAGCAAACTTTCCCTGCTCAGTCCATCAGCACATAGTTCATAAAAAGGTCTATGAAAAATAAGTATACATAATGAAGATTTCAAATCCTAAGCAAATCGAGTCGCTTCTTGTCACATCACGGTGGAGGTGATTAATATGGAAGTATTCAGGACTGATGACGCCCGGATCGGCCGAGAAAATAAAAAAATAAGATAGACCTAAAATCCCGGCTCTGACCTATTCGGCCCCGAAAATCGAGCTGGGCTGAGCCCAACTTTTTAGCTCCCACGATATTTTGCTCACCCCTAACTTAGTTCCAAAAAAAAAAAAAAACTTAGTTCCCCAAGAAGTGTACGCGTGTAATCTAGTCAATGGTTCACTCACAACTCCATTCAAACCTGTGAAATCATAAAGATAGCATAATCTTAATTATCACTTCACTGACTGGGGGATGTAAGAGGGACTTATCTGGGGGTAGCGGTCCTTGTCCCACACCCAACATGTTGACTTTATGCTTGTCCCAAAACCATTACAAATAGGGATAATCGGTTTCAGGATGATTAGGTTTCAGACTTGCATCCTAATTTTTATCATATTATAATTGATTTTCCTTTTTTTGACCTCGTACGGTGTACACTACCCTTTTTGCATTGGAACCTATTTGGAACCTATTCTGTTTTTTCGGTCAATTCTATGGTCTATCATGTTTGCACGAGAACCTATTTTGATATCCTATATAACTTTGAATTTTATATAAATACGCAAAAAAACAACAATGTAATTCTCCTCATTTATATTGAAACATTAAGCACATGTAATGAATTTTTTGACTATACAAAAATTTAAGGACCCATAAGGCTACAAAAAAAAAAATCTGACTCACTTTACTCAATTTGCGCTACATCAGTGATGGTGGCAAGCCTTGTGACAACAAGACGAGAGGTGAAGCTAGGTTGCATTCTGCGGCATCAATTGTGGCTGGGCATATAGAGAGACTAAGATAGAGGGGCAACCGAGAAGAAGGCAGATTGCACGAGAGAGAGAGAGAGAGAGAGAGAGAGAGAGGCGACTAGGTTTTTTTTTTTTTTTTTTTTTAAACACTAGTAAAAATCGATTCCAAAACCGATCCAATCGGTCCGATTCCTAGGTAAGCCTTTACTTGGAACCGAGAACCGGATCGGTTTCAACCAATTCTCAAAAAATGGAACCTATTTTTGAACCAATTCAAACAAGAACCTACTTCCATACTTATTTTCTGAGTGATCCAATCCGATTCTTATGTAAACTCGGTTTGGTTGCACACTCCCAATTATGGTTTTTAACATGAAATTTGAAATCAAACTTTCTAAAGTAGCCGAGCGCTAGGTGTGAGCATGGTCCGGGTTGGTCCGGGCCACCCCCTAACCCTAGGACCGACTTGTACAGTGTCGGTCCTCAATTTTTAGGACTGAGGATCGACCCTATTGAGCTTGGGACCAAGGACCAGACCAACCCAATGGGTTCGGTCCGGTTCCAGGGTCAACCTAGGACCGATCGATAATTTTTTTCGTCTTATTTTTTATACTTTCTAAAAAAGCAAACCTACAAATTCAAATTACACATCCATCGATAAATGCAGTATTGTGCAACTAAATTATAAATACCAATACATATTTAGCAAATTTAAGATGACACAATAATAGAAATTTCGTATCTGCTAACTGCTCATCGAAATATGGGACAAGATGGAAAGTTCTTGTAATCATCTATTTTTAATATTCATAATACCATATGCAAAAGCGTTTTCCTGCATTTGATTATGTAGAGTCCACTCAACCAAAAAATGAGATTCACACCACTTGACTAGCATTTGATCATGTAGAGTTTACTCAACCAAAAAATGAGTTTCACACCACTTGACTAGTAAATCACCGTAGCAACTATAGTACTACTCTACTCTTCAAAAACTTCTACCATTTTACACAAATTAAAAAGCAAACTGCAGCTGAAATTCATTAGTAAAATACAATTAAACTATTAAAAGTTCAAAATACTTAATATAAACCATGAATATATAACTTCACATTTTGTTAATTCACTTGAACTTCTAAACATCTGAAAACAAAACAAACGACACATAATTAATACTCAACAAAAGTTTTAAATTGAAATTACTATTAGTGCTATTGATAAAACATCTCAATATAATATAATATAATGACATTTTACTTGGTTTGAATATATAAAAAAAATTATATATAATATAATATAATATAATATAATATAATATCAAGGTTGGTCAGGGGTTGAACCGACCAAAACTCTTAGGGCCAGGATCAACTCGCACAGTGTTGATTCTGAAATTTCGGGACCAAGGACCGACCTGGGCTCCTTGGAAACCGGACCAGGGATCGCGGGGTTGGGCGGTCAGGGGGTCGGCCCGGAGTCGATCCTGAGCCATTGCTCACCCCTACCGAGCGCCTGCAAACTGTCTGAATAATTTCTTTAATTAATTAGCATTTCAATCTAAATATATAATTTGCAAAAGCAACTATTTGTTCAAAGTTCAGGCGTCATCGTAAGATCTCTAATTGAAAAATCTACAAAATCATAAGTATGATTTTAGACATGTGGAGGGACGTAAGGTTTTCGAATGAGAGATGGGATGGGCCCTTAGAGCTCATCAGAAGCCCATAAGTTCACGAGGCCCATCGTGTAGCCTCGATCGGAGACGGCTCTCTCCGTCGGAGGCTCCGAGATCCTCTCCCCCTCACTCTCTCGGCAGCAACCCAGCTCCGTCTCTCTCGCCTTCCCGCGGCTCGCCGACCCCGAATCGCCGCCGACCTCCGCCGTCGCCGTCGCCGCCGCGAGCTCCCCGGTCGGCGGTCCGAAACCGAGGTGAGCGTCGCTTCCCCACTCTGCGCGCGGGCTTTCTAGCGTTCGCGAATTGCTTTGTTGAAGAATCGTGGATCGGCTCTGCTGTCTTGTCGCCGGGCTCATCGCTTGTCGCCGTTGCCGTCGTCGCTGTCGTCGTTTGCAGGTAGAATTTGTCCACGCGGGAGCACTTGATCGGGAAAGCACCCTCGTCGCGCGCTGAATGATTTTGTTCAGGCGCGTGGCGACGTCCGCCATGAATGCCGTTTGCTTCCAGAGGACATTCGCCGCCGCATCGTCGCCGCTGGTCCCGGTACAACTCCCCTCGCGCATGTGAGATCCTCTTCCTCTTCATTGTTGGTATATGCTCTAGAGATGAGAATGCAGTTTGCGGCATTCTTTCTTTTCCAGGTGAACTATAGTTTCCATATGCCTTATAAGCTTATGATTGAGCATTGCGTTCTTTAATTTCATTGCAGACCTTGGGATATCGACTGTGTATGTAATTTGTAGAAACGAGAATACGATTTTTGCGGCATACCCTTATTCTTTCCCTTGTGAATTATGGTTTTTATATTGGAATAACCTTATGATCAAGCCAGTCAGGAACTCCTCCTCTTCGTTTTTTGATAGGGAGGCGCATCTCTGGTATGTCGTGCCCGATGAAGTAAAAAGCTCATCCCTTTTACACGATTATTTCGATATTTTATCGCCATGTGAGAAGGAGAATGTTTCCCGCAAGCGGGGGGACCAGCTCCAGAAGGCAGCTTTGCTGGCCCGTGCCCTTGTTCGAACTACCATTGCAAGATGTAAGCTCTTTGCTACTGATTCTTTATTTGCCCTCGTCTCATCTGCAGCTCTCTCTCAGTTGTGATTGGTGTGGGTGAATCCAATCAACTTTTTGCCAATAGAAAAAAACTTTTTCTCTACTTGTTTAATGCTTTTTTTATGGAGATTGTTTATTTCTGTGCTGCTACAACTAGAGTTTTTATTTTCGTGTCGTAGTCGCATAGTTAGGTCCTGATCTTCTTCATTTAGTAATAGGTCAAGGTAATGCGATGCATTTAAGCTGTAAGTTTTTATATTAGATCAGATTAATGGCCAAGTTGATCCAAGATCCTTGAAGTTTAAGAAGAACATCCATGGAAAACCCGAGGTGAGTTTGCACTTCAATGGCTAGAGATTTTAACCTTTGTTGCAGCAACTTGTTTGGTGATTTTCTATACCTGTGGTAGTTGGAGTGGAATGACGATCCATGCCAGAGTGCATCAAGGCTACAATTTAACATCTCACACACTTCTTCTCTTATACTTTGCGGAGTAACTGTTGATTCACCGGTTGGTATTCTCTTAAACTCGCAAAGCAATTATAAGTTTCTGCTTCATCTTAAGTTTCTTTGATAGTCCACTGATGATATTGATTCCCTGCAACTTGCTCTTCTAATTTGTAGATTGGTGTTGATCTTGAAGAAAAGCAAAGGAAATTGAAGAACGATATTTTAGCCTTTGCTAGGAGGTACTTCACTCCACATGAAGTGAAATTTTTGAGTTCAATTTCAGACCCTGGAGTTCAGCATCAGTATTTTGTGAAATTATGGACTCTAAAGGTACGCAGATCCTCTATGTTATTGGAAGTTCCTAATGGTTTCTTAAGATATTTTAAAATGATCATCTGCTTCCGATTCTTTTTCTTTTTCTGTTCATTACTTTTAGTTTAATTTTGTGCCATGCGGCCTTCAACTGAGAATATAGTTGTATCTGTGATGCATTTTCTTCTTCTTTTTTTCTGTCCTTCTAAAGGCAACATGCATCTCCTTTCTGTGTTGTTTACTATTGCTTTTGCCTGGAAAATTAGTTGTTGATGAATTGGTAATAATTTGTGAATGTATACTGTATTTGATGCTTCTGTGTTATTCTGACATAAGGTGTGAAGTTTTGAAGAAACTGTGTATGCAAAAGTTACTTCAAAAAGAATTGTTGCGAATGCTCCTGATCAGATTATTGACTTGGTGCTGAGGACATAATCATGTCACTTTTATGAATATAATACTAAGTTTCACAAGGCTTAAGTAGCCTTTTCTTAAAAATCTTCGATTTATATGGATTTCTTCTCCAGGAATCTTATGTTAAAGCACTGGGAAGAGGCTTTTCTGGACTACCTTTCAAAATGTTTACCATACAGTTTGGGAATGCAGAAAAGGGAGACTCTTGTATATCTGGTGAAACAAATAACGAGGTATGAAAAGGAGAAGTATTACGGAACTGCCACCTCCTTTCAGCTTTCTGCTTTGAGTTTCACTCACGAATTTGCACTACCCATCGTAATTCTTGTTTCCCATCCATGGCCTAAATCTATACGTTCTGCTGCAAGTCGCATATCTGGAATGCTTTTCTTCACTTTCTTATGGTATAGCTGCTGAAATTACCTGTTTTCCTCGTGTTCCTGTTGAGAACTCAAATTTTGTTATTACAGGACTATGGCAAACGCAATAGCAATATCGAAAATACTTTTGATGAGCTTCTCATGCACTACATTTCATGCCTTGAGATTCATTCTTCTATTTGCTCATTTGAAATTATTCTTCTAATATACTTCAACCAGTATGCTTTACATAAACCGTCTGAAAATGTTCTCATGCATGTTTTTCCTTCTTTATGTGGATGGCCGTGGTGGGGTGTTGATCTGGTTTATATGAAATGAATAAATCTCTCTATAACATGACTTTCTGATTTGATTATATCCTACTCTGCTCATTCTCATCTCTACGATTCATCAAATGAAGCCTGTTCTTTGTGAAACCTACATTTAAATTTACAATATGCTCAGGGTGAGATAATTGTGAAATCTCTTGAGGACGTTAACAGCGTCAGCAGCAATTGGCAGTTTGCTCTGCTGGAATTGGCAGGCTCTCACTATGCCGCCATCTGCATGGAAAAGGATGAAGCCGTTGAAGGTAAGATCGTAATTCTCATTGTTCAGCTAGGGGTAAATGCAGGTCTTTGTCACGAGTAGGACTAAATAATAGTCGTAATGGTCAATATTTGCTGTTGTTTACAGGCAGAGTGCCTACTCCTATGAAGTTAACCGTGAGGAAAACAATACCATACATGCGAGATGAATTTATTTCTGGACCTGATGCCGTTGTAATAAGTGGCTTGACTTGAGGACTGATAATTTGTGCCTTCAGTTAACATTTGTTGCTACTCATGCTGCGCTGCAATGGTTGACAGCAAGAATCTCACTACTGTGGGCGTCAAATCCATAGTCCGTCTGATGTTCTTGATCCGCTTAAGAATAGAAGTGTATTGATATACAAAAGATTTTGCGAGAGTGTGGAAGGATGTATGTCCCCGTGTATTGACCATGAACGGTTAAGCACGATATTACAAATCAATTACAAATCAATTACTAATTGCATTAACGAAGAAGAGAAGGCCAAATATAGAGTTTATGTTTCCTCATGCCTAACTCACTTAAAAAGCACAAACTTTAGTTCGGGTGGCAATTTCAGTCCCAAACTTTTTGTCATTAAAAAACTTTAATTCTGACAGCATCTAAAGTCTGGCTCTGGTCAATTTTTCGTTTAATGATGCTGTCAAAAATCCGACCTGCATTTCACGTGTACTTGGCGATTCACGATTCACTGTATTGACATTCCACCGACTGTGTTGACATTCCACGCTTAGAGTTAATTTGACTCAAATTGACAAACCTAATTTTCTTAGCATTTTCTCTCCTCCTCTCTCTGTCACCGCCAGCGATGGTGCCACCTCCCCATCCCGTCAGCCCTGACTTGGTGTACTCCTGCCGTCGCCCATCGCCTCACATCCCTGTTGGCCCCAATGAGCTCAGTCACTCGTGACAGCCACCCATTGCGGCCTTGGGCAACACCAGATCCAGGATTGCCCAAGAACGACAATGCCGGCACTCGGCGCGGCATCTCGGATCCAACGTATTGAGCTCGGATCCGGCTAACAAACTGACTATGCATTTAAGCAGCTTCTGAAGAAAATCCATCGGAAACCAGTCTACAGCTATTCCCTTCAAAATCTCCAAAATCAGGGAAGTTCTTTTCCTCCAACTGAAGCAGAGACACAAGGATTGAAGGAAGAGATAGAAAGGCTTAATAGCAACAAGGAATCGGTTGAGTTGGGGCATCAGCAATGCAGGAATATGAGCAACTATTTCCGATCAAAATTCTCAATAATCTTGGAGGTTCCATTCCATAAAACACTGCCAAATTACCAACTCGAAAGAACCTTGAAAGTCTCCTGCACTCAGGTTTGACAAAAAGCTGCCTTGTCTTCCTAGCTCGTGTTTTCTTCTGAGTTACATTTCATCACTTCACCAATAATCTCGGCAAGAGCAGACGCCACCCTCGAAATGGTGGAAGCGAGTTGCATCTCTGACAACAAATTGACAATCCACTGCCTTGCTTACCAACTTTATAAATAAGTGACAATCTTCACAAACCCTGAGATTCTTAATCACGACAATCTCCCTCCCATGCTGCTTCGTGTTCAAGAGTGCAAATGCGATCGCTAACTTCTCACTGTGAACCCCTGTGCCAGACAACTGTTCATCGTCTCTTCTTTCCAGATAACTCTTGTCCAAATTGTGATTCTCCTTTAACCAATCCTCGAGTTTGTTCAACATCCTGTATATTTCTTTCGTCTGAGGATGACATCTATCCCCTGCTAAGAAGAGATGAACTTTCCCTCTGTGTTCTACATAGCTACAGCCAGGCTCCTTTTTGAGTTTGCGCTCCCTCATCATCATCCGGACCCTAAGTATGCCATCCATGTTGTTAGCCTCGTTATAGGTGTTCGACAGTAAAACATAGTAGCCAATATTGGTTGGCTCAAGTTCAATGACACGTTTGAAGGCTAACTCTGCTAACTCCACATTCTTGTGGATTTTACAAGCACCCAACAAAGCACCCCAGACCGCACCATCGGGATGTGCCCGCATCGTATGGATGAGATCGAGGGCTTTCTGTAGCTGACCTGCCCGACCTAGAAGATCCACCATGCAAGAGTAGTGCTCTGGACCAGGCTGCAACAGATACTTCTTTTCCATCGCATTAAAGTACTTAGAACCCTCATCAGTCAACCCTGCATGGCTACATGCGGACAGAACACTAACAAATGCTGCTCCATCAGGCCTTATTCCTGCTTGCAGCATCTGTTCAAAGAGCTTGACTGCAAGTTCTCCTTGTCCGTGCATCCCATATCCACCTATGATAGCTGTCCAAGAAACAACAGTTTTCTCAGGCATGGCATCAAAGACGGCCCAAGCCTTTGCCAATTTGCCGCACCTGGCATACATGTTGACAAGCGCATTATCTAAGAACGGGTTGGAGTTAAAACCGCTCAACTCTATCTGCCTTTCTACTTGGCAGCCAATGTGGTAAGCACCGAGGAGAGCACAGGACGACAGAACTCCGACAAGAGTCACAGGGTCCGGTCGAATCCCACACGACTTCATCTCCCGGTAAAGGTCTAAAACATGACTAGCATGTCCATGCTGCGCATATCCAGAAATCATTGCATTCCACGTGATCAAACCCTTACAACTGATCGAGTCAAACAAAACCCGGGCATCCTCCACTGACCCGCATTTGACATACATGGTCAGCAAACAATTCCCAACCGACGAATCGCGGTCCAAGCCAAGCTTCACGCAGCAGCAATGCAGACACGTCCCGACGCCCAAATGCACCGGGAGGGAACAAACAGGGATCAAACCCAACATGGTGACCGAGTTAGCCGACACGCCCATCTCCCTCATCCGGCGAAACAACGAAACCGCATCCGAGAACCGGGAATTCGACGTGTACCCAGACACCAGAGCGTTGTAACAAACGGTGAGGCGTCTCGACTGGGGACAATGATCGAACACCTTGCCGGCGTCGTCAATGAGGGAGCAGTGGGCGTACATGGAGATGAGGGAAGTCAGCACGAAGGGCTCGGCCTCGCACCCGGCCTTGAGGGCGTGCGCGTGGAGCTGGGCGCCGGCGGCGGGGAGCGAGAGGGAGGCGCAGGACTTGAGCGCGAAGGGGAAGGTGAAGGCGTTGGGAGAGGCCCCGGAGCGGAGCATCTGGCGGTACAGGGCGAGGGCCTCGCGGAAGCGGGAGTGCTTGGAGAGCTCTCGCAAGCGGGTGTTCCATGGGGCGGTCGGGCCGGCCGGGCCGGTGTAGATGCGAGCGGGTTTGACGGAGGCGGAGGTGGTGGGAGGAGGCGGGGCGCGGCGGCGGAGGAGGCTCTTCTTCTTGGCGCATTGCGTTAGCATAACAGTGCGAGTCGACTCTTCAAACTCGGGTCGAGTTCCAATCGAGGCAATGCGGGTCCGACGCGCGGTGAAACGAGGAGGGATAATGCAAAATGCCAGGGAAAATTAAAATTAAAAAAGAACCCTGAAATAATGCCAATTTCTCGAAATTCACCCAAAAAATGGATTTTATCTCAAAATAACCCCTAAAGTGGGCAACTTCGTCTCGATAGAGCTGATTCGATGTGATTTTAAATCCGTCCCTATATATTTTTAAGAAAATTCAAAACAATTGTTTTTTAATTTTTGGGCTTGATCCCATTTTTCTGTAAGAAAAAGTTGAGAAGATCTAATATATAATCAGAAAGATACTTTTGGCCTTGCCTTAGTATTTTCCTATGTCCCGACTAAAACAAATGAGGAGCTAATGCAAAGGATAAAATCATAAGTAAACATGGTTTTTAGTAGTACATAACTTCCATGTATTGGTGACTCCATTGATTTCAACTCCCACACGGTTTGATTGCTTAAGGGAATCGTTCTCTATTGCTATGTAATCGAATTTTCACATCTTAAAAAAGTAGTACAGATTGTGCACGCATGCAATGCGGGTTTCAATACCAATAATTACATTATGTCTCATGAAGTTTTATTATGGAGAATATACTTTTATTTCGAAATTATATCGATCATCATAACTCACAAATACTAATTTAGATGTATACCAATAATTCGTTTTTGAAAGGCATGTAAAATTGCAAATCATGACTCTTGGACTAATGACTTCTATCCGTGTAAGCGACTCTTATATTAATGGCATTCCCTTATCGAAATTTCCAACTATAAAAATGAAGCTTCTTTTCTTTTGTATTAGTGGAGCATTTTTAATTTTTAATGATGACATAAATGGTTATGCAATGTAATCTTTGAATTTTTTATACATATTTAATTTAATCCCTAAACTATATGAAAATATCCAATATTGTTCGGGATAATTTGAATATTTTCATATAATTTGGAGACTAATTTGAATATGTATCAAAAGTTTGTGGATTGTATTAAAAAAATTAAAAAATCAGGATCACATTTTACATTAGGTTAAAATTCAAAAACCACGTTAAACAAACTAAAGTTTATGGACTCAACTAAATTTAAGAACTATTCGTGTCATTATCTCTCTTGTTAATAATGTGACTGGTAATAATTGAGGAACCGCCAAGATGATAAGAGTTGAAAATTGGTGTGGCCAAATGAAATTAATAAGAATTTTCTTTGGCCTCAAAACTATCATACTCATGGACATGAAAATATACCGAGTACCGGCAAACTCGCGAGCCGTTGGAAACGCCCGGTCAGTTGACGAGCTCCCCGAGTCAGTGTTTTCAACGGCTGCGATCTTGCGAAACGAACCGATGTCATGGAACGCGAAACACCGCGTCGCCAGGTAGCAACGAGATAGAACTTAGGCTACGTTTGGTTGTCCGGATTTCTAATCGGGATAGGACTGGATAGGATAGGATATGAAATCCTGGGATTTTTTTATATCCTATCCATTGTTTGGTGAATTGCAATATTAAAGTCGGATATGTTTTCATCATATCATGTACATTTTTTTTTTTATATAAACGGCATATCATTATAAATGAACTTAAATGTTTTTAAACGGAAATGGTGAAAATCTCTCGTAACACTATTCCTTAATTTATTTTTAATTTATTTTTCCTCTTTTTTATATTATTTTTTTTATTTTTTTATTTTTTCCCCTTTCATCATTATTTAATAAAATTTTATCAAATAGTAAATTGTACTAACATACCTAATTAATAAATATAAATATTTAATTTATAGATTGAATGTTTATTATAAGATAGAATTAAAATTGAATATATAAATTAAAATAGGATTAATTAAAAATGATTTTTTTATTTTTAATTTCTTAAATTATAATTCAAATATTATTTATATTGAAATATAATTTCAATTTTATTAATTTAATAAGTTTTTATTCGAGAGAAATAACTTCCCAAGTATAAACATTAAATCCTATCCACATTTATCCCACCTCCCCCATGGGATAATTTTATCCTGTCTATATCCCCTTTATATCCGACTTTATCCTATCCTGAGCGAGCACCAGATAGGATAAATCATATCCTATCCCGAATTTTATCCTGACTGCCAAACGCAGCCTTAACGGATTTCCAGTGGATAGCGCAGCACAGACGACAAAGCAAGCAAGCAACGAACCAGCGAAGCGGCAAAACGAGCTTCGCTCCGGGAGCAAGACCTCCGGCGGCGATGGAGGCCGTGCACGTTTCTTCCGCCGCTTCCCGCCACTTCGCCGCCGCCGCCGCCGCCGCGCAAACTCACTCGGCGAGCGGAGGCCTCCGCTCTTCCAAATGCGCGAGCCGATCGCCCAAACTCTGCTCTTCCTGGACCGGCTTCGGCACTTCGGCTTCGCTCCGCTCGAGGAATATCTTCGCCGTAAGTTTGTTGCTCGCGCGGCTGGCTCGATCGTGGTTGGGATTAGCTAGGAAGTGGCGTTGGGAAATTGTCTTTGGCGCGATCTTTCTTGTGGAACCTGCTTAATTTGTTCCCAAGAGTGAACTAAATGGTGCGAGCTAGTAGTAGAGTAGTTATCTTAGCCGTGAGTCGGTTCTGATGCTGCGTGAACTGCCGTACCGATTCTTGGTCGCTGTTTGGCCGTTGAGGAAAATTGACGTGGAACCTGTTTGGCTTGTTTGGAGAGAGGAAAATTGACAAGTATGGTGTTGGTTAACTTTGCGTTCGCAATTTTTCAGTGGCAGGAGTAGAGATTTTTGGGGAATTTCTTGGGGCATGAATGAAGAATTGGATTGGTTTTGGTTTTGGTCCTGTTTCTAATTGCTGTTTTCAATTGCATGCAGAGGGAGATATGGGCATTGGTGAACTCAAAGAGCGTCACTGTCAGGAGACATATGCAGAATGTTGTTCGAGCTGAAATGTTTGGGCAGTTAACGGGTGGCCTTGAAGCAGCCTGGAACAAGCTCAAAGGAGAAGGTTGGATTTATTTATTTTCCTCGCATTTTGGATATCGCCATTGGCTTGTTGCATATTGCTGTATTGGATCAAACTTGCTTGGCCAGAAGAAAATGCGGTTAGGCTTGCTGTCAATGATTGGACACTCGTGTGGAATATACAATCTAGACATTTACTTATCTCACCATGTTGTTTAAGCATTTCAATCTTGAACTTGACATCCCTTGCTATCTTTAGCAGCTTTTCTTATCACTAAATCAATCCCAAGTGACATACAATAGAAAGATTAAGCAATTTGATAGAATTTTGAGGAGAGGGGGTTGCTGCTGAAGTGTGCTTGTAGTTGAGGAATGGTTTTCTTGAGCAGAATCTAAAGGACCGCTGGTGGTAGTAGCCAGTGGAGAGAAGGCTCATAACATCTCTGCAATATTTTGCTACACCTTGAGCAAATTCCTGGTGGTACTCCCCATCAAGAACTTTTACCGAAATTGCGAGGACTCCAGAATATGATGTTATATAATTTTGCATGAGAAAATATGAAGGACAATGTAGTTGTTTTAAATGTGTATAGGGAGCACTTTCATTTCCTGATCTGAACGTCTTACGTTTCTCTCTCATCATTCACATCTCTGCTCTTATTATTTTTGCTGCTTTAGTGCAAGACACAATTATCTGTAATTTTTCCTGCTGGTTCCAATTAATTAAATCCGATTGTCACTAAAGTTGTTGGTAAAAGAGCATATTGTTAATATTGAGATCAAAATAAGTATTTATAGGCTTAGTGTTAAGCCTTGTGCAATTACATTACTAACCCTAAATTGCTAACTCAATAGAATTATAAGTAATAAACCGAAAAGAAATAAGAAATTTCCAAAGGCATGTAGTGATCTGATGCCATATAGTTGCTCACATTTTAACTGAAGCTACCAATTTTCCCATCTCCATCTTCTTGTTACCATGCAGCTGCATAGTCATTGAGTATGTTCTACAAAGACTATATTAGTCAGTATGAGTGTGGGTATTACCTGAAAATCATACAAATTGTAGATGAATGAAATCACCTTTCAGCAAGAAATAATGTGTGTGGATTGTAGTTTTCTACCAACGTAAAACACTATAGCATATAGGATTTTCCTTTTCTATAATTTGAGTTTCTGTAATATTTCTCAGTCAATGTTGACCTTTCAGCCCAGAGAAAAGAAAAAAAAAATCATGACTTTGATTCCAAGTACTGTGAGATCCAATTGAAGATTTTACATTATATTGGGTTGGAGATTTTACATTATATTGGGTTGACTAAATGAGATCTGATGCACGAAGGGAATTGTTCCGTATCCAAGCAAAATGTTGTCTTCAATTGTTTCCTCACTTATAGCTCTCTCTCTCTCTCTCTCTCTCTCTCTCTCGTACCTTTCTTTTATACTGACCATACCATGGCAATTTTATTGTAGAAACTTTGACAAAAGAAAACATTGTTGAACCCATGCGGGATATAAGAAGAGCACTTCTAGAAGCAGATGTGAGTGTGTTCATTTGTTAGCTTGAACTGAATTTTGTTCTTTGGAAGCAAGACGCATAACTGTTGCATCTTATATTCACAGGTAAGCCTTCCAGTTGTTAGAAGGTTTGTGCAAGCTGTCAGTGACCAAGCTGTTGGTGTCGGCCTTATCCGTGGAGTAAAGCCAGATCAACAACTGGTCAAGGTAGGATATCTATATTGTTTATGAAAATGTACTGGTTATTAAGTTGAAAGAAAAGTGAGCTTAGTTATATCTTTATTTCAGCTACTAATGAAAAACCTTTGCAAATATAGAATAGAAAGAAGAGGAAACAGAAAAAAATAATGTCATCATATTGTTATGTTATATTTTTCCTAAATTTTGGGAACATTTACTAGCCTATTCTGTTCTCACAAGCTTTTTGTTAAGTTTTTCTTTTGGCGCGAAAAACTCTGATATATCTCTTGTATGATAAGACTCTTAGTTTCTCTCAAAGATCCAGAATTTCATCAGAGCTAAGCTGTCACTCTAATAAGGTTATGAAAATAACGTATAATGCTTGATGAAAGATGACATTTTATGATGACTGCGAAGGACACAACTAAGAATCATTATCTTCTTCAGATTGTCCATGATGAGCTTGTCAAATTAATGGGTGGAGAGGTTTCTGAACTGGCATTTGCGAAATCTGGCCCCACTGTAATACTGTTGGCTGGTTTACAAGGAGTTGGAAAGACCACTGTATGTGCCAAATTGGCTTACTATCTAAAGAAAGTGGTATCTCTCTCTCTCTCTCTCTCTCTCACATATCACTGTGTTGGCTGTTGCTTCCATGCAGTTATGGGGCAGTATTCTACGGATTTGCTCAGATGATTAACAATTCTTTGGTTGCAGGGGAAGAGTTGCATGCTGGTTGCTGGAGATGTATACAGACCTGCCGCTATTGACCAACTTGTCATTTTGGGTCAGCAGGTACCGTATTCTCATTTGCATTCTATTTAACTGCCAAGTAAATATAAGAGCTTTGTTGTTCATTTTTTTTTTTTTAATAGTTCTTGTACCTTTATCATGGACCTATGTTTTTTTGTTGTGGTCTATGAACGGTGCTACTATGCTGCTTGTAGTTTTGTTGTGTTGAAAGCATGAGATTACACTTTTAACTATTGGAGAAGCAACCTAACCTTCACATAGATAGGTGCTTTCCTGGTGGGCAAATTGACGGATGTTCCTGATTTCCTTCTTCAAGATGACAGACTTAGTAATTACTTGAAATGACGTTCATAAATCCTAAAGTTGAGTTGAAAAACGTATGGCAAGTCTGAAACTCTCGGAAGATTCAGTGTAGTGCTTCTTAGGCAGCATCTCATAAATTCCAACTAATATTGCCATTAATTTTGAGTCTATTCATAAGTTATTTCTAGGGGAAAAGACATGTTGTCTACTTGTTCTTTTGTAAAAGAGCATGTGATAAGTAAAGAAAGATCCTCATTATCTTCTTCTAACTAGATGGGTTTATAATCAATAATCATGCCAGTTCTTTTTAAGGACTAGCAAAAGACTAGGTAAGCTGGCATGCATGGCAAAGAGTACCGTCATCATGACTGGTACCACAATGATCCTTGAGGAAGTCTTAAGTTGTCAAAGCAGTAATATTTTGACTTCTGCCAATCCAAATTAAGAGTTAATATGGAAATCTATTGCATCCTTCTATCTACTAACGTGGATCTTTATACAGGTAGATGTGCCAGTTTATTCTGCGGGAACTGAAGTTAAACCTTCAGAAATTGCTAGGCAAGGTCTTGAAGAGGCTAAAAGGCAGAACATAGATGTGGTTATAGTGGACACCGCTGGCAGACTTCAGGTGCTGTTCTTTATGCATAACCAATCATATATGACTATATACTGGGCACTATTTATCATCGAGAAACGAAAATTTGGATACTGATTTGTATATTGGCATGTCTTTACCTTCTCTTTCTAACAAATAGATAGACAAAGCGATGATGGATGAGTTGAAAGAAGTGAAGCGTGCACTAAATCCGACGGAAGTGTTGCTTGTTGTGGATGCAATGACTGGACAAGAAGCTGCAGGTGTTCGAACCTTCTGACATTTTAAAATTTACTGTGCCATCTCAATTGCAATGGATTTTATAGTCCTGTGTCCTTTCTTTCACAATGTACATGTGAATAATTGTCACGCCACCTTATCCATTTTAAGTGGTATAGATGTCTGATTTCATTATATGAACACTGATCTATCACATTGGGGTGTCTTAGTTTTCAAGACGTGCATTGTTTTCCTGCCGCTGTTGTGTTTGCTACTTAGAGGACAATCCTTATATTGTAATGACTTATTAAAAGAAATGAAGTTGTTAAATCATTTTATGTGGTTTCATCTCCCTCTTTCTTATGCAGCCCTGGTCACAACATTCAATCTTGAGATAGGGATTACTGGTGCCATTTTGACGAAATTAGATGGAGATTCCAGAGGAGGCGCAGCCTTGAGTGTCAAAGAGGTTTGTCTTCACCAATTTTCTCTTTCTTATAATATAATATCGCAGCATATGACGATCGCCCTTTAAAGTCATATGACTTCACGAGCTTTTACTTTTCTAAGCACATTTGGTGTGGCACAGCCCCACAAAAGTTAGAATCACATGCCTGTCAGAGGCAGTTCAGTTCCCTTCGCAGTTTCTACCGCTTTGTTTCTCTTGACTCTTCTATTGAGGCCAAAGTTCCTCTGGTAAAATACGATACGTCCATGGCCATCGTGGTTGGGACTAGGAGCATTTTGTCTTAAAACTGTGCATACCACACTGACTTGTTTTTCCCGACAGAACTGTTTCAACATGAAACAATCACGTTCAAAATTTTGAAGAAAAACTATCTAGAATTTTGAAGTACAATGACAAGAAATCCACTCATATCCTCTTCTTTCTTGGAGGAACTCTTTTTGATTGGATGATATGCCAATGCACTTGTTTTACTTAGCATCGGGAATTCTAGTTTTCATGTATTTCAATACTCCTTGTGTAATTCAGTGGCTCCTCATCTGTACCTTTCTCTTTTTCCTGTATTCTTGCCATGATAGAATTAAAAGTCTGAAATGCATGATATTACTGTCACATACGGTTGGTATTGTTCAACAAAAATATTTCTGTCTACTGATGAAGTAAGTTTCCCTGCAAACTCTCATTTCAGAAGTGTATTGATGATACTTGGATGGTGGCAGGTCTCTGGAAAACCAATCAAACTTGTGGGACGGGGAGAGCGTCTAGAAGATCTAGAACCTTTCTATCCAGATCGTATGGCAGGGCGTATATTAGGAATGGGAGATGTTCTGTCATTCGTAGAGAAGGCTCAAGAAGTTGTGAGTTTCAAATAACACTTTCTATTTGCGTGATATTCATCAAGACTATATTGGAGGAAAAGTACCAAAATATCTGAGGATCTGTCCCAGAAATGATGCGTTTGGTGCTGCGTCCTCTTCCTTCATCCTACATGTTATGCTTTCTCTATAAAACTACTAGGTTCTCTTAATTTGGGTCTAACTATTTGGTTTGGTAGATGCGTCAAGAAGATGCTGAAGAATTGCAAAAGAAGATAATGAGTGCAAAGTTTGACTTCAATGATTTCCTGAAGCAAACTCGTGCTGTTGCACGAATGGGTTCGATGACCAGGGTCATAGGGATGATACCTGGCATGGGAAAGGTATGACGAATTGTGTATTTACTGTATCTTTTTGGCTGAGATTAATGGTATATCAGGGATTCCCCTAGGAAAATATCATTTTATGTGGAAACTGAAGATATTGGTTGAGTATCGAGTTGTAGAAGGATTCATATAGCCAAAATGGCATGTAAGGATGAAATTTTTTCAGCACTATGGAATAAAAGGATCCATTAGCTCATCCCACTTTGGGGGACAAGGATTAGGTTGTACAGTATGGAAAAATTGCAGAAAAGTGTGATGGACCTTTTTAATTCATCAAAAAGTTCTTGACAGTTTTGCTAGAAGTGAAATGTTATTCTTTGTTGGTTCTTAAATCAGAGTAAAAGGAAACAATTTGGAAAATATTTTATTTACCTCAACTTTGGCTGGAGAAAACAATAAAAGAATGTAGAATGTAGTGAGATATCTTATAGTGGATTGAATAGCTTCTCCTGAACCAAATGGCTTGTCGGTTTTGATCCTTCTTCTTTCCATTTAAAACCACGACTACAATGCTTGATCAGATATTACCTAATACATTGCTCTGTTCCTGATTCTAATATCTGGATAGAAGCTCAACTAAATACTTGGAATTAAACAGGTCACTCCTGCACAAGTTCGAGAAGCAGAGAAGAACTTAAAGGTTATGGAGGGAATGATTGAAGCAATGACTCCTGGTTTGTACTTTTTCTTCTGATAAATCTCAATTGATCCCACTTTATAGATAATCATTAGATTTTCTGGAAGTACTTCAATACATGTAGGATTATATGAGGATGTTAGGGAAGAATCAATTTTTTTGGCTAAAAGGGAAGTAGCAATTTTGAGGACAATGAACAGAACACAGAAACTACGAGAAGCAGCAATTGCAAAGCTGCGGTGACTTGTTCATATTTTCTCGAATACGGTAGTTTGTAGGGCTTTCTTCAGTTATACTGGAGCTTTGTGTGTTCTTCATATCTATCATAGTAAATCAGCATATATCAGCAATTCTAAGTTAAATTGCACTTGATTCTGTCATGCCACCAGCCCCGATAGTTTCATCGATTGATCTCCCTCGCATGTGATGTGGGCCATGTCGCTCTCTGTGGAATGGGCACCATCACGCAGTTTGGACTCCATTGCTCTTAGTATACTTTTGCTTAGTGGTCAACTTGAAGCTGTCAATCTTTTTCATATGATCAGTGAAACCCAAACAGATTCAGTGTGAATATTGTCGTGGTCAAGCTGATCCTAGAATTCATCCTCTCAGAAGAATAATTTCATTTCTCTATCATTTACTGAAACGGGTTCTGTCAAAGGTTGCTGATTATTCTGTCTTCTTTTAGAGGAAAGGGAGAAGCCTGAGCTTCTAGCTGAATCTCAGACTAGGAGAAAAAGAATCGCTCAAGATTCTGGAAAAACAGAGCAACAGGTAATAGTGATTGCTTCTGGAAGTTATGTTTGATGCAGCAATCTCACGTACCTTATGAAGTATTGTACTTTCCCTTGAATTTGTAATGTATCCATGCTTACTAAAACAAATGAAATCAACATTAGGTGAGTCAACTTGTTGCTCAACTCTTTCAAATGCGTGTACGGATGAAGAATTTGATGGGCATAATGGAAGGTGGATCCATTCCTGCACTGAACAATCTGGAGGAGGCACTTAAATCTGAAGAAAAGGTGACCAAACTTTGTTTTAGGGGCACTAATGGTTGATTGTATTGCCTTCTCGACCGTTTGGTCTCCGCTGCTCAAATTTGAGATGCTTGCTATGCAGAACCTGGACTTGTATGGTTAAGCATGTCTGTGGCCAGTGGTTTGCGTTTGACCATGTTGAGAATCTGTTTCCATAGCATTACATTTGAAGTAATAATGACAAGTATACTTGCTTCTGCAAGCCTGTAACTTGAGGCGTCATATGACCTGTCTAAGTCTCATTGCTTTTCCCTAAAAGATTGTTAGTCTCTTCTTTTCAGCTTTCTTATTAGTTATCTGAATGTGATTCTAGGCTCCCCCTGGGACTGCAAGGAGAAGGAGAAGATCGGAATCAAGGAGGAAATTCGCGGACTCAGCATCCACAAGGCCCGGGCCTCGCGGGTTTGGGGCCAAGTAAATTTCATTGTCATAGCTCACATGGCTACCCAGATTCAGTTTTGAGCAAGTTGAAGAAATGGTTCACGGTGTCGCTCCTAAAACTGCCATTGCCGGCATGGAATGAGGATGGCTCTCAGGACAAGTAGTCATATTTAAACGAGCAGCTGTAATACGGTTTTATCTTGAGAGTTTCCCGAGCTGTTATTGTATCCTCACATCGAATGATTTTACTCATAAATTTTTAGCAACTGGGCGGTTTATCTAACGTGTAAAAATGCGTAAAAAGAGGTCTTTTTGATAACATCAACTCCTCACCGTAGTGCGTTGTCTCAGGTTTCCCATGGCGTGCTGAGTTTGGGGTCTATTTAAAGTCTGACATCGTGAGTCTTAAGTAAACTGTGTACAAAGCACAATCTCCTGGCGCACGTACCCATGATTGATAAAAAGCGAAAAAAGAAAGAGAGCAAGTGAAAAGTTTTTGAAAAACTTGGGGTTTTTTTTTTGAGCAAGGAAAAACTTGGGGTTTGAAACGAAAGAAAACCCTCTGCTTACCTGAGTTGCCTCGGACAGCGGGGATACCCTGACCCTATCATGCACTGTGCAAAGGTCACTAGGCCAAACTAATTTCTAGAATTCTATGCATATGGTGATCGAAATACAAGGATGAAGAAGGAATCGCTTGTTTTTATTTGAATACGATAATCTCGGATTCTCAACCCAAGGAAATAGAAGTGCGAGAGGAACTGCAAAAGGCGCGCAGTGTGGTTGTTACTGTAATGTGAGCTTATGTAACACCGACACGAACACGCGACACGACATATCGATACGTCATTTTTAAAAAAAAATAGAGAATTTCAGCACGTTCCGATACGTTATATATTAAATATATATTTTTATATAAATACAAAAATAAATAAATATTTACAAAAATAGCATATAATTAATTTATATTAAAAATATTAATCCAACATTTGTTAATATCATTCATTGTTTTAATTTAATAGAGATTGAATGAGAAATTCAAAAATTGCAAACACAAAAAAGTAAACTTAAAGAAACATGTCTTGTTTTTTTACACTTGTCGGAGTTTAGTGAGATTTCTTATAGTCCTAGATAGAGTTCGGAGTTCATAAGCTCTTCTACAAAACAAGGTTGAGAAAAATGAAAGTCCAAGATAAGAACTCTCTAAAAAGGAAATAACTAAATTCGTCATGGAAAATGTGAGAGAAAACTCACAAGCCAATGATATAGATCAAAGAAATAACTCGCAGACAACGCTTGCGAGAGGCGGAAATAAACAAAAAAAAAAAATCACAACTTTAAGTTTGTGGGGGCAGTGGAGTGACGTCGGCGAGAAGAGGGGTGTTTCATCGTCACTCACGAGAATATCAAAACTTATAAGGATAAGTGCAATAATAAATCTTAAAACTTATCACAAAATGCATTGAAGTCATAAAACTTACAAAAAATGCAATCAAGTCCTAAAACCTGTCAAATTATTTCAATCGAGTCCTAAAATTAACACCGTCAAACTTACTAACGGAAAATACTTACGTGGTGTGGACGTGGTATTTTAAATAAATTTTTATTTTCCACGTGGCTTTTTAATGGGCGGCGACTGGCCCCTTTGGCAATGGGCGGTGGTGGCGGGGAGGAGCTGCCATTTTTTCTGTTTTTTTATTAATTTTTTAAAATAAATTTTAACTTTGCTTTTTTAGTTTTTAAATCTATTTTTAAAAAAATTAAAAAAACCATGTGAAAATTGAAAATTTATTTAAAATGCCACATCCGCGCCACGTTAGCATTTTCCGTTAGTAAATTTGATGGTGTTAACTTTAGGACTTGATTCAAATTTGACAAGTTTTAGGATTTGATTACACTTTTTGCAAGTTTTAATACTCAATTATATTTTCGTGACAAGTTTTAGGACTTCTATTGCACTTATCCCAAATTTATAAATGAGAAACTTGAGAGTGAGAATTTTTTTCTTTCCCCTTATTTTTGTTATTTTCATTATTTTTTCATATATTTATATTTTGACCTTTCAAGTATTGAAAATTTTTAAAATTGACCCGGTGCGTGTCAGAATCGCGTGTCGGAATTTCGGACTCGCGTGTCAGGAAGAGTTGATCACTTGTCGGATTTTCCTACACTCGTTGACCATGTGTTGGAATATGTCGGAGCATGTCGGACACGTGTTGGAGTGTTGGACACGACACGAAGGCTTTCGGAGAATGACGGTGCTTCTTTGATGCGAGCTATGAGGGGTGCGATAAATCAGGGGCAACGACACAAATGATGGTAAATAATGCTCCCTCCTTTGCTTGCTCTACCATTTGCAAACATTCCATATATCCATTGCACAGAGTACTCTGTTCCCAAATTATGCTTAATATCATTAACAAATATCATGCGAAAACTTCGAAAACTTAATAAACACATTCGAAGAGTAATTATCTGATTTTCCAAAATATCAATTGCACACTTCATTAGGAAAAAAATCAGTACACTTACTTTTTTTTTTTTTTTTTGGTCAGTCCTACTCTATTCCTACTCTACACTCACTCTCAGACTTTTATCCTGCCTCTTGCAGGACGTGGGAGTCGAAACCCACTCCTGAAACTTATGCGTTCCCATCCCATCCCCCTGAGAAGGTGGGGATTTGAACCCCTCACCTCCCCCTTTCATATTGGAAGGGTGGCCACTGGGGCGAATCCCAGTGGTTACACTCACTTATTTGATTGCTTAACAAGTCCAGAACAGTTTTTTACAAAACCTATTTCGTAAATAATTAAAATAGTAATTTCCTTTTGAATAAGACATTTCTTAAAATAAATTAAAAAAAAGAGTATAAAAGTGGATTGTTGGAAGTCATGTGTTCTCCAGTGAGGAAACTGCGATTTGCACGAGGGGAAAAAATAACCGGCGAACTCACTCGCATTTGCCGTTGCCTTTCCCGCGCTACCTAACCAACTTCCTCATTTCACCATGACCTCCTCTCTCCTCACAGCTCCATACCTCTCCTCCTCTCCACCCTGCAAACTTCACCTCCGATCGACGCGCCTCCGCCTCGCCGTCGCCGTAGCCGTCGCCACCCCTCGCCTCAACGCCGGAACCCTAGCCGCCGCCGATTCAGTCGATCGCCGCCCTCCGTCGCCGAAACCCCCTCCCCTTCGCCTCCCCAAATCCCTTCCACTCCGGTCCCTCAGGCCCTACCTCCTCTCCCAGTCCGGGCCCGTCCTCCTCGGCTGGCTCTGCGGCGCGGTCTCCGCGCTCTCTCTCTCCAAGCTCGTCCCCCGGATCGGCAAACTCTCCTCCGACTTTGCTGGCGCCGATGTTTTCAAATTGAGGGGCGAGGGCTTCGCGCTGGGGGTTTTGTTGCTGGCTCGGGCCGTGTCGAGCTACCTGCAGCACGCGTTTCTTTGGGACGCCGCGCTGAACGCCGTGTACAGGGTTCGCGTGGATGTGTTCGAGAGGGTTCTCGAGAGGGACTTGGGGTTCTTTGAAGGTGGGCGTGGGGTTTCTGCCGGGGACATTGCGTATCGGATCACGGCCGAGGCTTCTGATGTAGCTGACACGATTTATGCTCTTCTTAATGTGAGTAATGCCATGGTGATGCTTGTGCTAATACTTGCTTAATAATTTATGATGAAGGGAATGAATAGGTTTGGGGGCTAGATTTTTGTTTGGGCAGAGAAGGTGATTGCCATTTGTGTGGTGAATTGAGAAACTGTAAGGTTTTGGATAAGTCAAGCAAGACTGGTAGAAAATTGGATGGGCGCTGACAATGTAGGTTTGGTTTTCTTTTCTATGCTTGGTAAGATAGGGATGAGTTGGTAATGATGAAGTAATTCAAGAATGCTGAAGGTTGTCGATTTACGTGCTTTTATTGCTTTCTTTTTCTTGTTGTAGACTATAGTACCCAGCACTCTTCAGCTATCTGCGATGGCAATGCAAATGTTGACTATCAGCCCTGCCCTCTCTCTTATTTCTGCTGTGGTGGGTGAGAATTTTTTCGGAAAATTTCTAATTTTACACTTGCTGATTTTGTACTATATTGACGTAGTCATGTTTGGTTGTAGATAATTCCATGCGTGGCTCTTGTAATTGCCTTTCTAGGAGAAAGGCTGCGCAGGATATCTAAGAAGGCAAATCTCAGCATTGCTGCTCTCTCTGCTTACTTGAACGAGGTATCCTCATGGCATAACTTAAATTTCACATGTGACAAACCTAAAGAATGCTGAGAAGTAAAATTTATATCTGTCTATTGTGAGAGTGACCTACTTAGAATATTTCGGCACAATTTGTTGCCTTCTTGAAAATGCTGTTTCTAGCGTAGATTATGTTTGACTTTTGGATCACTTGGAAGTAAGGGAACAACAGAGTTTTGCAAGAAATGATAAGACTTTTTTCTGTGTGGATACCTTTCTGACAACATTAAGATTCTGGTTGTCAAAAGCTTAATTTCTTATGTTCCCTTCAGTTTTGATTTCTGAGCAGTAGTACAGGTATATATGAGGGCTGTCAGCTATTTGGTGTGTCTGGATGCAATTGGCGTTTGAACTCCATGTGTGCTTCCGTGTTTTCAATGATGATGCTAACTAGCTATTACACTTACCATGCTTGTGGCTCAGGTTCTCCCTGCTATTGTTTTTGTGAAAGCAAACAATGCAGAAGCATGTGAGATTGCTAGATTCAAGAGGCTTGCTTGTGTTGATCTCACTGAACGTTTGAAAAAAAGGAAAATGAAGGCCCTCATTCCTCAGATTATACAGTCAATTTATGTGGGAGCTTTATTCATTTTTTGTGCCGGATCTTTGTTACTTGCAAAAGGATCTTTTGATGGATGTAGCATGGTTTCTTTCGTCACATCATTGGTTCTCGTTATTGAGCCAATCCAGGTGAGATATTAGGAATCAGCCACTCATATATGCTCATTTCCTTTTTAATTTCTGTTGTTCACACGGTTTTCATGTTTAAATATTCCATGCATCTAATTACAAGTTCTCTGACCTCGTATGTGTGAAGAAGTGATCTTCCAGCTTTTGTTTTCTGCCTCAATATTTCAAGACTAAACTAGTTTCACTAATATCTGTGCATCACTTGTCATTGCTCTTTATACCCCTCTTAAATTAATTTTATCTGTTGTTGTTATCTCTGCTAAAGTGCTGTTCAACCTTTTAGCAGCTATCCTAAGCTATCAATCTGAAAATAAAGAATACCACAGGATGTTGGAAAAGCATACAACGAACTGAAGCAAGGAGAACCAGCTATTGAGCGCTTGTTTGAGTTGGGGAGGTTCAAAGCCAAGGTACAGCCTGGGGTGTATAAGTGATACTTTGATCTTTTAAATGAAGACTTTTAGGAAGTAATTGGAGAGTAAAAATCTGGAGCACACAATGAAATGGTTATGCCTCCTCATTGGTTTTAGTACTTTTTAAATTGTTTTTTCGCGTCAGGCCAGCTGGAAATCCTGGAACTTGCTTCATCTGAATAGCTTTTCTCTTGAAAGCTGGGATAAGGTGCATATGTTTCAATAATATTATGCATGTATGATCTATTGTGTTAATTTAGAAAAATATCTGATCTCTTTTATGGCATGTGCCCCTTCTCTTTTGATAAATAGTAATTTTAGGCCCAATCAAGCACACAAGGCATAGTGCATGGTCAAACAGAAAGAATGAGAAAGATGGTTATCTCAGAGTACATGGGAACTCATTATCAAAAGGCTCTGTAAAATTAATCTTCAACTTGTGGATTGTCTGAACTCCCTGAAAAAGCTCATACTTCATGTAAACATTTCTACTTAATGCAATCTGGCACAGGCTTTCCTTATTTTTACAAGTGATGTGATTTGGCCAATAACTGGAGAATTTTTCGATAGTTGGAGAAAAAGCATTTGATGCAGTAGTCACAATTTATTTGAGGGCACAAACCATGGGAATCTCCTCCTCCTTGTAAATCTAGCAAAAAAAATTATATGCAATTAAAAGTCCATTTATGATTGATTGCACAATTGAACTAGCTTTTACTTCCAAAAAGTCAAGTAATAAGCCTTGACAACATCATAAACATTTGAGATTCCTTTTGCAGAACTTTGTGGTTGGCAAGATCTTCGTGATTTAATTCTCTTTTGATATTTTCTTCCCTTTGGTATGCTTAGATGATGTCTAATTATTTACCTTGTAAATTTGGAAAACAGGTTATGGAGAAACCAGATGCGATCCGTCTAGATAATGTGGCTGGAGAATTGAAATTTTGCCACGTCTCTTTTAGGTATAGTGACAAAATGCCACTTGTTTTAGATAGGCTGGACCTCCATATCAAGGCTGGAGAGACAGTTGCCCTTGTTGGTCCCTCTGGAGGAGGAAAGACAACCCTAGTGAAACTGCTTCTTCGCCTATATGATCCCTCATCTGGTTGGCCACTACTTTAGATGAAGATCTATCTATGTTGACAAAGTGAATGTTTCAATGATGAGCTGTGTTCTTAATTATACTCATTTTTATCACTCTATGTAATCTTATTCAGTTTTCATGTTAACAGGTTGTATTTGTGTCGACAACTACAATATACAGAACATTCAGTTGAAATCATTGAGGAGACATGTCTGTCTTGTTTCTCAAGATATTGTAAGTAATTGGTGATTGAGGTTTATTTTATATGTACTCAATAGTGTCTTTGTTCACATAAATAAGTCTTATATTTTTTAGCTAGAGCTTCTGCACTTTGTACTTGATAATACCCCACTTCTCTGTAAGTGAAGTGAAGAGGATATTCCTCTGCTTGCCTATTATTATAGTCATCAAGGATGACGTGACTGTTACAGGGGTTAGTCAGATGAAAAGCGGTCTATTTCTTAGAAAATAACATGTTTTTGTCTAGCTCCATGGCGTAGTGCTGGCTACTTTATTGATTTATCTGTGTGTGTGTGTGTGTGTGTGTGTGTGTTTTGGTCCCTTTCTCTCCCTGTTTTTATGTTTTTAATTGTCTCCATCTTAAGGATGGCAAACTTGACTAACCTTCCCAAATGTCCAGACTCTTTTCTCAGGAACAGTAGCCGAAAATATTGGGTACAGAGATTTGATGAATGGTATCGACATGGATAGAGTGGAGCTTGCGGGACAACTTGCAAATGCTGATGAGTTCATTAAAAAGCTTCCTGAGGGTTATAACACAAATATTGGACCTAGGGGATCAGTTCTGAGTGGTGGTCAGAAGCAAAGGTGATGCTCACGTCAATAAGTCTCCTCTGTTGTTGAATTAAATGACTTGCAACAGGAATGTAGGTTATTGTGTTGTGGCAAATTCAAAGTAGTTAGTAAAAGAGTCTAAGCTGTCATGTTTCATTAGCTTTTCCTCATTCTAAGTGCAGATTGGCTATAGCAAGGGCAGTCTATCAGGACCCCTCCATATTGATCTTAGATGAAGCAACTTCTGCATTGGATAGTAGGTCTGAGCTATTGGTGAGACAAGCCCTGCAACGGCTGATGGAAACTCGTACTGTGAGTCCTATATCTAATTTTATTTCTCCAAGTTTTTCTCTTAACAGGGATGTATCTGAATATTTTCAGATTATCAAAGCCATTTGTCAAGTATGTCGTCATTGTTATCCTAGGCTTCATAGAACTTATACGACATGCATGCATATGAGATTCCTGCTTGTCTGGTTTTTAGTCTAGTGACTTTTGAAGCTGGACAGTGCCTATTACTTTCCTTATGTCAGAACACCAGTTGTAAGTACAACGCATGCTGCACATTAAGGTCCTTATAGAAAGTGGCGCCTCAATATCGACTCTTACTTGATTTGGTCGGTGAACATTAATTAGTGTTGGATGTTATATGGGGTCCCTCTTTAGGCTTTGCTAGGTTTTGCTACAGAAAGAGTCCAGCCTGTTGTCTACTAAACTTCTTATTATTTCTCTGAACAAAAGCATGTCTAAGCTGTAAATAAATCATATGTAGGGTATATCCTTGCAGAGATGGGTTTCATTAACGAGAACCAGCAATCATGTCAGTGGAAGCTCAGTTTTCCCCTCATAAAGAGTTCTGGTGGCTTGGTAGAATTGTCTAGTTAACTTGGAATTTAATAAACCTTTGGGCAAGTTCATTCTAACGGCCCAGAGTTGTTACAGTTGTAGAAGGTTGGGTTGGCCAACAAGCTTTCATATTGGCAAATGTTATGTTGACATGGTAGTCTTCGTTACTAATGGAGATTTTTTCTCAACAAGTTCTCACTTCCTGCTTGGTGGTGATTAGAGAGAAGATAATTCCTCAAATCATCACACCTTTTTTGTTGCATGGTAGAGAAGACTAGGCACCTTATGGTAATTCCTGAAATCATCATATCTGCTCCCTTTGTTTTCCATAAAATATATCCTTTGTAATTCTTTCACTATCCTAATTCATTGAGAAGGGAAATCATTTTTATGAACTTTATGAAAAAATTACTGTTTTCACCCATTCTAATATAGAACTGGATTTTACAATTATCGGTTATGGTTGATCAGGACTTATGAAGTTAAGGTAGTGATATTAATTGTATTTCTTCCCATCTGGGGGTTCATGCTGGTTTGACCAATTCATGCCAACAACTTGAGTTCCAAGCTTCAAGGTTACCTCTTCCCTTCAAACACCCCCCTCCCAAAAAAAAAAAAAAAGGAAAAAAAGGAAAAAAAACCCACCAATACTAAGAAAGGTAAATAAATATATTTGGTCATTTCTTTATTTCAGCATAAAAAATGTTTCCCTGTTTTCGGTGTTAGTATTGAATTTTTCCGTTCAGCTTGTCCAAATTTCACTCCTTTTCTATGGTGATAGTGATAGTATTGGGCCACCGTCCCAGTTGTTAAGTCAGTTTAATGTCAATACTTGATAGGTGTTGGTGATTGCTCATCGCCTGGAAACAGTTCTCATGGCTAACAGAATATTCACTCTAAATGATGGGAGGCTACAAGAGCTGACTCGATCATCTCTTTTGGGTGGTCACCTAAACTCTCTAGAATCAGAAGGTCTCGTGATATGATGTAATTCTCTGGGCAACAACTATGAAGGTGCACAGAAATGGTGCTGGTGTCAAAAATTGCATTCAGCAAAGATGCCGGGATTCTGTTGTTCTTGTTGGTTAGTGGAAGGAGTTGGAGATTTCTTTTGGCAAAGCAGACTGAAAAGATATAGCACATGCTTATCAGCATTGAGTTATGCTGCATAAAATGGAAGCAGTGTAGCCACATTATTGAGACAAGGTACATCATTTGTTTTATTCTTGAATTTTCCTTTCCCAGAGGAAAAAGTGTACTACTCGAACTGTTCAGAGTTGCTCTGTTGAAGTTCACGTGACATCATATTCATACCTATCCATGAAAGTAATTGTACAGATGTGTACTCATTTTTGTACAGAAGTGCACTCATTTAGCTTCGCACCATCATCTTTATCGGAAAATTGGAGGATCCCAGACATCTGCTATACAGGTTAACATTCTGAAAGTGTGAGCTTTGCTGAGCCTTAGGACATTTGTCTACAAGAGTAACCTTTTGCGCTTAACAATTGTGTACAAAGAGCCAACTATCCTTTTGCCTTTCGACTGTAACTTGGACTGACAATCTCCATGGTACTTGATAGAGCTAAGGTAGCTTACCAAGTATCAAAAGTGAAATCTCTCTACTTTTAGCTTATACAAGACCACTTAATTTCACGGTCGCATAAGCGACATTCTTTTATTAAGAGCTGAACAAACAAGTAAGAGAAGAGAGGAGAGAGCCCTCTAAGCACCCAAACTATGCCTCAAACTCTCTAACATGCCCATGAATAAGAAGGTGCTTATTGCTTATTGCTCGAAGACAAGGGTCCAATTCGCATGTGGGACAGGTATCCGTTCTTGCGCGCTACTGATCGTCTGTTGTCCACAAACCTGGGAACTGGCTTCAAGTTGTCATCGAAATTCTGGTTTTAGTGTTCATTTTCTGACTATAGATAGAGCGGGAATTACTGACCTTTTCAGCTTGTCAATAAAGCACTTCCACTTTTTGACTTCCTCAACTTGCTTCCCTTGCCACCACTCGCCCTCGGGATCTCTTGGCCAATGTTTAGGCAGCAAATATACAGAGACATGAAAGGAGTTTTCATCTTGATCCGTAAGATGTCTAGCCCGAACGAATTAGTTGGTAATAGAAATATTAGAAAAAGCCAGGGACGATACAGCAACAGATTGATTTCGAAGCCCTCCAAAGAAGCCAGTAACTGGATCAATATCAGAACAAGACCTTGACTTTGAATCTAGATGATTGACTGCGCGATTTGCTCGGCCGGGAAGGGGAGAGTGGCTGAGTGGTCAAAAGCACTGGTTTGAAGACGCTTGACCAGCGGGAGACGGTGCCTGAATAATAGTCTTTCTGGGAATTGAGAATTGAGGAGTCACCCCCTTGCTCTTGTTTCGGTTTGAGCTGATTGACGTCACCATAACTTCATTGCGCTGTAAACTGCTCAGGACACCCCGTGGTTTAGTCAAGTAAGCCCCTTGGCCAGCTTTCTTGGCAACGAGGCAACTCCCCCTTCAGACAGGAGGAGCTCTTCCAACCGTCACCTCTGGTGGAGTTTCTTGGCACTCAAGGTTGAGCTCGAAAAAATGAAGTGCGGGCTTTTAAGGGGCAAGATAATGAAAATGTATCAGATTGCAGCTCTTGCAAAAACCCCTCCTTGGCCTCGGGGAGTGGCGAGCAGCACGGAACTTGAATTAATCAAATGGCATAAGAGGGCTTTCCTTTGTTAGAAATCCACAGACAACATTCTGGAACTTCCAACCATAGAAAATGCAGCATGAGATGAACTTTTTGGAAGCCCCTCATAACAGTAAGCTGTTACATTGAGAATGGTTGCAGAGAAATAAACAAACTTTCACATCATCTATTGAAAGAGCCTTCGAGATGACCATAATCTCTTGCAATCAAAAGATTGTTACATCAGATGGTAATATAGAAAGAATCTGCAATCGAAACGATTAGCGAAACAGGAGGGACTCCTCAAGAACACACTCGCATCCCAACCAACCCCCACACTTCCTACCCCCTAATTCAGTCTTTACATCAGATGGAACAAAATCAGAAAATCAAGAAAAGAAGAACCCCAAAACAGAATTAGCTAGATGAATCCAATCCAGCTCAAATCAACTGCAAATGGGGCAATGAATCAACCCATTCTCATTGCACTCCCCACACCTGACAGCCTTCTTCTCTTCCTCATCAAAGACCTTACAACTCCCACTGCATTCCATGCACATCACAAACCTCACTCCCCCACACCCTTCACAGCAACCCATTGAAGTCCTTGGAATGCCATCGAGCAGAACCCCCAATTTCCCTTCCTCCTCCAGCTTCACCACCTCATCAGCTCCTCCAATCAGCCTCCCCTTCACAAACACCACCGGCACCTTCACCTCCTTCGACCCCACCAGCTTCCTCAGCTCCTCCTTATACCCCGAGTCCATGGACACGTCCCTCTCCAGCATCTGCACGCAGTGCGACTCCATCGCCGACCTCACAGCGTTGCAGTCCTCGAACGTCTTCCTGATGCCTCTCAGCGTGGTGGTGTATATGACCACCGCATTGTCTCCACCGGGCGGGCATTTTTGCTGGAACGTTCGGAGGACGGAGTCGGGGTCCTTGAAATTTCTCTTTTTTCTGATCTTGGCCGATGGCGAAATCATCTTCTTGATATGCTCTTCACCTTGAGACAGCTCTTTCTCGTACGAATCAAGCAGCGCCGGATCGAACAGAGGGCCCAAACTCCGCCGGGACGTGACCCCGTGATCGCTTCCGAAGCTGTTCCTCTTCCCTCCAAACGGAATCCCAACGGTCGAAATTCTCAGATTCTTCGCCGCTTTGCACGAACTCTCCAACGACTTGTGCGATCTCAAGGCCTCTTTCGGGGTGACATCGGATCTCCCCACGACCCGGTTCGACCCATTTCCTGCGCTCCCCCTGTTTTCCTTGCCTCCATAGGTGTTTGCCTTCCTCGGAGAGCCAATCTGGTTCATGAACCTGAGCGGGGTCTTCACGCCGATGCCCGTGAGGCCTTGGAGCAATCCTCGTGGCCTCGGGCTCGGGGTCTTCCTGTCCCGGTCCGCCGGCGCCGGCGCCGTTGCACCGTCCTCCTCGAGGCCTTCCATGAGCTCCCACGCATTGATGACTTCAGGGGGTTCCTCCCCGCCGCCGTGAGCCGGCGACCCGCCCTTCAATCTCTTGCTCTGCGCAGAGACTTCTCCTCGCTGCAGCGGCGACGGCAACCCTCGCTCCTCGCTGTCCAGCCTGAGGACCCCATAAGTGCTGGAGGTGAGGGAGACGACGTGGTCGGGCACGGGGGCACGGCGGGTCGCGTGGCGGCCGCCATCATCGGAGACGGCCTGCCCGTGACCGTGACCGTGGCGAGGACGATGCTGGCGATCCTCGCGTTCCCGTTCTTTCCGGACGTGCTTGGAAGAGACGCAGCCCATTGCTCCTCTCTCTACAATCTTCTCCGGCTTCGAGTTCGTGAGCGGGTTTTGTTCAAGGTGTCTTTTTTTTTTTTTTTTGGGTTGGGATGGTAACCGTTGGCCTGTCCGAAAACGGGCCCCAACGGTCGAAAATTCGAATGCGGGCGGAGGATTAAATGAAAATGTTAAAACAGGAGTCGAGTAGTACACATGAGCACGATGAAAAGTGCGTGTTTTGTCGGAAGCACCCGTGGCATTTATTTTCGCAGCCCCCACGGCTTTTGGAAATTAGCTTTTTGGCCCTTCGCTCCACGACAAATTGTTTACAAATTTGACTTTTCCTCTCCTCAAAATCCATAAATACCAAACAAAAGACAATACTTCCGTAAGAGGCATCCGTCAGTGGCGCATTACCTCGAAACTCTTACGACTATTAGACTCACACGTTTTTCTCTTCTTGATATTTTGAAATTGGAATAACGTTTTAAATGTTGGTGGGAAGGTAAAAAGTAGTACCTTTTGCCTAAAGTTAGCTGTGGATATCCGAGCCTTGAAATTTTTAAAACTTTTTAATGTTATAGCGTAATTTTTTTTTTTTTTTTTTTTCATGTGTAGGGATTTAAAGTATTTGAATGTTGGGTTTAAGATAATCAAAAGTAGAACTAAAAGAGTTTTGATTTGTAAGTTGTAAGTCAGATTTGGGAACCCATTAGAAACCCTTCGCGATTCTCTTGACTTTTTTCTTTTTTTAAAATTATAATAGAGTACTGAAGTTATCTATGTGATTTTGTATGAACCGTAAAAAATGAAATTAATTATTGCCCAACAACTTCTTTTTTTTCTTTTGTTTTTGTGCAATTGCCAGCATTAAAGTCTAGTTTCTCATGTAAGGATCTTTGGACGGTAGATTTCTTTTTACCACTATTTAATCTTGAATTTTTACCATCTTGGTTTTTGTGTTCATGATTTTTCTAATTTGAGATTTCATATATAACACACAACAGAGATTTTGAATGCGGCTGCAAAATCAAGGCGGTTTTATTTTAAATTTTAAGATAATTCATTTATCACAATATAATATTGGTAATAGACATCCAATTTGCGCACAATTACTTAGGCCGCGAGTTTGAAATTCCATGTCACAACTTGGGATGTTTTGGAGAACGATCAGAAAATTATCAGAACTAGGTTTGGGCAAGATCAGAGAGCGTGTGAAATGAACCCCCATTTTCTTCCATGTTCATAGTTTTCTCTTCTGGACAAGGAATATCATGGGTATAAAAATTTGGACAAAAAAAAGTACTGATATTCAAAGCACATCTACTTCATTGTCGATCGAAAAATAGAATAAGGCTAGACATCCTCTTGTGGTCTTATATAGGAACATTTTCTTCTATGGACGTCTCGTGGTCTTATTCTTATATAAGAATATTTTCTTCTATGGAAGATTCGGACAATAGACAGTGCTGCAAGAAAGCCAAACCTTGAGGCCATCTCTTAGATACAAAATTTGGAATTTTCTTAATTGTGCTCCCTGAAATATGACCGTTCTCCTACGACATGCCTACGACATGGTCGAGAAGTCAAAAGGCATTTTTTTTTTTCTCCATTTCCGTTTCGTTTCTTTGTCCAGCGACGGAAGGAAGGGCACACCTTGTGGCAGCCCCTCGAAGCTCTATGCCTAGGGCATAAGGCATTGGCGAGGGCGAGCGATGTGATCTCGTCCCTTCATCCTAGCCCCGTGCGCACCCTAGGTACAGTTCTGTATTAACAACCTTGCATAAACTCATTGTAAATTGAAGTTTTCTATTAAGGATACATATGATAACCATTCTATTTTTATTCTATAACTATTTTTTTTGTGCCGGACTTATATTCTAAAACAGAAATTCCTTTAGTAAAATAATTTCATTTTTCTATTTCTAAAATGAATTTTTATCATAGAAATAGATTTGAAATAAAAATGAGAAATAAAAACTTTTCTCATTGTTCATCTTCGCTACTAACCGGCCGTCCATCTACTATCGCCCATTGTAGCCACCTCTATTCACCATCACTGCCAGTCATCGGCCATCGCTGTCAGCCCTCGTCCACCATCGCTTGCCACCCCGCTGGTTGACCTCCCTGGTTTGTCATCATTTGAGAGGAAGAAAATTTTATATCGTTATCAAACCAATTTTTATTTCAAAAATAGAAATTTTGTATCGTTGTCAAATGCGTATTTTTATTCGAAAATTAAAATTTAGTCAAAATGGTTATCATTTCCGTAGTAAAAATTTCCTTTGCACCATGGGAAAATTTTAAAAAAAAAAACAAAGTGCAATTACTGCAGTGAAAAGGAGCAAGCATTAATTACATGGTACTCAAATCAAATGCTCGGTGGAGGCCAAAAGAGGAATCAAAGCGCCGATAGAGAAACAATCGAAAAGCGACGAAATTTGATTAAGGCATCATGGACTTTTCTTCCTCCGATGCTTGCCCGTCCTATCTTGCGGTTGTACCTAATTTGCCTCTTCGTGATCCCTCCCCTTCACCTAACCATTACATCGAGGAGTTTAATTCTTGGTTGATTTCTTGAAAGCATTCACTTTGTTCCAATGTTAAAATTTGTTCCGATGGAGAAATCATTTCGTGGTTGTCACATGTCGCTTCATTCATTCAATAAGGAAAAGAAAACTATACTATAACCAGACCCGATCGATCAAAAAGTTTAGGATTTAATATGATTTTTTGAATAGTAGATACAAAATTTCACTCATAACTTACTCACATCTTTTGCATAACTTGTTAACCTATAACATAGGTTCCATTCAATAACTTTAAGTTTTTAGACATCGTGAATATGAACATATTATCACTTCGTCGGTCTACAAAGAATGGAGATTCGTTTCTCCAAACTTAGGAACAAAGACGAAATGCTTCTCTCTTTTGTTCCCCAAAGTCATATTTACTAGTTGATCTCGAAGCATCAACCCTTATTATCATATCTACATTGAACAAACTGTTCCTTGGACCTTAAAAGGAGCAATTATGACGTACACGGTCGGTGTAAATATCTTTTTCCACAAGATGCCTCATGACCCTTGACTCGACAGTTTCCGGAGAATCAGTAGTCGAAAACCTCCGAATCAGGACGAATAAGACCGCGCGTGTAAAATTTTCACAACGTTATGGTTGACACGTAGTTCTCTTATTAGTTTCTTCGTAACTAACGAGTGCCCGATGACTAGCTCACGATGCCTAAAGGATTGGAAAGACAATTCCACTGGTTGATAATATGTAGAAAGCGATGATGATTGAAGGAGCGCAAGAGTCTCTACGGTCAACCACCATTACCAAATCTCACGACTTGTAAGACCCGCACAGAGCCGTGGACCGTAGGCCAGTGTCTAAATCTCGAACGGCGATGGGAACGACAAAGACATGCTATGAAGCATTCCTGTGATTATGATGGGGGCAAAACATGGGAAGACTCGAGTCTTCCATTTACCCATTTGGTATCCGTTCAAAGAGAAGGCTTGAATTCCTCTGTCTACTTCAGCTGATCCTTTTGACTACTTCTGCTTTGGCATATATATGTAGCAGAAGTCCTCAAACTTTCAATCCTCCAACTTTCTTTTCACTGGGCAAAAGAAGAGAGAACAATCAAGTGATCAAACTTTCAAAACGTACAATCAATGGAAAAATTTAATTGGATTAATTTAACAAGTTTTATGACTCAATTGCACTTTCATGATAAGTTTTAAAATTTCCAATATACTCATAAAGAGAGAGAAAAGAATCATTCACCTCTTTGTTTGACATGGTAAACTGGTCAAGACAACATACTTTGTAGAGCCATGTCTCTTCTTTATTATTGATTTTATGACAACTTATATATGCAAAAGTAGACAAATAAAGAGTCAAGTCGTCTATTGAATTTATCTGTTCAAAGAGAAGGACTGAAATCCCTTTGTCTACTTCTGCTTGTCCCTTTGTCTACTTCTGCTTTGGCTTATGTTTATATGACCCTTCCTTTTCACTAGACCAAAAAAAAAAAGGAGCAATCAACTCCTCAAACTATCAAAAAAATACAATTAATGGAAAGATTTAATTGGATCAATTTAATAAGTTTTGAAACTTGATTGCATTTTTCATGATAAGTTTTAAGATTTAATTGTACTTTCATGATTAGTTTTAAGACTTTCTATGCACCTATCTCACAAAAACAAATTATCAACCCCTTTGTTGGACATGATAAAACAGTCAAGACAACATACTTTGTAGACTCATGTCTCTTCTTTATCATTGATATTATAACAACTTATTTATTTTTTTCCCTCTTATTTCAAAAGCTCACTTTGTTGGTGAACTTTCTTTTCATATTAAAGAATTTATTCTTTTTATTTATTATATTGGTAAGATACTTAACAAAGCATGTGAGATGTTAGAGGAGTATCTCGAATACACTAAAAATATTATGTACAATGAGATATCTTAATATTTTCACTTAAATAGTTCATGGAAAATATTAATTTTTGTCAATACAAAATAATCATATTTCACTAGCAATTAAAAGAAAAAAATATTTTATTCAATGTTTTAATTTAATTTAATTTAATTTCATCTTCCAAAATTTCACACTAGAGAATGGAATTGTGATTTTATTATGGAAAATCTTCAAAGGTTTTTTTTTTTTTTTTTGGCTCCATTAGATCATTCCATTGTATGAATGTGTGTGTGTGTGTGTGTGTATAAAAGAAGAAAATCGATAAGAATGAGTTTGATTGTGATATACTAAAAAAAAAAAAAAATTCTAGACTCTATTTGAAAATATCCATAAATTTGCCCAACAATGTTCAAAAGATGTAGGTTTCTTGTAAATTTCTCTTTTTAATGAAACTAATTTTTATCAAAGTAATATCTAATAATAAATAAAAGATAGTGCCTTTAATATACATTACAAACCTACAATAGACAGAAACTAGACATATGAAATTCCTAATTTTGGCAAGTAGATCTTATATAACTATAAAAAGAAACTTTAAAAAGGAAAATAAATAAATTTGGATCACCATTTTAAATTGTAAATAAATAAATTTGGATCACCATTTTAAATTGTAATTAAATAATTGAGGGTAATTTTTATTAGATATATAGGAAGTGAAATTAGTGCTACCCTTTATTAACTTTCTACTTTCGTCAGCTTTCATACATGACCCTCATTTTGCTTTTAATTCCCACTTAGCCCTCGTTTACACATATACTATAAATATTCTAATGCAGATTAACTTTAAATAGTAAAAAGGTACAACCTACCAAAAAAGAAAAAGAAAAAAGCGGATAAAAAGGAAAATGAAAAAAAGTCAGTTACCAACTTCGCACTAATCACTGCACTCGCGAAAGTCCCTTTAGCTGTACTTACCGTGCATCGACCAACTCTTTTATTTATTTTTTTTTTGGTGGGGGGGGATTTTTCCTTTGGTGGAAGCACGAATTTAAGGTCATGCCTAAACACATTCGTTGAAACTAATTGATATTCCGAAAACTTGGTAATGCCTAAATATGTACAATTGAAGCAGGGGGCAAGACTCGAGCACCTGCAATGCCTTAAGGTCCGAGCTGAGCTCGAGAGCTAGCGAGATCAAGTTCGACGCTTGTGGTACGGCGCTGATTTTGGGGCCGCGCCGTAGAAAGCCGGGGGCATCGATCCCCACCCCTATAGGACCGCGCTCTAAATGCATTCCAAGACTACATGAAGATAAAAACAAGAAGGAACGCGGAAGAGAAGACCACACGAACCTTACGCTTTAACCCTCGCGCGGAAAGGAGTCGTGGAGTGTTGACCACGATGTATTAAGACCGATTGACCGAGCGTTTGATTGATTGCCTTCCGGTCCCAGCATTTGGAAAAAGAAAGAAAGAACAAGGAGGACGAGACGAGGCGCGACTCGTCGACCGACTGGACTCGGCAAATTAAACCGGCCCCAACTCGGGACCCATTTAGACCCATCCGACCCGCGAATCACGAGTCAACTCAGTCGAATTTTCTCCCTCCCACAGGCGGATATAAGCTCGGACGCTTCCTCACGCTTTTCGTCCCAAACACTCCCATCTCTCTCTCTCTCTCTCTCTTCCTCGTGATGCCGCAGGTGGATCTGGAAGCCCTCGTCTCCGCCTGCGCCGGCGGCGCCCGCGACGGTAAGATCTCCTGCGAGACCGTCGGCGGCGGCGGCGGCGGCGGCGGTCGTCGGGAGGACGAGGATCCTCCCGATCTCCCGCCCGATTCCGTCTTGCTCTCCAAGGACGCCGAGTTCGAGTGGTTCGACCGCAACGCCTTCTACGAGCGCCGGGACTCCACCAAGGCCAACTCCAGTCCCGCCGCCGCCTCGAATCCGATCCTCAGCTCCCCGACGAACTCCAACTCGCGGCGGTCGTCGACTAACTTCAAGTCCAAGGCGTCGATCCTCGGCCTCCCGAAGCCGCAGGGCTCGTGCTTCGTGGACGCCAAGAACCGGCGCCCCTGCAAGGCGGGAGGCGGCGCGGGGTTCTTCCCGAAGCGGTCGGGATCGGGGGGCAAGGCCGATCCGCCGGCGGTCGAGCCGTCCTCGCCGAAGGTCTCGTGCATGGGGAGGGTGAGATCGAAGAGGGAAGCGAACCGGCGGAAGAGGCGCGACGAGCCGGCTGAAAAGAGCAGAACCGGGCTGTTCGCGAGCCTCCTCGCGATACTGGGAACCGGCTGCAGGAATCGGCCGGCGGTCCTGGCCGACGTGCCGCGGGCGGCGTCGCCCGGCTCCCGGGACGCGAGGAAGCACCCGCCGGCGAGCGGCGCCGGCGGGCCGCCTCCGGATCCGCCGGCGGCGGAGGGCGGCGAGCCGCCGTCGGGCCTGGGCGGGGTGAAGCGGTTCAGGTCCGGCAGGAGGCCGGACTCGTGGGCCAACAACGTGGCGTGAGGGGATTGGCCAGGGCGCGGTTGACACGTCGGTTGGCGGGGGGGTGGGCCCGGCCCGGCCCGGAGAAGATTCATAGGTAGCCGCGAGTAGCTGACCGCGTGGGGCCCAAAGTCGTTGGGGGATGGGAACGGAACGGAGGAGGAGGGTGCGTTCGTTGGGATGACGTGGCGCGTCGCCAATTGCAAATGCCTTCTAGGCTTTTGGGGGGAGAGGGGAAACTGAGGAGGCGGCGGCGGCGGCGGCGGCGTCGTTTTGAATGTGTATACAGAGAGCGAAAAAGTCTTGTGTGTATAAATCTGTTTTTTTGCCTTTTTTATCTTTTCAATTAGTGTGAGATGTCATACCTGCAATTTCGTGTTTGGTAATTTGCCTTTCCGATATTAAACCACAAAGCACGCGATTTCTGATAATTACTCGACCCGTGAAGAGAGGCTACAGGCATTCCCGCGTGTTATGCCTTATTCCTAGACAAGAAAGGAAAAGGAAGAAGAAAACGAAAAATCGAAAGAGATGGGTTGGGACCATTTTGTGTTTTGGTGTCCCAGTTTTTGTATTGAGAATTTATTAAGAGGGTCAATGGGTTGAATTAGTTTAGTCGTAGGAGATTTGTGGATGGTTCTGGTGGGGGCTCAAGAAACCATTAGAATAAAAGATTGTGTAAAACAATTTGAATACAAAGCTATAAGCAGGGGTCGCAGTCGCAGACATTCGTATAAAGCCAGAAGAGCGGTAAACGGTGTGGAACCAAAAAGCCTTCAATTGACTGTTGTAAAATACGACTCTTAAAATTTTTAATTAATAATTCCTAATAATAATACTTCCTTAAACTTTGGAATGTAAAGAAATTGGATAATTTTGGTGGGGTCAAGATTTAGGGATGAACATGTAAAATATCCAAAAAATTGGGCCTAAACATAATTCGAAAAAGATAGAGCCCCCCTCCAGCGCCATTCATTAGAATAATACGATGCCTTCCCTTAGTTATTTCTCACCTTGCTTACGTAGCTTCCAATCTCTGTTCTCTCTTGGTCTTTTTATCAATTCAAAAAATGGAATGGACCTAAATCTTTTTATTGCTGGGAGTGGGCTGAAATGCGGATCCAATCGTCTCGATTGCGAAAGCAATCAAGTCCCGAGAGATCTGCCATACGAATAACCCAACTAAAACCATTGGATTTCAGATTGGTCTGAAGCCCAAGGAACGAGGTACGGATGGAACTGAACTAAGTAGCAATGACAACCATCAAAGGACTCAAAACAAACGAGGGTGAAATGAAATCTAGAGGGAACAGCATACCAAGACTTAAAATGTAAAAAAAGACTCCATTTAGTATGAAAATTGCTAGACAAGCTACACAGTGAAGAACAGATAAACAAGAGTTGCAACTCACGACATGCATAATGGCGCATGCTTACAAAAGTGCAACAAAGAATATTCTGAATTTTGTTATGTTCAATTAATAAGCAGTCTCACTCTCACGAATAAGAACATAACAAACTAAGATCAAAGAAATCATAATCTACTACTAGATCAAAAGGTAAACGATACCTACTAAATTAAAGGGGCTAATATCAAAGTCCTAATCAATTTTTTAAGAGAAAATAGCATCATCTAAAACATTTAATTAAATCTAGAGGACATATAGATAAGTAAAAAACCGTAAAAAGACTTACCTCAAATTCTGAAGTGATTGACAATATCGAGGGAGAAGTACACTATCAGTGCCATAAGTTGTGTACGACGCTCACTTTGGTGCCAAAAGTTTCTGTCGGATCACTTAAGTGCCAAATTGGAGGAAAAACGATCACTTTAGTGCCACCGGCGAAAGATTCTGACCAAAATGATTACATGGCTTTTAAAAATAAAAGTAAAAATCGACAAGGCCTTAAACGACGTCGTTTTCAGTTATCTTTAAGAAAATGATGTCATTTTGCCATCCTACATGGATGGCCTCACAAAAATGATGCCGTTTAACTTATTTGGGGATTTTTTTTTATTTGGGGATTGAAATTAGGTTTCGTCGCTCGGCCTCCTCCGCCGTCGCTTGCTCAGCCACCATTGCTCGGCGTTGTTCAGACGCCCTCGATGGCACATGAGGGAACACCAGCCTTAGTCACCGGAGCCTAGAACTGAAAGACGCAGGCCAGGCACTCGTCAAGGAGATCGGAGATGGAGAGGGAGACATCAATGGTGGCGCACTCGTCGGCGGCCTCCCCGAGCACCGGCTAGATCACGGCCTTCGACTTGGTTGCCGAGTAGCCATCATTGGGGTCGGGGTCGGGGTCAGGGTCGGAGCCGTGGTTGCCGAGTGGCCATCGTTGGGGTCGAGGTCAGGGTTGAGGTCGGGTCGGAGTTGCGGCCGCCAAGTGGCCATCGTCGGGGTCGGGGTCGGAGCGCGACCATCGAGTGGCCATCGTCGGGGTCGGGGTTAGGGTCGAAGCCGCGGCCGTCGAGTGGCCATCGTTGTGGTCGGGGTCGAGGTTGGGGTCGGGGTCGGAGCTGTGGCCGCCAAGTGGCCATCATCGGGGTCGGGGTCGGGGTTAGGGTCGAAGCCGCGGCCACCGAGCGCGGGAGCGCTCGAGGACGGCGAACGGCGTCGTTTTGGTGTTAGGGTTTTGAATTCGGGGAGACACCAAACGGCGTCGTTTTGGTGTTAAGATGCTGATTGTACTTTTTGGCGAGCCACATTAACTTCAAAAATTAATAAAAAAGTGCAACGTCGGATTTTTGGCCAACCGGATCGGAGTTGGCATCAAAGTGAGCGTTTTTCAAACATTTTGGCACTTAAGTGATCCGACAGAAACTTTTGACACCAAAGTGAGCACCGTACACAACTTATGGTACTGATAGTGTACTTATCCCCAATATCGACAAGAAGTTCTCAAAGAGCCAAGTCCCTCCTTACAAACAACAAAGCCAACAAGCCCAAAATAGTACAACCTCGTAGAACAACAAAAGTAGTGAACAACCCAATTCTCACGTTGTAACGAAATAAAACGCAAATTTTTATCATTTTATTTAATTTGAGCACTTTGATACCTCGCATAGTGTTTGATTTTACGAGTAGCGAATGGAATAAGAAAAGGAATAGTATTACAATATAAAAAATTACCCCTTGAAGTTAGAATTGCATTGTTTGGAACGGTAGTGAGAATACATTTAACATTAGCCATGAGAATTAAATTATTCCGCAATAGGCACAGACTATTATTGCAGGCAAACAGGGTGTTAAGTCTTCTCAAAAGCCATTCTGAAGAGAAGCTCTTCTAGTTACGACTCACAAGAGGCACCCTTAATAATGTATGACGTATTATTCTGCATCAATTCATCTCAACTTAAATCTCAACCGTTGGACCCGTTTTCACTCAAAAACTTAAACTAATGAATTATGGGTCAATTATGAAATATGAATTACTCAACACCACACTAATTCTCCGATGCAGAACTTCTCTAATATAACTCATATGTGTATCTTAACAATCTCCTCCTCACGTGTGATAGTGTTAGAATTCAGGTATCATTCTAAATCAACTTATCTCGACTTGAATTTCTAACACCTAACTTATCTTTGGTTTCTTTTTTGGACCTAACCATGAAGTCTACCAATGAGCCCACGTTGTTTGAGATATTTATCAAATACCAATACACATTGAGAGTGGACCACCAATCAATCATCGACTCTAATACCATTTATTAGGAACATGTAACATAAGCCCAATACTTTCATATTGGGAAATACTTATTTAACACAACTCACATATCTATTTCTAACAGATCTAACGATGGGGATGTTGTGCCACTAATGCATCTAGATCATCGACTCCGGTGTCTATCAGACAAACTCATTGCACGCGAACCAATTTTAGACGATGGGCTCCTTATCTGTGACCCCAAATCTTGAAGCCATAAAGCGTCAAGTGGAGTGGCAGCGTGCTGCAGAAAATAAGCAGTGGTGTTCTGAGTTTTGTTGACAGAAGCAAACTTCTCGATAGGACCTGAGAAAGGAATATCTGCTCATCCGTAAAGTAGAATTGCTTTTACATTGGGATTTGCCATGTAAGGCTAGCTATTGCATTCGTTGGTGACTTACAATGCGGATGGCACCGGAAGACCAGCATCTAACATCTTCTCTGGATTTTTCATTTTATTTATAAAAACACTGTTAAGTTCTGTTGTTTCAACTTCGAAAATATTTGAGTGCATGAGTGTCATAAATCAAACCTTGATTGTGTTTCTTCTTCATTCGAGTCAAGATAAGTTCTCTTCACATTGTGATCGAGTGAGCTCGTATTATAAAACGTCAACTTGTTGTCTACACAACCAAATACTAACGGGAAAAGTATTAAAAAAATCATAAACTTATTGCATTGGTATCAATTTAATCATAAACATTTCAATTGAATCAATTTAGTCCTAAACTTTTTTATATTTATACAAATTCAGTCCATCTGACTAATTTTGATCAATCGGCGCTGACGTGCATATTGGTTGGTGACCGAATACTGACATGGCAATTTTTAATAATTTTTTTCTTTTATTTTTCTTTTCTCTTTTCTTCCTCCTTTGTTTGTCCTCATGGTGGTTGGCGAGCTTCCCACTAGTGGTCCTCGGAGCCCTTGCTGGTCGCTGCCGGCCACTAGGTGAGAGTCGCAGCCCTCGCCCAGGGTCAAGAAGGCGACTTCCCCCAATTTGGCAAGGCTAGGCAAGTGCCGCGACCCTCACCGACTGCCGACAAGGGCTTCGCAACCCTCACTCAACGAGGCTTGCCAGCTATCGAGAGGACAGCCCAAAGTGGAAGAAGGGATAAAAGAAAAAGAAAAGAAAAATTAATTTAAAAAATTTGAAAATATTATTAAAAAATTGCTATGCCAGCATCCGACCACCAGCCAGCGTCCACGTCAGCGTCTAACCACCGATCAACGTCCACGTCAGCGCTGACCGGCCAAAATTGATCAGATGAACTAAATTAGTATCAATATGAAGAGATTTCGGATTGAATTAATTTAATTGAGATGTTTATGATTGAATTGATACCAATACAATAGATTTAAGACTTTTTTTTAGTACTTTTCCCTACTAACAGTTCTTTTGCCCATACTTGGGCAAGTTTTCCACTTAACTCCTCGGTCGGGATCTATCGTCACCAGGTCATCTGTCTAATGGTCGTTGAGTAATAGTTTTGAATTATCGAAAATGAAAAATACTCGTTTAAGAATCACCGCTTTTGTTTATTAATACTCTGCTTCCAGCAATTTCCAAAGAATGATCTTCCGCTGTCATTCTACAATCTGAAATGGCTAGAAAGAACACAAACTTGCTCACGCTTCACGCACGAGCGCGCACAATCAGCCTATGGAACTGAAGACCGAAAGTGCAGAAAGACAGACGTTTGCACAATGTGAAAAGGAAAAAACACCCAGTCTCAGAAGATGTTCTCCCTTCAAAATCCACCTAAATGGGTAGCAATATCAACCAGCAAAGCATTCGGCGGACAGCGATATTTCGTCAATATGACTGGTCCATGGGCAGCCTCTCTCTCTCTCTCTCGCTCTCTCTGTGAAGCTCTTGTTGCTTTCTCTCACTAGAATGCAAAACACGGCGTTCCACTAATGGAGAAACTAGCATTCGAGTGTATGTTATTGGGTGCTGTTGACGAAAACCACCAAGCACCACGCTACAGTTTTTTCCTGGTGAACACTCCACTTCATGAAGTGATTCGATGCTCTTTCTTCCAAAGTGGGCCTACATCATCCTTCCGTAATCCCCACATCACAGAACATGCAAAGCAACAACGCTGTAAATTAAATCCCGCTCCAGGATAAGCAATGGAAGTGTTCCCTGTACGCAGCACTTTATTAGGTAGCTGAACACCAAGACGATAGCTGCAACACAATTTCATGCCCTACCTACCTAACCCGAAGCAATCCTCTCTGTCACAAATATCTTGGTGGAAATTGATGAAGCAAAGAGGTCAACACTGCGCGACATAATTAGTCAACCAACCAATTGGTGGTTGACTCCGTTTCTAAGGTTGGAGCTTGAGCGGCCATAGTGTGTCTCACTATGGTCAATGATCAAATTGAACTGGTCTGCATATTGTTTGAGGGGCACTAGCGAAGATTGATCCTGGCCCTACACAAGTTCCCCCTATGGGAACAGACTGAATGTAAGGAACCACCAAAATCTAAGCGACACCGAAAACAAAACTACACCAATAATTTTCTCGACTCACTCATCTGCTGCTTGTGGACAGATGAATAAAACAAGAAAAGATTGAGCTTATGTGTTCTAAGCCATTAACAAATGGATAATCATCCTCAAAAAACCACCGAGATGCAGTCCAAAGCTAAACTAATGCACTTATATTCCTGTGGACTTGCAACTTATAGTGGTCTGTCCTTTTTATTCATCAAGTGGATAATTACCTCAATGATGGAAGTCAACCATCAAATGCCATGACAGATAAGTCCCATTCACGAACCGACAAAAAATCAGCACGATGGGTTCCAAAATGATCTTCAGTCCCTTTCGTAATCAAACATGCACTACAAAGTCATTATTTATATGCAAAGCTCCACATTCATCAGACTGCCCAAGAACTAAAAATTTCGGAGAAGCATTTCCAAGCGCAAGTATGGGCAACTGCTTAGCTCTGAGAAAGGAAATCAAGATTGTGAAAACAGAAGGTAAAGTCCTTGAGTATAGGACAGAACTAAAAGTCCAAGAGGCGAAAGTTTCTTTTCTAGATCAACAGATCGAGGATTACGAGGAAGCTGGTCCTTCAAGAGTGAAGCTGATAATCAGCAGAAGAGAACTGCAGCAGATGCTACAGGAAGGAGCAGTTTCAGTAGGTGACCGGGGATTGCTGGTTCCTGAGAGAGAACAGACTTTGCAGAAAGTCAACATTGATGACAGAGGTCATTGCGAAGGATGGAAGCCTATATTACAAAGTATACCTGAAGTAGACTAGTATCTCTCTCTCTCTCTCTCTCTCTCTCTCTCTCTCAATGATCTGAGAACGCCAAGTACAAAATGTTGCAATTAATGACGAAAGAAAATGAATTTTTAAAAGTTAGTTGACGTTGTTATGTAGTTGAGTGTCTCTTGTTGTAATCGTATCACGACACAAGAATATGCTAACAATTAGTCTTAAAAGATAGCCATGCTTTTCTGTGGTCAGTTCAGTCTCGTTGGGACAACCTTTCTCCGTGTGGATAGAAGTAAGTCACAGCTAATCAAAAAGACATGAAGATGGAGAAGGCAAAAACATGGAACATGTGATATGAATATAAATGCCCATATCACCAAATACATGCTCAAGTTAACTAAATCATGCTAGCAAGTCAGAAATTATCAGTCGATGAGTTTGCTATCAATCAAAACTGTGTTTGCACCAGGTGATTTAAGACCAACTAATATAGAGAAATGCCATCGTCACCGTGACTAAAGGATACCTACCTCAGGGCAACAGAAAAATGCAGCAGCACTTTCAACCTTGAGGGGCCTCTCCCCACTTGCCAACTTGGAGGAAATGTTTAGATATGAACAAAGAAAGCACTGAAGTCTTCCTTTAAAGTTTTGTCAATCACTTAATGGTTTTTTTTTTTTTTTTCCCTCCTTTCAATTTGGCCAATCATGAACTATTTGAAGGCTCAATCACTAGCAATTGACTAACTATTCTTGATTTAGTTAACTATTACATCAATTATGACCATGCTTTAACACTTTGACAAAGGTTTGTCTTCTCGTACATTTTGTCTCCTTGTCTATTGTTTTTACTCCAAGACTTGGAGGATTTCATAGTCTCAATCCTTCTTGCGGATGTTCTTTCCATGTATGCAAAGCCCCAAAAAGCCAGAGGTATAACTAAGTGATGCTTGATGGTCATTCTTAACCCTCTAAGCAGGTTGGGGGAAATATTAAAAATAAAAAAAGTACCAGACGGGGCCACTTTTAGGGACCCGTCTTCCACTTTCTTGTGGAAAGCTTTATGAGATAGACGATCAGAAAAAAATAAGTGTAATAGGAGAAAATATTGGGTGGTCCGGGACCGCCACGTCAGCGTGGTCCCGGACCACTCACACGGCGCCACGTGTATGGGGAAGCCCACAAAGGACGAAAACCGGGGCCCACTTCTCTGACGCTCTCTCTCCTCTTTCTCTCTTTTGTCCCCCCTCCCCTCATATGTGGCGCCCTATGAGTGGTCCGGGACCACGCTGACGTGGTGGTCCCGGACCACCCAATATCTTCTCGTGTAATAGGGCTATCATGAAGGCAAACAATGCCATGGCTTCCTTTAGAGCAGAGCCCAAATGGCTAAACAAAATAACTGTTTAGCCAAAGATGGATTTCACTTGGCAAAAGGATCCAAGAAGTGAAGACTTAAGGAAGCCTTTATGTACAGCCTAATATATATACATTAGTTATTTCAACTTCGACAAAGAGCCAGTAATGAGAGGATGAGGAGCAACAGCAGAGCTCCATAGGATGCATGCAGACACTAGTAAATGCCACGTCATCATGGATTAACAGGATGATCTTAAATTAAGCAGACACTGGCAATGATATTCCTACGATTTAGTGATCTAAGGAAAAATTTAGACATTATTTACTATCACCACTATCAACCCCTCCTTTGAGAGCAGTAGTTACGTGCTTCTAGTGCACACGAGCCATTTTTTGGGCCTTCTTTAGCAAGGAAAAAGTGAAGAAACATGAGCCTTAATCAATAGCGGGCCTGGTGCAGGGTATATTAACCATTGGATTATGTGCATCTCACTGAGGCCCACGTGATCCGACAGCTTAAAGTAGCTGCGCTTACGCACCAAGATCATGCAAGAAATTTGACTCCTCTGGTCCGACAGTTTTAAACTTGACCGAATTAGGTGCATGAGGCTTCCCGCATTAATAGCTAGAGATAACCAGATGATTGCACATTTAAGCATACAATTAGCTATGAAAGCGTTTCCATTGACATGATATTCAGTAGTCTTTCAGGTCATTCAGAACGCCCAGTTCCACATCGTCCTGCTTTACAAAATATATTTAGCTCAAAGCACCCACCTTTGCCTCTATTTATATACAGGTAGTTTCCACTTTACAAAGGATAAGAGGTTCTTTATACACCATTCCTCCAAGTTCTAGGATTTCCAGATAAGAGCTACTGTTCCTTCCTTTCCACCTCTAGAGCAATCTCATTACGACGTGTAAAAGGTAGCGTAAAAGGTGGATTGTACTGCAATCATAACAAGAGATAAAAGACTGAGAACCTTTCATTACTAAAAAGTCTGCGGTAACAAGATCATCCCAAAAATTTATGCTGGACCTACCTGTGCAACTTCCACAGAAGCACCTTCTTTTACCCTGAACTCTCCATCACTTTTCAGAGCATCTCTAAGTTTTAACTCCCGTTGTATAACTTCTTCATCAGTAACAAAACCTGATTTCGAAGAGAGATAGACAATCTACTTATGATTTAGAATTCCTTATTAACAAAAACACCATACTACGTAACTAGTGAGTGTCCATGTTGATTCTGAAGACAGATTGCCGAGAAGAAGAAAAGCAGCACAAATGGTGACTCAAAAAAAGTTGTGGGAAAGGGTGCATGCTTATCAAATTGCACACCTTCTACCAAAAGAAAAATTGCTCCCCAGAAAAAGATGGTGTTTTATATGTGCATATGACTAATGCATATATGTCACATGTCATATTCACTTAACAGTCAATATTGATTTACACATCACGCAGACTTCACTTATGACCACTTCTATTCATGCAATTCGGGATGTAAATCTATTTCCAAGGAGAAAGGAATTTCATTGAAATCAAAAGCTGCATAGGTTGAGCTTTATCTGTTTATGGAGAGAACGAACCTGAAAAGGCAACAACAGCAACAATTTTCCCTGGAACCTCTTTAACCCTTACTGATGGATCTCTAGGTGATGGTATATTCGCACCATACTTTGAGGGCATAACAAAGGACATCTGCCACTTCCCTTCATTTTCCACCTACATTCAGTAATGAACAAGCAAACAAGTTTTGAAATGAAAATGCTGAATCATCTCAGCATAAATACTTCGCTGCTAAAAAGAAAATTAACACAACATCAGGTTAAGTTCTTAATAACCAAAGGAGGAGAATCTGTTATAATTGTCATAGTTCAACATAAGGTACTGGAAGCTGTAAAGTATCCTCTAAACTAATACTTAGAACATATTGCAGAGAAAAGAGTTTGAGATTCCCAAATTAGAGCTAAACCATTATTGATGTCAATAGATCGATGTGCCCCCCCAATGTCAAGAACAATCAGCCAATGTCCTTCTCTTTTAAAGAGTTAACAGGGATTGCATGGGCATAGACTCTACCACACTCCATCTAGCCAACAGCCTCTCCAAATATCAAAGTTGACGTCGACAAGGATATTGGACAACTCACCTTCTTTGTTATTACGGGTGTCGTCATTTCCATTCGCTCTCCATCAGATGGACTCTTGCGTGTATAAACAGGGGTAGTCATCTCCATTTGCTCCTTTGTTGTGTTCTGATTGAAAGGTCCACATAAGCATATTAAGTAATGGAATGGTCATTTTGGTGACGTGATAGAGAAGGTAACTGAAAGGATTGCTTAACTACCTTACCGAAGAGGTACTCGGCTAAGACATTGAAGGATTGAGAAGCCCCATTGAAGTCGAATCCAGTCTTTCCAGGCATTGTCGTTTCCGCTATGTAGTAAGGCTATTCACATTCACAAATGCAATGTTAAGTAGCCACAAGTACCAACCGAAAGTGTTGACAAGAAGGCAAAAACACGAAAGCAGTGATTGGATAAAAAAGCCCAGGAGCAGGAAAAACTTAACTAGAATCCTAATCGTGCCGTTTATTGCGAGTACAACTAAATGAAGGGAACATAAATTCTCAGAGAGGAAGGCCGTGCACGCCGAGTGCAGTTTATACCTCCACTTCTCTTATTTCATACTGGTCTCTCCTGCTCAAAACTTTGAACTTCACCGTCTCGAGATCCGGAACTGAAACAGGACAGTGCAACAAAAAAGTAAAAGCCCCGGAAAAACACAGTTTAGACTTCTGAACTATCCCAATCACACCATCCCACGCTCATTTCCACCACGAAAAGGCAAACTTGAGTACCTGCCATCAAAGCCTCCTCCAAATTACGGCTCTCGAACCTCTTCGGGAACACGTACTTCGCGGTTTCGGTCGCCAAATCCACCAGAACTGCACCACAGATTACAGCGACCCAAATTGAGCCCGACACACATGCTCGCACATACTCACGCTCGAGAAACGATGTGGAAAAAGACAGAGTTCGGCGGGAGAACATGTACGTCGCTGGGAGACGGAAGAGGCCTGGGAAGCGAGGGCGAACACGAGGGAGACCCGAGCCTCTAAGGCGGAGATGGGCCGCCTGCGCGAAGGAGGAGAAACGGCGGCGGCGGCGGCCCTGTCGGCGGCGGCCGTGGACATGACTGCGGCGCGGCCGGCGCCCCTCGGTCGCTTGGGGCATCGTGAGGTCGGCACGAGGGTGCTCGAGAGGGATGGGCCGAGCCACGACGAGGGCTCGCACAGAGACATGGTCATATAGGGTTTTAGGGTCTGCGGTTGGGGGGGAGCGACGGAGTGTTCGAATTTCCGTTACGGCGGCGAGAGCGGCAGTTGCGGAGGACGCGTGGCGGTTATGGCCTTTTTCCTTCCCGGAACCGCCTTCGCTCGTGTAGCTGTCCGCGCGCGCGTATTGTCGTCTCCTTGATATTTTTCAGAATTTAATAATATAATTTCGTTTTTGCCCGAAATTTCTCGGCTATCGGTAAAGGACGAAGGAAGTGACACTCCAAGGTGGTCTCTTCCTGACCACAGGAGCAAGTACCACGTTTTGAAGAAGATGGGAATGCGCCATCTTCAATCTTGCCGTAAGAGCAGCTCCAATGACTTAAGGATTAGTATACTGTCAGTGTTAAAGTTTGTGTACGGCGCTCACTTTAATGTTAAAATTTTTCATCAGATCACTTAAGTATCAAATCAGAGAAAAAACAATTACTTTGTTGCTACAATTCCGATCAGATTAATTACGTGACTTTTATATTCTTTAAAAAAAAAAGTTGCAGTTGCTTTAAAACGACGTCGTTTTCCATCCTCCTTAAAAAAAAAACGATGTCAATTTTGCCGTTCTAAGTGGATGGCCTCACAAAAACGATGCCGCGCAATTCATTTAGAGATTTTTTATTATTATTTGGGGATTGAAATTAGTGTTTTTTTGTTTGATGCTCGCCCAACGCCGACCTAGCTCGCTTGACCGCCGTTGCTTGGTGTTGTTTGGACGCCCTCCACGAGCACGTCGTTGCCGATGCTCAACGACTTGCAGTCGCACTTGAGTGCGAGCTTTGTGATCAAGTTTAACTGCGCAAACAACGCCTTGACCGCGTCCAGCAGCTTCGAGTGGGCGTGGAAGGCGAGCCTCTGGTGGCTCTGGCCTTCGATCACGAGCTAGCGATGGCACACAAGGGAGCACCGGCCCCAATTGTCGGAGCCTAGGTACTGGAAGATGCAGGCCACACACTTGTCGGGGAGATCGGAGATGGAGAGGGAGAGATCGGGAGCGGCACACTCGTCGCCGGCCTCCCCGAGCACCGACCAAATCATGGCCTTCGACTTGGCCGCCAGCTAGCCGTCATCGGGGTCGGGGTCAGGGTCGAAGCCGCACTCGCCAAGCGCAGGGGCCATCGAGGACGGCGACTAGCCCATCATCGGCTTATCTTCTCTCTCTCAATTTGGGGATTTAAAGTTTTGAATTGGGGGAAAGACACCAAATGGCATCGTTTTATTATTTAAATGCTAACTATACTCTCCAGCGAGCCACATCAACTTCAAAAATTAATAAAAAAGTGTTACATCGGAATTCCGATCAATCTAATCGGAGTTAACACTAAAATGATTGTTTTTCAAATTTTTTAGCACTTAAATCCAAAATAAACTTTTTGTGCCAAAGTGAGCGCCGTACACAATTTTAGGCACTGATAATGTACTTACCCCCTCACTTAAGTATTAAATTGGATAAAAATGATCATTTAAACGCTATCAACAAGAAATTTTGGCCAATATCATCACGTGAGTTTTATAAATAAAATTTCAATATAAGTTCGCATATTTTATAAACGTCGCACACTGTGGCTTTTTTTTTATTTTTTTCAATCCGTTGACTCTCTCTTTGAGGAAATACACGATATTGCCACCAAGGAGGCTGAGAGGCGGATGAAGGAGGAGGTGGGGCGGGTGGTGGAGCAAGCAAAGGAGCTACAGGCCGCCGCTACAAACGTCGACAGCACGTCGAGCAAGGAGCAGTCATTCAGCAGCGTACGCCCATGCTCGACTCGTACATGCATCGCCTTCGGGTCTCCATCAGTGCTCTGGCGAGCTGAGAACTGCTGGATTAGCGAGTCCTTTTGTAGCTGCTGTTCACGTCCCTTGGCACCTGATATTGACAGTACACTCCATCGCGCCTCATCCTCCTTGCGTCCCCACCAATTTCGGCAGCTCATTTGCTCTCTACAAATTACCATCTTCACAACTCACGATCAAGCCATCATCTGTTAACCTGTGAAATTTGGCTTTCCTCGCTTGCGAACACAATCTCACGAGCATTCCACCAGAGGCAAAGAAGAAAGTTTAACCTCGATGTGCAGGCGGCTTCGTGAAGGGGAAGAGTGTGACTTTGGGGGGAAAATTATTTTAGGGTTTTGAATTTACGAAAATTAAAATCAGGATTTTGAATTTGCGGCAAATGTTGAAAACATCATTGTTTAAGGTATTATATGCCGACGAAGCATTCCAGCGAGCCACGTCAATATGAGATATTAATAAAACAAGGTAAAATTAGATTTCTGACGACTTCAAACTAAAATTAACACTTAAGTGATTTTTTTTTAAGCGACACTTAAGTGATTCAAAAGAAATTTTTAGCAACAAAGAGAGCGTTGCATACAACTTTCTGCACTTCTAATATACTAACCTAGCAACGTGCATTTGCTCCTTGGGGTGCAACAATGAAGTTCGAGTATTGAAACTTTGCTCTTTCAAAACAAATGTCTTCAAGTTATTGATGTCTAAGGGCGCAAATGATAATCTTTTGTTCTTGAGAATAATTTTTTATCAGAAATATATTTTTCATTTTCTATTTTTATTTTCTAAATGAGTTTTTGAGTAAAGATACACATTTGATAACAAGACAAAATTTATGTTCCCAGAATAAAAGTTTATTTGATAGGCCTCTTTAAATATCTCCCTCCTCTGCTCTTTTTCAATCATGGTACTCCACTCTATTGTCAGATAAAAAATCCTTAATCAATTGAAAGCGTTTATGTAGAAATCGTACATTAGCAAGTAGTAGGAGGCGAGGACAAGTAATGAGAAGATTTTTTATTTTTATTTCTATTAAGTAGAGAATTTCTTCTTATTATTTTCATTCTAAATTAATTTCTAGGTTAAAAATTTGTCTCATAAATTGAAAAAAAAAATTTGCACTACCAAACAAATTTTTGCTTCAAATCAGTTCCTAGAAACAAAAAAATAAAAAAGTAGAGAGACAGAATAATCATTATACGCGCCCTAAATATCCAAGAGCAAGACTGAAGACGAGGTGGTAACGTCCTTATACACGGCTGCCAATTCTGTCTCCCCTGCCGATCAAGTGTTTGAAAATCTGCCCTTTGATTCCTACTAAAGCTCCCTTGTGTCTTGAGCTACCACTCCTGCTACAGCCTGCCTCGAATTATCTATCCAATCATCACTTTATCTGAACATTTAAGGCACTCTTCCTAAGTTGCAGAAACTCCTCTACGGCCCTATTTATCTTTTCAACTATTGGCGCAGGTTCAGAGGATCGCATTTGGTACATTGCAGAGCTCCTCAAATTGAATTCCGGCCTAAGCCTGACAGCAAATCGCGCCTCGAAAATCGCCATTTGGATTACAGGATCCAGAACACAAGACATTTGCCGCAAATAGAAAACCGTCTTGACTCGATGGAATTAACCGCGCCCCTACGAGATCCCAGCACCCTACATCAATCAAGAAAAAGACAAAAATTAAGCACTCTTTTCATCAAGATGAGAAATTCATATCATGCTGGGTGTACAAAGTTACTTTTAATATTTTGGACACAACTTAAGATTTAGCCAAATCAATTGCTTTTAGTGATTGGCAAGCTTGTTAAGTCATTTGCTTCTCGAGCTTCGAAGGGTTATGGTTCATGCATCCATGCTGATAAATCCTAAGCATAAAGAAGACGAAGAAGAAATCAAACTCAATCCAAACTAAGGCCTCAGTCACATACTTAATTCTCAATCTCGTTCATAGCTTCACTGTCTACGTGATCTTTAGTGTGATAAACAGCCTATTCTAAATAGCCGAGCAAGAACCCAATATTGGTAGTTGCATGCGATCATGTCCAATGGCCGAATCGATACAGAGAATCACAAGATAATGTCAAGAGATGATTAAACAGGCAAAGCCTGCTGCTGAGCATGCCATGCCACAAAGTCTTTGTATGCCAAGTTGCCCCCGAAAATATCCAAAGCACTTCCTACCGTCACATCCACATGTCCCATGCCGGCCACTTTTATCCTCTCCAGATCTTCCATTTCCGTGACACCACCTGCGTAGGTCACCGGAATCTGATGTCCAAAACAGGCTGGTGTCAATGTTTCCATGCAGAACATGCATAATCGATGCCCAGCAACCAACGGATAAACAGCAAAGTGAAAAGAAAAAGAATTCTTTTCGGTGATGAAATGGAAACACACGCGTCTTGCTACCAGAGTGAAAAAAGAATAGCATTTCCACAGTTTCAAAAATGCACTAGGATGTTCCAAAAAAGAAAAAGGCCATCACATGTCTTGCCACGTCTTAAAATCCACTGAGGCCTAGGTGAGGCTCACCACCAGACGAGTCAAGAAACTGCAGGACTTGGTCTATCTATGCACTAAACATGCAAAATGTTTATTTTTATGGCAAATTGAATGAATTTCTAATACGAGTCTGGAAGGAAACATTATCAACCAAATGATAATTAAAAAACATAGAAACCAGCAAAGGACTCGCCAAGTGGTAATTGACGTACTACTTACCGGAGAGTACTTGCCAAGCAAAGCCACAAGCTCTTCATCAATTCCTAATCTGTAGTAAACAAGCATTCAGGGTTAGAATCACGGAGATCAGCACATATAAAATGTAGCGAAAGTCAAAGTTGCAAAGCACAAGGGGACAATTCATTTAAAATATAGAGAAAGTTGAAGTTGCAAATCACAAGGGGACCATTGACATGGACAGCATGGACTCACTGCCCAACAGTAATTAGTTGAGAATCCGTGATAAAATTCCACATTTTAGAAACAAATCACAGAACTATTTTATCAGTACCATAAAAAATAATATTGCAAAGAACATGTCTACGTCCTTGTAAGAGTAAAGAGCATCCATTTGCTTAAGAGATTGGTAAGAAACGGCTCCTGGACTTCTTTAATGTTACTCAAAAATTTCTATGAAGGAAACTCAACGCCATTGACTGAAAAGAGAAATGGGAGTGAAAAATGAACTAAAGTATATTCACATTGAGAAGCTGAGTCATGATGACCAAAATCTGAATTTCATGGCAGATTAACAACAAATTAAATGGAAAACATTAGAACAACCAGGAACTTGTTTTCTTTATTTATCAATGAGAAAATCAAAATGTGTAGTTGGTTAAGTAGATGTTCTTTTTTTTGCATAAATGGTGAACAAAGAAAAGACTGATTAGCATGTGAGAAGAATGTTTTTCCAGTACCACTCTAGAAGTGCTTTGCAACTTAAAAAGAAAGTACACATGAAGCTCAGAATACCAACAAGGAAAATATTGATAGCTTCTAGGTCAGTGTGAAGAACAATAATAAAAACATTTATTTTGAAAAAAATCATGTTTATCTTTTGTTAAATATCATGTCTATTGAAATATAATACTTTTTACCAGATTGACTTATTCTTATAATGGGGTCAAAAAACAAAGGCTCAGCATCAAGCACAGAAAACCAAAATTCCTCTTCCACCTATTAGTCCTCCAGCAGTAAGAATAATTAATCACGGTTCAAGGTGACTTAAAACAGTGACACCTAATAACAACTGCTATTTTAAAAAATGTCACATATGATAGGTTAAAAGCAGTAGACAAAAACAAGACCAAGGCATTAACAGAGGTGCAGTTCTAAAGCAGAGAAGGGTTTTCCCTTTGCAATAGGTGGAGAAGGAATCAAAGGTACATACTTTTTTCCTTCTACGTCGACACCATGGACCAAGAACTCATCAGCATAGCTCGCAAGAAACTCTAATATCTTCTCATCCAGATACACATCACTAAATTTCTGCCATCTGTCAGTGACAATTGCATATTTACCCTCCTGAACATAAACAAGCAGCGAAGATAACATAACTTCAATTAATGAACACACTGAACCCAAAAAGAAAAAAGCCAAACTGAACATTGGCCTTGATGAAAACTTTGTTCAGCTAGTTTGACACACCCACATTTCAGCACATGGCACTAACTTTCAGAAAGTATAAGAAATCAGAAGTTCCTCCAAAGAAGCTATGCCAACTGTTTAAGCCTAATCTCCTCGCAAAAGCTTCAGTTAGACAAAATTTATACAAAAGAAACTATATCAAACCTTCTTCCTGCAGCTAAGATCCAACACCAGACGGTCTTTTCCCACCACATGCACAAGATCCTTAAGCCTTTCAAGGTCCATTCGTCCATTATTGAACACATACTGTAACAAAGAATATCAAAAGAGAAGAGCTCAATTGCACTCACTAGTACGGTTTTGATAACATGCGGAAGTATGACAGCTATAATGTTCAATTTCATTCCCATCTATCAGAAATGTGCAAACTTTTATGCTGCGAGTTTGTGAGTGCAAACAAGCATGGGTAGAAAAGCTACATCTTGTATGACCAGACAGTTTAAATCAACATGTTCATGTGAGATCTGGAAACTAATTATCCTTTCAAAAAGCCCATAACTACTGCTCTGTTTATCCCCTGCTTTCACTAAATACTTAGCAATACAGTGAAAGGAAATAAGAACAAGAAAAGGACTGTCATATGAAAAAGGCTGAGCATTTTTTTTCCACAAAAGAGAACAGGAGATACTAAAGTAAAAATGACATACCGATGTTACAATGACATGGCTTGCCCCTTCTTCTATGTAATTCAGACAATTTTCTGAATTGATTCCACCTCCTACTTGCAGACCGCCTAGCATAAGGAAGTCCTCACCATAAGTTCAGCAGAGGAAACATCTGTAAGTTTCAGGCGATAGTTTCCGCCATAAGATAAGAAGGAATGTAGTCACAGGCTTTTAACTACCAAACCATGATTAATGAAGAGAAAGATGCTCAAAAATAGAATGGAACAATATACTTTATCCATGCCTTGCACACATCAGAAAACATTCTCTCACTTTTGCATATAAATAGTCTGCTAATCTAAGGTGAAGTTATTGAGGAGAACAGCCATCAACCTTCGTACCTCATAACCCCAGATTTTCATTTAGAATCACGTGGAAAAGCATGGACCTTTTTTATGGCCAGCACTAGCGAAACAAAGGTAGCTGAATTGCAAAACAAGAAACAAGAGGAAAATTCATTTTATAATTTAAGGACAATCTATAAGGATGGAACGGGAAACACCTAATACTCTCTTGAGTTTGTATTTGTAGCAAAAACCTTAAGCTACAGTACAAATTGCATATAAGCAACTGTGCAAGTATGTATAATTAATGACAAAAAAAACTCAACCTACCAGGATATGCATGCAATGCTTCAATTGCTGCAGCATTGCTTAGAGGATCTGCCCCAAGCATGATTACATGACCACCTGCGAGCCCATCTTCTTGGTATAATTTTGCATACTCTGCTGAAGATACGTCTGATTCAAAATTGGTCACAGGAGCAGATTCATTGCCCTTCAAATCACAAAGGGTCGACCCCACAATTTGTTTCACTTTACCCTGATAATAATACATTGAATTTGATCAACTGGCTGCTACAATGACCAAGTGAAGATGCAGATTGTGTCCATGGAAGACCTCACAACAAATGATGCATCTAACTGAGAGGAACAAGCAACATCCTCCATTCAACCATAGCACAGGCCTTCTTAACCCAATGAAAAACAACAGGCAACAGAACAGGTCAAACAATGATTTGAGCAAAATTGACTTCTGAGGCAACTTAAAGAGGCAAATGGAACTTATTCTCATGGAAGCTCTTGGCATAGATGCAACATATGGAGCAGTCAAAGATGCGAAAATGCGGATGGAACAATTGACCAATGAACTAAGTCAATTCGAAGCAAATAAGGAGAAACAAATTAGCCATTATCGACACCTAAAATCAGATAAGTCAAAAAGAAAAAAAATTTATATTCGGTAACCACAAGTGCCCTTATGCAAAATCAAAGATGCATTTCGGGGACAACCAAGCAGTCTCCAGCTGGGAATTCACCATTCCTGAAGAGAATGCTAGACCCACCAATACCCATTCAAATTTCGACGCAGCACTTCCGAAACAAATTTCCGAAGCAGTTATTCCTACACCTATTAAGCACCACTCCATGAAAGCTCATAAAAATAGAGACTTTGATAGCAAAACCCCCGCAATGCTTTTCCCCCCTTTTTCGCCCCTCTTAGAAGAACAGATTCTCTGAACATACATGAATTGCACTAACAACAAACAACCAAAGGAAACTACTCCATCGAAACTCAGGACCATCATAAGGCCCTTGCCAAAAGGGAGCACCTTGTGTATATCGATGCAAGGACGGAATCGAACGGCGCACCGTACGGACATCCGCGCGAAGGATCCTGGGCAAAAGCAAAAGCAAGAATAAGATAAATAAGGACTCGAGGATTGCGATATGACCCAGAAACGCTCGGCATTCTCGCGCAGCTAGAGACCGTACGTACTCGAAATGGGTAACCTCGGGGTACAACGGCAGCCGTCGCGCGAGCCGATCGAGGAGCAGAAGCCGAGACGGGGCGAGCTGAGATCGGGAATCGAGCCGGCGCGGAGGCTGCTCATCCTCATTCTTGTAGATTATAGATTTGAAACCGGAAAGACGGAAGCTTCTTTTGCCCTCTGTCTCTGTATTTCGATTTCCTCCTTACGGGTTACAAGGTACGATGTCGAACTCGAGAATTTTTTTTATTTTTTTCTTTCCTCCCTCTCTCTTCTTTTTCCTCCCAGTCGATCACCGATCACTGCCGGCCGCCACCACCACCGCCACCGCCGCTACCGTGGCCGGTAACTGGTCACAAAGAAGGAGAAAAAAAAAATAATGATAACATTAAAAAATTAAAAGTTCTAACAAATGCATTTCTATTTTTAAAATAAAAAAAAATTAGACAGTGATTAAACGCGTTCAAATAATTTTTTAGAACAGAATGATTATCAAATACATCATTACAAAACTCACCCCTATTACCATTAATATAGATAATAAATGTAAATTTTGTTAAAAAAAAAGGGTTATACAAGCTGCATTTTAAAAATAATCCTAAGTTGTTACCCTCAGAAACATACATTGATGTCAATATTTCGTTTAGAGGTAGGAACATGGAATAATTTTATTTAGAGTTAGGAACATAGTATAACATAAAAGAGTGGCATCTCAAATCGACACCTTTGTTGAAACTTTTTACTTTTTTATTTTGACATGAATTTGTTGAAACTTTTAAGGGGCAATTTATACATGTTACTGGCAAGGACTTTCCTGTTGTATCTTTTGCCTTCAATTGGCTGGATTGGAGGCGTTAGCAAATCTAAATTTTCACCACCAATCGGTTTTAAGGGAAGACAACCGAAACTCTTCCACCACTACTTTTGTCTATGCTTCTGTGGAGATACAGCATGAGAAAATTGAACATCTAGTGAGTCAAGGTGCTCCACAGGCATTAGGAAAGTAAGAAAATCAACTATAACCAGCTTGTGAAGGGTCGGGCGAAAACGAGGAGAGCGGCCATCCACTTCATTAACCAAGGTCCTCTATCAAATATACTCAGCAGCAAAATGCTTGCCGATGACGTGCCGACATAAATATGCATAGATAAAAATGTATGAAAAAGTCTCGAGAAATATGTGCATGTTCTCTTAATTGGGAAAAGAAAAATTATGGATATCAAAGTCTGGTCATGTAAATGCTGAGAAGTGAAAGTGAGGAAGACTCGGAAAACCATCGATGCATTCCCCCATTATCGTTGCATCCCCATGTAACTTATGGACTCCTTAACTACTACCTTCACTCAACAGCCCTGTTTGGTTCAACTTTGATTAAATAGGCATTTTGTGAAGGCAAGAGTGTTTGGACACTCAAAAATGTGTATATTTTGCAAAACAACTTTAGGTTAAAAAGAAAAAGGAAAAAAAAAGAGAAGAAAAGAAAAAAGGGAGGAGATGCAGCTGGGTGGAGAGGGGAAAATCATGGGGGGAGGTGGCTCTACAGTGGTGCTGGTGGTGATGGGGAGGCAGCTGGCGGTGGTGAGGAGGCGGCTGGTGGCGGCAGCGACCAGGGGGGTCGCGCTAACCTCAGGCGAGCCTGGGTCACATGACGTCAAGCGAGGTGGCTTGAGGTCGGGCGACCTTGGGCGTCCCCTAGGTCGTGCGACCCAGGCAACGCCGCTCGAGGTTGCCCAACCTCAAGCCACCTCGCGTTAGGTCGCGGGACCTCAGGCGAGACTTCCCGGCAGTCAGATCTGGCCTCCCGACGGCTAGATCTAGCCACTCACGGCTAAGCGCTACCCACCGGCTGAGCTTCGCGGTGGAGTAGCAAGGTCGAAGAAGACGATGAATAGTGTCTTACGAGAACAAATGAGGAAAACACAATTATAATGAGGGCAATATTGGAAAGAAAAAAAAACTCATTAAACCTCATATCAGCATTCCACAGCATTCCAAATGCTAGCTCCAAATACTGAACCAAACGCCTAAAATTTTTCCTAAGGGACTTTCGGGGTTGAAAGCTCCTTAGGAATGCTGAACCAAACGAGGCAAACATCGAATACGTCTACAGCCCACGAATCATCATTACACACTCGAAATGGCACGTGCGATATATGCAGCTGAAGCCTGAAACTCACAAGATATTATCCAAGTGCTCCCTATCGTCCAATATAAACTTCTAACATGGCGAAACAATCCCAAGCTCAGACCACTAGAATCCTCCCGTGATCCACAGCTAGTTGCCAGCCCCCGTCAGGCAGGCACGTTGCTTGAACAAAACCATCAAATTGCGGCAAACTGAGAGTTTGAACTGAAGAGCGTAACCCCAATAAACCACGGAGAAACCTAAAGCTGGTTGCATCTATTAGACCCACACCAAAAAAAAAGAAAAAAAAAAGGCAAGAGTGATGAAAAGCGATAGCATGGCGGAGAATATCAACAATGTAACACATCAGCCACACAAAAATCAGAGTCCCAGCGACCAAGCAGGAAATGAAGTGCCAAGGGCACAAAAAACCAATTCTTGGCAATTAGATCATGATGACAACGAATAGAAAGAGTTCTAGAGTTTGTCGCCACGCCATTTATCACATGCCAATAGCCCACAACGGCAGATGACCATCTCCACGATCAAAGTACAATAGTCTATCTCTTTCATCCAAAGAAATAAGATAAGCTAACTTTTGGATGAATATACTGACAAGTAGTTAAGGCTAACAAACTGTAGCCAACCCTAAGACTTTTAAACGTGTTGATGCAGCTCAAACATGTGACAGCCAAAAGCTGCACCATACTATCATCCGATGGCCGTCCAGATAGAACAAAAGGCAACTCTAATACCTATAGAAAACGAAATACTACCAACATTTGGCTACATCTCAAACAAAACCTCAAGTCACGTAAGAACTATACACGATTTACAAAACTTAAACCTCTCCTGAAAGGTAAGAAGCGGAAATCGCAAAGGAGGCAACTTTTTTATGGTAATATAAACACATCCTAATAAGATCAAGCTCTTGGAAAGCGTGATCGCCCCTTCTTCTTTAGGAACTCAGGGATCTCCACTGAAGTGCCTTCACCATATGAAGAGGGCCGCCTATTTAGTCCATCTCCTTGTATCTGGCCCGACTGTATTTTCAAAAAAAGATTCGGCTTCAGTACCAAAGCAAACATGCATGACAAACAAGCACACAAATGGAGATACAAGAAGATAAAAGGAGCAAAATCTTCAGGGATTAGATGGTTGGGGAGGAAGGTAGAAACCTGAAGCGACCTTCCTTCGCTTTCTTCTTGGCGTTTGAATCCAGTTGCAATTAAGGTAATGCTGACCTGATGCAAAACAAGACAAATGTCCCATCAGAAAGTATTCTTCTCTTCATTGACATCTGATTGCAAGCAAGAATGACCAATCATACTTTGCTTCTGTGGAATACATTCAGGCGGGAAAAGCATAAGTTACAAGAAAAATGGGGAAGGGATGAACCTGTTTGTGATCTTATTAATGACATACATGCAGGGTTTACCAGTTCTAGGGATAATAATACCTTTGGATGTCACTCCAAAGAACAAAATAAGTGCACCATTAGCCACTATTGTGCCTAAGTGGAATGTTTACCATAAATTTGCTTTCTGTAAGCATATCTTCGTAATAATGCCTCTCTATTAGTGCTCAACAAAATAGTCCCCGAAACGCCCTTACCTGGCCAGACAGTGATGGATCAATCACTGCTCCAAATATCAGATTGGCCGTTGGATCCACTAGGTCATATATGACCTCTGCAGCAGCATTGACCTGTATGATGACCACATAAGCAACAGGACAAGGGAAAGTCAAGATCAAGATTTAGCAAGCAAGTATTCTACAGCATCGAAAAGATCAAGGGACCAAATTGTTGCTCAATGAGGGCCCAACTTTCCAATTTTTCTTGCAACGAAAGTAAAGAGAGACTTGGGCATTTTGGAAAAGATATACTAATAGGGCCATTGGAACCAAATTATCGCTGAGCTAGAGACTTGGATGCACCCATCCTTCATCAGTTGGATAGACCCAAGAATCAAAAGCCCAAACTGCGGCTAATCCTTCATTCATGATGCATACAGCCCAGATAGAACAGTTGACTTCATATTATAATTTCTTTATGCTGCTACTGACCATGCTTTGCACTGTGCCTTCGAAAATGAAAGTAGAAGCGTCTCGTTATCAAGCATATTGCTCTTGCTAGAAAAGAAATTTAGCAGAAGTCTGTGTCACTTATAGCACCTACTGAAAGGCTTAATTAGCAGCAGAAAAATAAATGAATCATATTGGGGACGGAAAAACATTGCCTTTCCAGATAAGCTTTCTCACCAAAAAAAATAAAATAAAATTGAAAGTCAATAATAACAAATTGCCAGATAATATGACTCATATATTTAAGTGTCCTTGTGGCCTGAAGAGCCAGGGTTGAGGATAGAAAAGCAAGGGGGAATGCCTCAAACTAAGATGGTAGGGGAATACCTCAAACAAGGTCAGGTCGCTTCCACCAGTTATGTTCCAAACTATTCCAGTAGCCCTCTCAATACCAATATCAAGCAATGGAGATTGGATGGCATTTAATGCAGCATCTCTTGCCCTTGTCTTCCCTGACAAAAAAAAGAAAATGACACCCAAGAATATTAATGAGTTAATCGAGAAAGCAGAAGTGGCTTTATTAAATGACGCCCACGAAAAGAAAATCATTCTTTTTCATTTTCATTTATACACGACAAGTTCCATTATCATATACAATTTTGCTAGAACGGTAAGAGAGTCCATGTGGAGCTCTTGTGCACATGAGAATAGGATGATGAGGCCATCTATCACTTAACTCTAATATGCTTTGCATGCAAATTATGCATGAGTCTCTACTTCAAGTTTGTATTGCACAAAACAGTATATAGCTAAGATAGTTGGCTGCACCTTTTTTTTTTTTTTTTTTTTTTTTTTTTTGGGTTTAAGGGAAAGTTTTTAATTTAAATTCAAAGACCCCCCCGGTTTCATAACTAAGTGCAGTTCTACTCACTTACAACAAGACACATCCGGTATAATATGGATTTGTTTGGAATCATGCTCAGCATATCTTAAGATCCTCCTATTGATTCTTGGCAATCAGCAAAACCAGCCATCGGTCAGAACTGCATTGCATTAAAAAGTCTGTATTTTCTTTCTTAGCAATTAATACTTGGATTATATTGTAAAATAAGTCATCCATTTTATGGATATATATGGCTTCACAACATGGGCAGATATATTGCTTCAGTAGTGCTTCATGCAGATTTCATATTCTATGGTCAACTGAAGCTTATGCTTCATGAAAAAGGGTATTTGTCTTGCATATGAAAGTAATATAGTCAACTTTGAGCTTTTTGTGTCATCCTAGTTCATAAGAACTTTACTATCTTCTTGAGAATAATCTCTTAAAGAAGAAGTCAAAAACTTTTAGATAGCTAAGTTGAATACTACCTGTTGCAGTCCCTATCCCCATCAATGAAGATCCTGCATTAGCCATTATAGCCCGCACATCAGCAAAATCAACATTGACCAGCCCCGGTATCTGCATGTAAGATCATTCAGCATCATATAGAGTAAAACAACTACGCCAGTCCATAAGAGTGATAATTTCAACGAAAACATTAGTTCATCATCTGAAATAGATGATGCAAAAGGTTTTGCAAAAAAGAACTATTGATTAAACCAAATCACAGTGGAGGACAAATGATGTCCTGGTGATTGGAGGGTTAGGATGACCAAAGTCAACACCGACAAAGCAATGCTTAACTTAGCTATAGAATGAAGATGAGCGTATACAACCTTGGGGAAAGAAGAATTAAGTTTAGTTTCTAGCCATCCAAGATTAAAAGAAGGAAATTGTGAAATTGTAAATGCTCCACGTTAGTGGCTATAACAATATCTTTGTGCTGCTTCTTGTGCACCAGGGTCAGAGAAGCAATTTATGATTACCAACCTTCGCCTGATCTTTGAACTGAGCTACAGAGAGATTTGAATCAGAAATGTCTGAGATAAAGAGTAGAAAGGATCAATTTGCAAGAGCACATAGTTCTATGTATTTACTTGTGGTGAGAGTGAGTAGTGTAACAGCTAAATGTAGTATTATACAGTAGATATGCAATGTGTATAGTAATTGCAAGACAGAGATATGTTCCGCATAATTTGACATAATTTGGCATGTGCGCATGTTGATTGTCTTATACAATTTTCTTCTTCTACCTCTAATAAGTTGTACCAGAGCCCAAAATACTAAACAAAGTATTCTTGCCACAACCTTTAGCATGAAAGGACTTTTCAAACTTCTCAATAACAGGGACCAAAATCAGAAGAGGAATCATTGATCTGACTCCTTAATATGTGTTTAGAAGGAGATCTGAATAGAAGGGCTCATATTCAGTATGTCTTTTCAAGAAAAATGAGGCTTGAAGCATCAAGCACATCATGAATATTGACAGCTCTTGGTTCGAATCGTTTCATTCGCGATGAGCGGGATGAGAAGAAACTCTCATGTCCGGTTCTGTAGTAGAGATGGAATTGAGAAAGAACCATCAACTATATCCCTAAAAGAACCAGATTTCGAAAACAACATAGAGGAAGAATGAAAGGAATATCTTATCGAGGTAATCGTATTTGTTTCGGTAAATATGCTCTTCAGGCACTTGAACCCGCTTGGATCACATCTAGACAAATAGAAGCAGGGCGACGAGCAATGACAAGAAATGTGCGCCGCGGTGGAAAAATATGGGTACGTATATTTCCAGACAAGACCTACGGAAACACGTATGGGTTCGGGTAAAGGATCTCCCGAATATTGGGTAGCTGTCGTTAAACCAGGTCGAATACTTTATGAAATGGGCGGAGTAGCAGAAAATATAGCCAGAAAGGCTATTTTAATAGCGGCGTCCAAAATGCCTGATATCTCCTCTTCTCGTCTTGCTAGTTGCTTCATCTAAGTGACACTGAGTCTTGAAAGAAGGAATTTCGCCCTAATTATTAAAGAGCTTCCAAAAAGCATCTCATCATGCAGTGGCTGTAACTCAACCTATAATCCCAAACTCTCTGTACTTCTTTCGAAACTTCCATTTGTCCAATGCATTACAAAAGAAGAGAAACTTAAGAGTCCTCAAAAGAGGTGGTAGAAGTCTATACCGTGATTATGTCAGAGATTCCCCGAACACCTTGCCTAAGAATGTCATCAGCCAAATTAAATGCTTCTGTGACCGGGGTCGATGGCGAAACTGCAGTCAATAACTTGTCGTTGGGAATAACAATCAAAGTGTCCACATTGTCTCTCAGAGATGCTATTCCTTCCTGGGCTTGAACAGTTCGCTTTCGTCCTTCAAAAGAAAATGGGGTTGTCACAATACCAACGGTCAATATACCCATTGATTTTGCTACTCCTGCAATTATAGGAGCACCCCCAGTGCCAGTTCCTCCACCCATTCCAGCCTGCACACGATAATTAAGGAACAAGGAAATCAAATAAACATCTACTTTACAATATGGGCCACTGACTAATGATATTTAATTGAAGTGGATATCATTGTTGCAACACTGTTCCTAATCACCATGAAAGGTATAATGGCGGATAAATCAATCCTCGATGATGATGAATAAGCAAAAGGCACAACAGGATGTCAACTACGCTAAGTAGCACATTAGTCCATCCATATTATCACTCTCCATGTGCATTGCCATCCAAATCAACTGTATCTTTAAAGTAATTATTTAGCACTAAGGTCAAGGTAGTTCCACACAAAATTATGTTTCAAGTGATGATTGATAACCACCATAATATTGGCATATCAAAGACCTTGGTCCTAGATACATCAACAGAGATGGTTCTTCAATGAATGGAAATAATATTTACTAGCTCTATATATAAAGTTCATCACCATTTATGAATCAGGATGCAACATTTAGAGCCACTTTATGAGTCCTCAACAGAAAGAAACAGCAGGGGAGAAAATTTAAACGACAATTTGAAAACACTCTGCATATACTATCTATAGTAGATTGGAACTGAAACTGCAAGCTGAAAGATAGATTACCATGTAAAGTACAACCTACCGTGACAAAGACCATATCTGAGCCATAAAGTGCCTCTTCTATTGCTTCTTTGCTTTCTTTGGCAGCATTCATGCCAATTTCAGGGTTCCCCCCTGCTCCAAGACCTCTAGTCAGCTCTTCACCAATCTGCAAACGATTCTCAGGAAACACAGGAGACATTCTCATGGCTTGGATATCTGTGTTCACGATCCAAAACTCCACGCCCTTCATAGCACTTTCAATCATGCGATTGACTGCATTTGACCCACCACCTCCAACTCCTATAACCTTTATCTTAGCTTCACTGTGATTACTTTGGTTGGATGTGTCTCTTAAGCTTTCCACCACATTTCCACCCAAACCATCATTCTGTTTGTTTGCTGTGTTATTTCCCTCGCCTTTATTCCCTCTGAGCATGGCAACTTCAGGGTGTGAATTCAGAAAGGGATCTTTACTTTGATATGTGCTAACACTATGAGAGTTGGTCGAACACATAATTTGGGGCAGAACAGACCTCATGTTGGCACCCAGAAAATTATTCTTTGTTCCAATCATCTTCCCGGACTTCACTTCAAACCGCTGATTCTCCACCAGCACTCTGCCTCCTCTTAAATTCAACACTCCCTTATGGTTTCCACCAACCGATGGTGCAAGATTTGTCGATAAACAGGTCGACATGTCCGAATGGGTACAAGGATGCCCTGGATATGTTAAGGTGGCCAGGAAGTTTCCTCCCAAATTCAACGGACAGAGAGGCTGAAGTTGAAATTGGCTAAATACAGATTTTTGGCAGATACCTGTGTAAAGATAGCAGAAAATTAATGACAGAGCAAGAATAATCTCATCAGCGAAGTTATCAGCTCACACAATTCACCAGAAATTACAAAAGACAGTCCTCTCCAGAGAATCGAGCATTACAGGAGACAAGCAACTGGCTTTAATTCCAATGACCATTAATGTCCCCTACTCAGAGTCGAAAAGAACAGGAGATAGCTCGAACCGAACAGCGAATTGCACTAGTTCCCTAAGAATGACCGCCGTTCCTACAATCTAACCCGTGCGCATGCCCCTCCCATCTCCGGAAGCGCTTCTCGTTAACACGAACCAATCTAGTCCGAACTGAGAACCTACATTGGGAAAGAAAAAAAAAAAAAAACTAGCCTCCAAATCCGTCCACCACCATTCAAGCAACCGGCGACTCAAGAGAGAACGCCACACGCGCGCATAAAAAGGGAATCGAGAATCGAAGGGCCGCTAACGACGCGCGCTCCTCCGACCGTGCAGCATCGACGAAGGCGAACCGCGACCGGCCGGCGAAACGAAACGAAATGCATTGATGAACCAGGACAAACGACTGCCGGAAGAGAGAGAGAGAGAGAGACCTGAGGTAGTTGCGGCGCTCAGGCACCGGGGAGGGCAATGCAATTCGGAATCGGGAGATGGAAATGAGGCCTTGAGGCGACGGGAGTTCCTGGAGCTCCGCGGGGGCGCCTTCACGAGAAGCGGCGAGCAGCAATAGCCATCGCCGATCAGAAGCGCAAGAAAATGGTGGTGGAGGAGGAGGAAGGAGGAGAAAGTGGGGGTGGAGAGGGACAGGGAAGTGACTCCAAAGCCAACGGAGAGGTAGCGTTTGCTGCTTTGCGCATCTTTCTTTGCTCATCCGTTCGTCGGTCGGTCTCGGCCACCGCCAGTCGTTAACCCACAGGGTTTTAGCTGTGGGCCGGGCTTTGGGGAGGGACGTTTTGGGCCGGGTTAGAAGAAGGGGAATGTTTTTTTCAGAAAATGATACAAATAGTCTCTGAATTTTAATTCGATATGTAATATGATTCATGAACTTTTCCTTGAACTATAACCAAATGTACAATATGGTCCGTAAACTTTCAATTTGTTCAATATAATGTCCGAACTATACAAAAATATTCAATGTTATCCCTCAACTTAAATTAATGAAAAAATAATATTAAATATTTTCATACAGTTTGAGGACTAAATTGAACATATATTTAAAGTCTCATTATCACGTCGAACTAATTAAAAATTTAAGAGTTACATTGCATGTTAGGCTAAAAGTTTATGAATTACATTGAACAAATTAAAAGTTTAAATATTACATTGCACATTTAACTAAAGTACAAAAACCATTTATATCACTATCTCACGTTTCTTTTGATCAATGTCATAATTGTGATGTGAAATGACAAGAGTGTCAACTCATGTTCACGTTTTCGTGTCGGTGTTAGCATCGACTTAAGGGCATATTGGTCAATTCAAAACTGACACGTTTCATTAATCATTTTGGGAAAGTTCAACCAGAACACATGATTGTGTTCATTAAATAGGCAATACAAACATCCCTAGCATAGCATGTCGAATTTGGCCAATCCAATCCGAACGTGACACTACAATGCAAATAGCATTTTGAGATGAGATTTAGCAGTTAAAATTATTTTTTTTTTCACAAAATTGACGTGTTTAATAAGTTAATATAAATGCTTAAGCACAACTGAATTGATTAAAAAATATCAATAAGATCATGAATGTCTTCTTTTGCTTTCAATTACGGAAAAGATCACAATTTCAGTACATTGTCAACCATGACGTGATCAATTTCCATTCTTGCACCGTCTCCCCCACACATCCTATTTTGAGGTCTCTTTCGGCCAATGCAAGAGAGGATCTGGACGCATTGAGGTTAAGGCTTTATCATTTGTTGAATGGTTGCTATCCTTGTGTTCTTCTTCGTTTCATTACCGATTTGGTTTTCATCAAAACAAAAAAGAAATGTTCAAGCGACAAGTCGACAGTTTGGTCGATAGAAACTTGTCAAAGGTGATGAAGTCAGATGAAATCATGGACAATTTACAATGATTTGTAGGTGGTGCAAATTTAGGCGATCCACTACCCGTCCCGCTAAATGTTTATGCATGTTACACTTGTAATATATGCTCCAAATTTATATGAGATTTTGACATCGCCCACTATATTTATTGCCACCATTCACTTTTTTCCTCGTGAAAGATGGCAAAGTTGTTCGATTCTTTCTTAAATTACTTGTTTTTTTTATCGATCATTAAAGATTGTCATTGATCGGAAAGTCGTGCATGTATATTTTGTTTATGATTGATAATGTCCTACTCACCACGTTGCAATGAAAATAAATAAGATCATAACGTAAATAGAAGATATGCAAGTTTATTTAGACATGCTTTCACCCACAGTTACTCGAGTAGACATTAAATGGAAGATGTGACAATAGAAGATTGCCGAAGCGAAGGGACAAACTGAATGTGAATACGAGGAATTGGTCCTCTTCCCTTTCGCTTGACTAAATGTGACTAAGGGTCTGTTTGTTAACTTGCCCAATAGTAAAAATTTATAATATTTTGTTTTTGGGAGTAGATTTGGAACAAACATGCACTTGGTAAAAATTTTGTTTCAGAGAACAAATTTCTATTTTTTTGTTAGTAGATTTGGAATAGAATCGACAAGTTAAAAAAAGTTTATTCTTTGTTCCCAGAAACAATTTTAGAATCAAACACCTATTTTCTCTTTTTTCTTTTCTTTTTTCTTGTTCTTCTTCCCTCTTTCTTCTTCTTCAACTGCCACTGCCGCCGCCGTTGCCATCCATCACCATTCGCCGTTCGTCACCCACTGCTGCTGGTGGCTGGCGACTAGTCCGGCGAGCATCAGAGGCTCACCTAGCCACCGGTGAGGCAAGCCTCACCGGGGCCTCCCCCGGCCACTAGCAAGGCTCGGCCAATGAGGCACGACCTTACCGAGGGCTAGCAACGCTCTAGTGAGGTTGCTGGCCCTTGTCTGGCCCGTCATCAGTCATCCCAAGGTCGGCGATCAGCCACCTTGAAGAAAAAGAAGAAGGAGAGAAAGAAAGGAAAAAAAGAAAAGAGAGAGAAGAAGAAAGATTTGAAGTAGAAATTTTGAGGACAATATCAAAAGTAATTCTATTTTGGGAATCGAAATTTTGGACAGTTACCAAACGGTTTAAAATGCTTAGAAATTATTTCGGGAATAGAATAAAAAAGAAAAAAAATTCTGATCAGAAATTGTTTCCGGGACAGAAGCGTTACCCAATATACCATAAAAAACCTTCATTGCCTTTCAGCGTCATACGTGTTGCAATTTGATTTTTGCCGAAACTAAAAATTGTCCAAGTGTTGTAGCTGACAGCTTGGACGACAGGAACTTGTTAAACTTAAAGGTAGTAAATACAATTATCCTGTAGTGGAGTCGACGTCTTTCTGTCGTTCGTACTAAAAATATGTATAAGAACATGTATATTTTCTCGTGACCCAAGATAGGTCCGGTCAATTCTTATAATGTAGTGGACAAACTTTTCTAACTGTATTTGGAAGAGCTGCAAATAGAGGAAAAGAGGTGGAAGAACCAAGCAAGCAGGAATTGGTATGGAAAACACAACCTTTCCACACTGATACTTGTTATGAAAATTGTGTTGTTTGGTGTAGAGATAGAACCTTTACAGGGGAGAGAACTACGTTATTTCTTGTCCGCTCTAGAATATTATACACCTCTGAATCGCAGTAAAACGGTATAAGACGTGTATTGGCATGTAGTCAACAGGGTATGGTGCAGAATATATATGCAGACAGTTGATCAGGCTATGATCGATCAGAAGCCGGGGGAGATATAGGGAAGTGAGGATATGTACAGTGGACAGGTTCAGACTATGTAACGGCGAAGATAATCTACTCGAGCCGGATGCTTGAGCTTCATGAGCGCCTTCACTTCATGCTTGCGGACCATCTCCCTGGATATGTTCAAGTTCCCAGCGATCTCTCCCAATGTTCGGTCACCTTTACCATCGAGCCCGTACCTCTGTCTGATGACTAGACTTTCCTTGGGCTTCAAGGAGTCGAGCTGCAACAAGAAAATATGCAGTCAAAACCATCTCAAATGAGGACCAACAAGCAGAAAATCTTTCAGCCCGATCTAGCGTGCATTGTCAGAAGTGGCTATAAATAGCTACATCGTTCTTCCTACTATCAACGATTCTATATCATTTAACAGTAGTTTGAGTTTTGCTTATTTGTTAGTATAGCCAGAGTTGGATTTAACATGTCACGAATCTAATCAAGTGGTCTGGTGGTATACATAATTTCTCCGCAGTCAATCTCCGATGTTATACCAGAGTACTTTCACATCCAAACAAAATCAGAAATCTTATTACGCCACACACTTCCAGATTAATTGAAGAAAAGAGTAGGCAGTGTTGTGCAAGCTTTCTTTGATTACCACATCATCAAGAGCAAGCCTGAGAAGAGCCGGTTGCCTCCTATTGTCTCCTCCAACTCCATCAACATCAGTAAGTCCACTAATGAACTCTTCTTGTGTGACCGAGTGCCTAGAATGAAGAGAGAAAACGGGCCTTGAGGCCCTCATAACTTCGTGGTACCTCTCAGGTGAGATGCCGACTTTATCAATTATCTCTTCCTCTGTTGGCAATCTCTGTAGTTGAAACATCAACTCAAGTTTTGCCCTTTGGATCTCAACTCTGACCTGCAAAATTATCAAACTCATCAAACATTTCAATCATTTCAGATCGGCAAACTTTAGGTGTTCATTCCACTAGTTCCACAAAAGTTTCTTGTCTCTCAAACCGAAAGACAATTGGTCAGAGCCATTACTGAGCCTCCCTCTTTGTGAAAGGCAACATGAGACTTTGAATTTGCAATTCAAACGAAAAACAAGCACCATTTGCAGTCACAGCAACTTCAATCACTTTATATGCTCCATAAGCAAGGTCTGTCAACATATTTTAGTCTTCCATGGTAACAACTGAGACACTGTCTATGATGCATGAGAGATCTCAAACATTAACTTGCCTGAATCTTCTCTCTAGAGGGTACAGACAGCGAGCATGCATCCATGCTCATGAAATACATAAAACTGTTAGCGGTAAAGGAAAACAGACTTACCGACTCAAGGCCAAATGAGACACGTGTGAAGCTAGAAACAGTCATTGAACGTATAATGGCATGCCTGATCCAGAAGAGGCTATAAGTAGATAGCCGGAATCTCCTTTTTGGTTCAAAACGGTCAATAGCTGTGATAAGTCCTTTTACCCCAGCTTGGCAAAGATCTTGAAACTTCGGACCATTTGCAAAGTCTTGAAAATACTTATTCATAACAAACAGGACAAGCCGAAGATTATGCTGCAATAAATGCTAGAAGTCAATACACTTTACTTAATACATAGGCATATCGTTCAAACTTAAAACTGCAGAGATCAAAGTAAATCTAAAGACAATCCAGCTACTACTTGTGCAGCAAACCATTAAAAAGAACATTGGCACCATCTTTTGACCGGCAAAGGACTACAAGGGAATAATGAGTAAGAGATAACTATGACAGAATGGGACCACAATAGCAACAGAAGAAAATTATAACATCCTTGGGCAGTTTAAACAAATTGAACTGAATTAACAAGGTTGTTCAACTTTGGAGCTCCTCAGGAGGGAAGTCAGACATGAACAGGATTCTAAAAAAGTTCCTCGTTCACCAATTTATGCATTGTACCATGCCAAGGTTTTCCCATTTTCTTTCTTTTTAATTCACAATAAGCAGATATCCATAAATCAGACAAAACTTATGCATAAGATCCACAGCCAACAAGCCTTGGATACAGGAACCTAAAACTCTAAGATTATCGAGTATACCCATTGTGGAGGATCACTTTACAGTATACCCATGGTGGAGGATTACTTTTAGCGACAGAAATAGCTCAACACACATTGAAATGTTAACAGTTAATACCCTCCTGAAGTTATAATATCCTCACAAGCATCAAAGCATCATCAACTTTCTATAAGAATCCGATCACTTGCATCCAAATTTCAGGGGATACTTAAGATCTAAAGAAGTAAGGAGAAGTATGTACCTTAATAAGTTTGCTTCTGGCAGCATGACCAACCTCCAACTGTCTTCTTAATTGAGCTACGCTCATATTTGTTGCCTCAGCCATTTCAGCTTCTATTGGCTCCCTATCCAAATCATTTCGTAAATTTTCCTTCACTTGAAGAAGAGCCTGAAATTGAGTCAACGCAGATTAGCATGACAGCACTCCAATTTCAATTCACCAAAGGGACAACCGAATCTAAATCAATCTCACCCATGACATGGACCAGGAAGCTTTTTATGTTGTTTTATCATTCAGTTGGACTGCTAAATGATAAAAAGTCTCACCTTCATTGGTTGCATCAACTTGAATAACCAGGAATGTTCCGTAGAAGGAAGAACAGGAGGAATCTTCATCTTCTTCCAGTCCAAGCTGACCAAATCGGTTGAAGCTGAATAGTCCCTAACAAGCTTCTCAATCTTCTCTTCTTCATTCAGAACCTCTCTTTTCCTCTGAACTGAATAGGTCGCTTGTTCTTCCTTTCTCCTTTTTATTGTGATCCTTCCATCCAGGCTCAAACGTTTTGTATTTCTATTCCGGGTACGGACCACTCTTTTACTAGTTTTACTTTCTTCTCCCTTATCAACATCCTTAGTCTTCTTCGTCCTCCGTCTGCGTCTCCTCACACCATGATCAACATTTGCACCATAACAGGTTTCTGCCGCAGGTGTCAGCTTGTATATACTCTCAAGTTTGGCTGCGGCATCATTATAATCAACTTCCAAGGTAGACGGAGAAATTTCATCTGTACAAACAGCCTTTCTCGATGGTTTTCTTGCATTTTTCTGTTTCTTCCGTTGCTCCTTATTGGTTTCTACAGGATGGTATGCCTGTTCATGATGCGTCAGCAAAGCTGTGTTATTGTTCTTATCTGCTCTGAATGCTATGATCAAGGGTCTTTTTGTTGCAGATCTGCTGGTTGAAAAATTCGCATTAAATCCAAGTGGTGTGCGAGAAGCTGAGCTTGAGATAGTCACAACTCCCATTCCAAGTTGTCGGGGAGTATATAATTTGATAAATGGAAGCTTTCTCTCTGCAAAAAAATCTGCTCCAGTTAAACACATAAAATGAGGTTTTAATTCCTCAATTGCAGCAAACTTTATGAAGCATCCACACTTGTCCAAAGAGAAAGGCACGCCATGGCAACTATCTAAAGTAAAGGCGCATAAAAACATGTGCAACTAGACATGCGGAAGCATTTTGGCCCCAGAAAAAAGTACATGAAATTCTGTCAATCACTTGCACTCATTTCAGGCAAAAAAAAGAAAAAAAGTCTTGGGAAGATATGCAGAAAGCGCAAAAGGCAAAACAAACCCGATCCACACTGAATCAAAAATCAGTACTTTTTCATGTGACCATTTTCGGTTGATGTAACCACAAGTCCTTTTGCACATCGAAGAAAGATCAAAAACAAGGCCGTTAGTGGGAATCAAACGAGTGTGAGGAGTTCAATTCCAGACAAGGGAAGAAACATGGTGGCGAGAAAAATCAAGTGGACCATGCACGGTGGGGTTGTCTGAATGAAAGGTAAGTTAACTTGGGACTTCTGGAAGGACATGGTCGGGCTTGGAGCAAGTTCAACTGGTTATAGTAAAAAGGAACTTGATTCCGCTGCCAAACTAGGATCATCGTTTCACTTCCCCGAAGATTTCATTTAAGCAAGAGTTGCTACCTGATCGAATTACATGGGAGAACTCCTACACACAACAACTTCACCATAAAAAATAAAAATAAATAAAGAACAGACCGTGCACTCTCTCCCTCGTCGAGAAAACAAACTGACCCGACAGAAAATAAGTTCACCACTTCCCTCGGAACTGAAGAATGCGAATGGGACACAGCTAGCGAACCGAAGCGACACAACCGATTCATCCGACGGACGCAAGAGTCAACGAAGCAATGCAGAGGAACTACTTCAGATCACGATCACAACAACAACAACAACAACAACAACAACAACAACAACAACCGAAGATACCTTAAAGCGCACGTCTGAATTTCGCTTCGAAAGACAGAAACGTCGAGCTCGAATCGGAGCAGAGAGACACGGGAGAGATTCTCCGGCGAGGGAGATTTTTGGAGTTTAATACCGCACGAAGCAGGAGCTCTCGAGATCACCATGTCCACAAATTAAATCGCCGCCCATGAACGAATCGACGGCCGGGATTCATGGCGCGAGAAATCGACGGCAGATGCAATGCACAAGTCAGCGCGGGGGAGAGAGAGAGAGAGAGAGCCAAGAACCTGCGTGGCGAATTTTGGAGGAGGAGAAAAAGATATTTCTTTTTTTTTCTCATTTTTTGGGCGTGGAAGCTGGATTATATTTCATGGATTAGATTGATAGACGCGGTTGGCTGTGATTGGTGCCTTCGTGTGTTACACGAGTTTGTGGGTCCCAGGCGCTTGCCATGCGCACGTAGCCTAACACTGGCCACTTGAAAAAGTGGAATTTCTTTTATACATTTTCGAGACCCTTTTTTATTGTTTTAATTCTGGACGGTGCGGTATTGTTTTTCGCTCGTTAAATTTTTGGGTTCTGATTTTGAGACTCTCGGCTTAAGAAACCTATAAAATCGTAGCCACTAGAATAAATTTTCGAAACTCGACCCTTGAAAAATTATTTGTCGTGGATCTCTTAACTCTGATTAAAAAGAAGACATTTTAAGTGATGCTCCGTCTTGCTTCGTGAATTTAACAATTTTTGAAAAGAAAATAACAATATTTTTCTATGTTTAGCTCAAGTTTAGAAATGAATTGAAAAATATTTTTTTTTCATTTAAAAAGAAAAATCTGCTCTTATCTTCCTAAATAAACACGCATTATTCAACACTTGAGTTACCAGGGCATAGGCAATTAAGAGATTCAAGCATGAGCATTGGGAGTCTTGAGCCCGATCTCTATGGACTTAGATTGAGAGTTGAGGAGTAGGGCACAAACGCTTGGGCTTGCGACAGTCGAGGCTGGGCTATGACCATAGAGGCTAGGCTAGGGACCACGGAACCTTAGCCCCAATTCATGAAGGTTGTGCCTAGACCCCAGAGAACAAGCCTGAGACTCTAATGCCCGTGCTTGAGTCCTCAATGCCTAGGTCCACATCCATCAAGACAAAGGCCCAAGTCCATGGAGGCTAGGCTTGGGTCTCCAACGGGCGTTAGGGTTTCTTGTGCCTAGGTGTAAAGGGTGTGTTTGTTTGTGTTTTTGTTCAAAAATTGTTTCAGGGAATAGAAATAGAAAAACTATTTACGTTCCTGACAACAATTTTGATAAAAAAAAAAAAGCATTTAGTAAACTTGTTGCAGGAATAAAAAAAGAACCAGAAACATGTTTGGTAAATTTGTGTTTTTTTTTTGTTTCTTTTAATTTTTAATTTTTTAATTTATTTTCTTTTTCTTTTTTTCTTTCTTTTTTCTTTTTTCTTTTTTTCTTCTTTTGGCCCGTCACCGGCCTCGGCCATGGGCGGCGGCCGACGAAGGCCGGGACCTCACCTAGCCTTGGCCAGGCTCACCGACCCCCAACAAGGCCAAGCCTCGCCGTGGTTGGGCGACGCTTGGCCTCACCTTGGCCGGGTGAGCTCGGGCTTGCCTAGATCCGACGAGGCCAAGCTTGCCCACCACCGGTCGTCGACGATGGCCGGCGAGGCCGAGTGTCACCCGCACCGGTGAGGCTCGGCCTCGCCGGATCTAGGCCGGCTCGAGCCTTGCCAGGGGCCGGCAACGCTCGGCCTCACTGGGGGCCAGCAACGCTCCGGCAAGGTTGCCGACCCTCAATGAAGTCGCCTGCCCTTGACGGCCGATCACCGATCATCGACAGCCAGTCGCTGGTCATGGCCGAGGCCAGCGACCGGCCAAAGAAAAAAGAAGAAAAAGAAAAGAAAGAAGAGAAAGAAAATTTGTTTTTCCAAATTATTCTAAAAACAAGAAATAAGTTTTTTTTTTTTTTTTCTTTGTTTTTACATTCCAAATGTGTTAGGGAATAGAACAATAAATTTGGAACAAAAATGCAAACAAACATGTTTTTTTTTTTTTTATTCCCCGGAACAAAAAAAAAAAAAAACAGAACTTTTGTCCATAAACAAAAAAAAAAATGAAATACAAACATGCAGGCCCAAAGTCTATGGACCTAATCCCGATGTTAGAGACTTAGGAATAGGCAATAGGTTTTTGTGCCCAAATGTAAAATCTTTGTCCAAGTGTTGATGTCTTGTCATGTTTTTAAAAAAAATGATTTCTAATTTTGAAAAAAGAAAATCATTTTTCCTAAATTTAAGCATTATTTTTTCATTGACTTATTTTCTCTAGCGATTTAAATATCAAAAAATGAAGAAAATGGTTACCTAAAAAAATTCCCATCAAACAAATGGAGTTTAGATTCTTCATTTGTTTGCTCCTAAGATAGCTAACATAGAACGAAGGCATGCTCGGCACATATGTTTACGAGTTTTAAGAATAATTAAAAAATTTTTTTTTTTGCTTTTATTTTCTATGAATAACTGTGAAATAAACTTCATCATGGTTATTTATATGGTTGCTGAATATAATAGGAAAATATCAAAGTTGAGACATCAATTATAGAGCATCAAAATTGAGAGATCTTATTGCATTTCTTAAGTTTTCTTGTTGTTGTAATAGCTGAGGATATACACATACCCTCGAAAGTGAAATCTCTCATCACGAAAAACAGGCATCTTCCAAATTTGAAGAAGAAGGATAAAATATTTTTAAGTGTTCTTGCAAGTCAGATTAATTTTAAACCACAAAGTAACTTTAACACTTAGATTTTCAAGTAGTCTCTTTTTACTTAGAAAATAAACTTTCACGAGTCTAAAGAAAATTTGTGGTTTTTAATCATTATTATATGGGAGAGGATGTTTCCACATCCTATATTGCTCACATAACCTTTGTAGTGAACCGGAAAAAAATATAACCTTAAAAAATGATTATGTGAATTCAAATCTTTTCCTGACCAAAAAAACAAAAAACGAATTCATATCTGTTCTCTCTCATATTTTCAATTTTCACCTTCCTTTCGAAGATTAACCCATCAATAATCCTATGTTTATCTTCCTTTTTCTTTTAACTTTTTTTTTCCTTTGATAAAAGCTTCTTACCAATTTCACTGCAAACATAGGATAGTGACGGAACTTCCATTCGAACATGTATTCATGTCCAAACGACTTTCATGCATGAATTAACATGGTCCACCTTTTTTCAGATACAATTTGTTTTTTAAGGAAAGTTTTAGCAAATATGTCGGGAATAACTGTAATTAAGAAAAGACATTAGAAAATGTGGTTAAGTGGGTGCATGGAAGATTTTCCCAAAGTCTATTTACTCATTAAAAAATGACTTGTTCAATTATTCTTAGAATTAATATCCTGAAAAATCTCAAACTAGTACACTTTTAACAAATTTACTCTAAACTAGTACACTTGTGACAAATTTATCCTTTGTTAGTTTCCGTTAAATTTTACCATCAAATTATTGAGTTGAACGACACGTGACAGTTAACTAATGTATTAGGTTAGGATTTTACTATATACTTGTTATAGTTGCAACATTTTTGTAGCTTTTTGTGTTATTAATCAAATTTAACAGATGGTATATTTGTCACAAATATATTAGTTTAAGATTTGTGGTGGTCGAACAAATTAATTTAGGGTAAATTTGCCACAAGTGTACCAGTTTAGGGTTTTTTGTGATCACTTGGGGTAAATTTATCATAAATATACCGATTTAGGGTTTTTCGTGGTTAAAAAATTAATTTGGAGTATATTTGTCACAAGCGAACCAGTTTAGGGTTTTTCAAAATATTAAGCATTTTTCTTATCTTAGGCAAATGAAATTACAAATTGCCTAGTCAGCATTTTAAGGTACCAACTGATCAAACTCACAACCACATTAAAGGCTAGTTTGGTCGTCTGAATTTCTAACTAGAATAGGATTGTATATGACAAAATATGAAATTAGGAGATTTTACTATATCCTATCTACCATTTGGTAATTACAGTAATAAAATTGGATATATTCACATCGTATCATATATATTGCTTGGTTAAAATGACATATCAATATAAATTAATCACATATTTTATAGACGAATATAGTAAAAATCTCTCGTAACACTCTTGTTAACTTTATTTTTATTTTTTTTCTTTCTTCCCCTTTCATCATTCTCTAATAAAATTTTATTAATTGAAAACTATACCAATATACTTCAAATACTAAAATACCTATAATACGTAATAGATATAAATATATTTATATATTGAATTTTATATTATAAGATAGAAGAACATTTGAATAGATAAATAAAAATAAGATTAAATTAAAAAATATTTTTTTATTTTTTTGTTATTTTGAATTTCTTATATTAGAATTCAAAAACTAGAAATATGCAAGTCGTCAATGGGGAAGATAAGGTATGTTTTCATATACCATTTCACAAGAAAAAAACGAGATACTCTCTCGAGACCTTTTGGTGTCACATACCTTCAATCTCGTCCACAGAACGCAACTAACGCACTTAATAAAAAGCAAGGGAATTCATCGAACGAGCTGAAGAAAAGCAAGATAGGGTCGTCACCCCTACGCCAAATGACAAGGATCTAATGTTCGGGCGGAGCGACAACGAGAATGTCCAAACCAAAGGGGACACCAACTGCCAACAGTGTAATTGAGCGACTCTAACAATGCAGAGAAAGAATAAATAATGCTGTCGTGCAGGTGGACTCGCTACATAAGCATTATCTAGCCTAGGATGTACGTTTTCATTTAACACCTGGCCATCCATAAGTGGCAAGCTAGCTAGATGTTATAGATGAAGATTCATCTCCATGCAATCAACGTAGCTAAAAGAACTAATCGCAGCGCAAAGACCAAACTCCTTTTACAAGAATAACTGATAATATGAAAAGCCAATGGCATTCATGTAGGAATTGGATCTACCAGAAAAATGAGTGACTTGTGGACAGATTAGACCTGAATTTTGCTTTTGTCTTTCATGGAACAATGGCCCCAGCTCTGGGAAGACTTCCGTGGATGTACAGATTCATTACGATGTCTACGATCAATCGCATGCTCACCGGTGAAAAGGAGAATTTGATAGGCGACGTATAAAGGTAAAAGTAAGATCTCAAATGGTGCACAAACTTAAATTTTTTTTTTTTTTTTTAGCTCATCTTTGATATCATTGATTCAATGGCATGTTATTTTAGCAGTAGTTGTACAGATATTTAGCAGCAACAAAAGTGGCTTGTGGCAAAAACAATCGTACAATTTATGTATGGCAACATGCTATAACCTTTGGACATCTCTATACCTTCATTTCGAAGAAGGGGTTTTGTGAACCAATCTAGCCTTGCTCCTTAATTCGTGGATTCATGCCCCAATGGCTAAATCATGTATGCCGCAGCAGCAGCAGCAGCAAAAGTGTATATGAGATTCAACACCAAACTAGTGGCATTACGCTGCTTCGAATACGACCATTACTGATTTTGGTAAAGGAGTCTGCTCTTTGCCCTCTGCCTTTTCATTCCACTATCTAAGCAAGGTCATTAATATTTCGATGGCAACAGGACAATTAATAACAAGAACTCAAGCATCTTAGCACATTCATACACACGTACATCCATACAATAACATACATGTACGTATAAATTTCACATGAAGTGTATTCATCCAAAAGAACAAACGGGCAATGCTACACATACCAGGGAATCCTACCACTCATCAAATGATGTGGAAATTTTCAATTGGGTGTTTAGAGAAATTCATCATTTAATCTACGAATCTCACTCATTTCAATATTCGATTGAAACTTGACACATCCCTTAATAAGTAAGCTTTAGTAAGATTGCTTTGTACATCTTAGCATTTCCCACAACAAAAAGAGTGGAATCAAGTACTTGTTTGAAGCCTTGCCCGGCATGATACATCGTTTTAAGAATCATAATCTACAAAGACGGTGTGCGAAATGGTGCTTTTGAAAGAAGAGGATGTAAACTAATATCATGATAAAAGTTGCAGAAGGCTTTGTTATATTTTTCCTTCGAAAAATAGAAATAATTAGTGGGACAGCTTTCACTTATCATCTTCACCTTCTGATCATAAGATAGGGGAAGGCAATGGCAAGCTTTATGCTTCCATCGTCATGCACATGCACAATGCATTTCTGCATCTCTACTTATGCCAGAAGCTCCACCCAGAAGAAAATGATCATGACCAGACAACTTCTACTGTGTCCCGTTGTCAACATCGTTGCTTTTCGTGGCCCCTAAAGAACCTAAACATTTATTCAGATAATTGTCTGATAACTTGTGCCAGTTTTTCAAAAAAATATTTCCTCCAACAAATCGGCAAGCTATGGCAAATCCACAAAACAAGTAAATGAACTAAAAATGAGAGTAATTGGGAAAATCATGTGGAGGTAACCAAGCTGATGGTAGAATCTCATTACGTGATTACTCAAGAAAGGCATTACACTAATTGCTCAATGAGTACAAGATAAAGACTTACATGCTGGTGAGCGGGTCACAACAAATGCTAAAGTTACGACTGATCTATGATGAGTACTCTAAATGAATGTTAATGAGAGAAGGGTGGTGAAAGGAGCCTTCCCACATTCTTCTTTATTATTAGTGAAAGAGTTTGAGAGAGAGAGAGAGAGAGAGAGAGAGAGAGAGAGCTACGATATTAGGGTTGGGACCGTCGCTAAAACGTCATCACCAGCACATTAGCAGAAGGTTTGCTGTATCTGCTGAGCGAGCTCCTCTGCACTAAGTTGGCATTCGACTCCAATCTGTGGAAGAGGGGAAAAACCAAAACCGCAATCGTTAGCTTTGGGAGTAAATATTGTCATTTCCAGCCAAATGGGCAACGCCCAAGAAAAGCCAAATGACCAATCCCTTTCCGTAACTAAGACGGGGGACTGTCCTTGTTTTCAGTGAAACATCGTGGTTTCCGAGAGTCACCATGAAGAAATAGGCCATGGACATCAGTACCTCTCCCTTGGTACGGCCATGTCAGCGGTCATTTAACTCTATTTAAAAAGGAAACGATTTCGGTGTACCGTGTTAGAACCCGAAGAACAATCATGAACTGTTCACCTTTTTACAATTGTCTGGCTATTGATTTTGCTGGTTATTTTTCAACGGATAGAAGCGAGTCCTGGCATTTTCTTTTCTTTTTCTTTTTCATATTTTCCCTGTGGATGATGTCACGCCCTAGTAACAGATCGTGGAGCATCGACAATTTATGGGGTTGAATGAACCGTGCAGTTATTAGGGCTTCAGGGAAAAAACATGCCTGGTAGGGAAACGAATTTATGAGTTCCCCGCCTTCCCAGCTAACCTAAGGGAATCTAGCTAGGTTTTACTGTTTGTGTATTCAATGAGCGACAAATCAAGGTATGTCTGTCTTCTCGCTCTTTTGTCTTCTTTCTCGAAGCCATACATAAGCCAAAACCTTGATCCCCTAATTCCGTTTACGGACAGTCTTGCTATAACCACGTACTCTTGAGTGGTTTTAGAAGCTACTGTCTAGGATTCGCGACGATGACCAATGGCTCTACAATGATTCAAAAGGGTAAATATCCAAGTAGGCATGAGATTCTTGCCACTGATTAGTTCTATCCACCGCTTATGTACATGCTAAACCTTGTTTATATTTAAAAAGACATATACCTAATATCTATTGTACACATCATCGTGAAAAAATCAAGGATTTTATTGCCGAGCATCTACGGTTCTAGATAGCTTGTTTTGCACGTACTTTATAGAAGGGCTTTCAAGTTCTAAACGCTGATTACCTTCACAAACTAACATACTAACCAACAGCACTCTATAACTAAATCCAAATTTTAAACGAATCATTTTCCTGCTCTGAGTAAAACCTAGGTTTTTTACTCCTCAACAAAATCGAACTGTGATGAAATATGATTAGCATATTTTCTCACAGAAAATAAATGCACACCCAAGTGAATTTTACTCAAGATGAAGAGGAACTCTCTGCAATACACTTTGGTAGAGCAAAGAAACTTACCTTGATGGTGAAGGAATGAACCATTGTGTTCTCATTGACATAGCCGATGCTGACGTGGAGGATCTCTAGGGATAAGTCCTCCAGGGCCGACATTATCCTCAGTGCCTGTCCAGGAATCCTAGGAGACACCGTTTTCAAAAGGACATTGGCACCCGAGAACTTCACCCCCACCTCAGCAATGGCAGATTTGGAGTTGGCCACAAGCTCATTGCTGTTGGGGAGGATGCTGTTCTCGATGGATGAGGACGTGGACGAAGTCGGCGACGGAGAGGCGGAGATGAAATTACTGCTCTGGTGCATGTTCTTGGGCTTGTAAGGGCTGGTGGGTTGTGGGGTCCGGGGGCTTATAGGTAAATTCACAAGCGGCCTAGGGCTGAGCGGCGGTTTGTGAGGGCTGAGCACCGGCGGTGAAGGCCTCGGGCTCAATACTGAGGACGAGGATGGCCTTGGGCTGCTGATCAGGACTTCGCTGTATGCTTTTCTTTGCTTCTTGGCTTCCAGCGATTGAAGCAATTGTTGTAGCTCGCTTATGTAGTCCACCACACCTCCAATTATGGAGGCTTGGTCTCCCTGAAAATTAAGTTCGCAAATTTCAGTTGACGCTTTACAGTTGCTGATGAATTGACCATAAGTGTTCATTTGGGTGATAATTAAAGGAACTTTTTGTTGCCAAGATTACGGGCCAAAGGAGAGAAATTAAACAATGTCATATTAATTTGTTCCTTCAAAGAAGATGATGAAAGTCGGTAAAAATTACCTCCTGGATGTCAATTTTTCAAAAAGAAACGGTGGTCCCTGAAAGTGGTTGATAACTAAGTTCTTAATTTCTTCTCTTCTTATTTCCAAAGACAGAATAAAAACAATTCCCAGATGCAACTCAACGTTTCCTAGAATGAACTTATCTGAGAAAGATTCCAACAAATTGTACTTGCGACAAACCAAACCGGAGAAAAGCAAAGCAAACAGCAAAGTCTTCATCAGCTTACCCGTTTGACGTAGAAGCAAGGCATTAACGACCGCAAAACAGACAGGTGCTCGTTCATTTGCTTCCGGCGATTACGCTCCACGGTGATGTGGGACATCCGGTTCTGCTGTTGACCGTCTTGCTGGTTCTCGTAGTCTGAACAAGAACCGCCGCCATTCATGACCTTCTGTCTCTTGCTCTTAGGCGAAGAAGCTTCGTCACACTCTTTCGAGCCAAACACAGCAGTCTCGTCCAACGCCGGAAGAGGAGGAGGAGGAGGAGGAGGAGGAGGAGGATTAGCTGGCAGGGGGAACTCTGCGTCCAAGCTCTCCAAGATACTGAAGAGATCATCCCCACCGGCTCCTCCTCCGAAGGTGGTGTCGACAAATTCTGGATCTTCAAAGAACATGCTGTCGCACAACATCTCTCTCTCAAGAAGTGAAACCCTTCGCTGGTTTTTGCTGGCTTCCGAAGAGAATGATACTGAGACTCAGAGAGGGCTTGGGCTAGCTAGACAACTTAGGTAGACAGGTAGGAAAGGGATGTGAGAAATAAGGAAAAGGACTGAGATGGGGGCATGAAGATACGTGCGAGATTTTTGTCGAAATAAAGAAAGGGAAATGGGCATGCCAATTGCACTAAATATGAGAGTGACTAAACTATCACCATCAACATCCTCTCTCTCTCTCTCTCTCTCTCTCTCTCTATTGCTTTTCTTTCCTCTTTTTTTTTTTGAATACTGGGCTTATTATTTACCGTTAGGAGATGAGGGAGTACAAAGGACAGGGAGTTCTTCGCAGCCTTCACCGCGGAGGCTGCAAAGCGCAGAGGCTGGGGGGGTAAGGCGTAGCTACTTTTCACGGAAAACCTAGAGTGACAGAGATGGGGACTCGCTAGGGTTTTGAGAGAGAGAGAGAGAGAGAGAGAGAGAGAGAAGCCGAGGGAGGAACATAATTAAAGACTCATATACTTGATAATATCATAGTAATACCGTGGGATAAAACCTTTTGGCTATCTCGAGCCACCTTAATTATCGTAGAGCCGTCCGTACGAGGTGTTTAAATCGACCATTGTACAAAGATCTCCATTGATGGATTTTTGTTCCATCTATGGTGTTAGCATAAACATCCATTAAAAATTCAGTTATCTCGACCAACATATAAACGAAACAACTATTTTTACAAATCATGTTAGAACATTGATATGCATGCTGATAAAACTTAGAGATCTATGCACTTGTTATTCATTTCTTGGATCTCGAAATTTTGCCATGAAAGTATGATTTTCAATGCCGCTAGTTGTTGATGTGGTTCTCAAAATGAGTATGACACTAGTTACTTGAGAGATCCTAATATACCGGATCTCTCAAAATTCCAGCGCCTTCTTCCTTTCACGATTGTCAGGTGGCTTGCATGTCGAAAGATTCCAATTTTTCAACATAGCTTTCATGTAAGATAAAATGTGTAGAACCAGTATATCGTAACGAAACCTCACAGATTAGTCATAAGATAAAGCATGGTGGCGTATCAATTCATCGGCCTACTTCGCTAACCCAAAAATAACGCGGCATCTCGCCAAATCATGCAAGACCATGTTGGACAATAAATGTCCTTGGCGCCGTGATTGGCCCCAATCCTTCTCCTCCAGCATTTAAATGGGATCACACGCAAATCTTTCTAGAGCGAGAGGGGCGAGTAAATGAACAAAGCAGACAGCACCAGCAGTTATGGCGATTCAAATCGGGGTTGCGTATTTGTTTTTATTCATATGCCTCTGATTCTCACCTTTAAAGTCGATGAATGTGGACGCACCGGAATTGAATTTCTGCTGCCTGTTATTGATTGAAATCATGACCCCTTTGCCCAGTAACGTTTGGTCTTTGGTTTTGCTCGTTAGTTAGGGCATACTTATTTTCTCGAACGGCCACAGCGTACTAGAATGTGCGCTTGTCTGCTTTCTGATCACATAGGATGGTCGGGCTTACAACGTTGCAAGAACACAAGAAAAGAAAATTGAAAAATGTTAGGCATGTTAACATCACTTCAAAAGGTAAAAATACTAAGTGCCGTGCTAAACTCTTGTTAAATGCTGAATATGATTTCAAACTGAATCTCATGAGCTGAAGTTCTCATCCAGTTCTTCTCTTATGTGATTTATTATGTACTGCATCGTCCATTAATGAATGGATGTATGCAATATTTTTTTTCGTTTTGGCTATATGCATAGACAAGCCTGCAGCCGTTGATCCTAAATGAATGCTCCACTGCGAATTGCAGAATGATGTACAGAAATTTTCACGTACATAGCATTCGCTTACTCCTAAAAATTCCTCATTGATGATGCAACCGGAGATTGCAGCCATTCTGGTCCTAATGGAAAGAAACCAATGGAGAAGCCTGCTTACGTTTTGGATTATGTACAATGCTATTAATTGAACTCTTCCGTTGAAGTTATTTTCATGCTGAAAATTATTTGCAAGTGTACTAAGGAAGAAATATCTAGGGTTTTACTTTTCAAGCACAATCAGGGTAACTTTCGACTTGCACAAGTTACTCTAGATATTTTGTGACTGCAATTTTAATTTAAACTAGATTAGTAGGCTTGGCATGGATCCGTCCACAACAATTTGTGTAAATACAATTTCTTTAAACCATTTATGTTGTTTATCGGCATTCTCTAAAGTTCATTGTGCCTGTTGTTCTTCCACCATGCATGCAAACCTAGCTAGTTACTGTGACACTTGTACATGATTAACACATCATTAAAACCAGATTGGATTTATGCCGTGCATAGGAGCAAACTCGTCCATTTAATTAAGGAAACTGATCGAACAAATGTTTTTCTTTAACTTAAAGTTGTGCACATTTTAACTAGATAGAAAAAGGAATCTCTTTCTATCTTTTTTCAGATAACTACATCATTAGAGGCTCACATCACTTGAATACGAATTTCCAATGAGTTCATATTATCCATGTGCTCTTCTCTGCCAACTAATTCAAATCATTTTTCATTCGAAATTTTTTCAACAATTACATAAGAGAGCGTCAATTCATTGAACCGATTCATAATCCATTGAAATTATTTCAGAAGAACTAATTTCAGCTTAATTACTCTATGATTACAAACCCACTTAGCAAGCATGATAACATTAAATAGAACATGAGTTGTGGATATGTAGTCAAAATCGATACTACCCTTCTGCTTTGTGATCACATCAACGACAAGCCAATTATGTCTTTCTATTCTGGTTCCAATGATGATGCCTAATTATGAGTAATTATAGAAAAAAACTGAAATATTCGGTGTCAATGGCTGCTCCCATTCATTTAGAAGGGAACAAGAACTTAAATGGCAGCAGGATAAACGCAGTTTTTTACTGTTAGACTTGTGGGAGTGCAATAACTTTTGGTATGGTGCCCAAGTTCCCATGCAAGATTTGCAGAAAGTAAATATATTTTACTGCAAAAGGCCATGCGACCTTAGCAATGACATTACATACATTAAATTAAAAATTCGGTGACATCAAGGTAATATATATAATGCGCTTCTCAGAGCTAGAGCAGAACAGATAGTTGGAGGATGTGTATCGTAGGAATCGTGAACAATCCTCTTTCATAATTAATGACATGAATAACCGAGAATCTTTCCATCTGGAATGCTAGTGATTGAACTATTGTTTGAGTTCTGATAACTAATAAATGTGGAAAATCTTTCTAGATATGGTATTATATTGGACATGTCTCTGGCCCGTTGATATTCATGAATTTTTTTCTTTTTCCATTTAATGTGTGTTTGAAAATCTTCCTTTTTAATTGGTTTTGGATGACAACAAAACTGATTTGAGTATTTAATAGATCTGAGTGAGTATGGATCATAAAGAGAATACGAAACTATGTACCTGAAGAAATCATTGGCAACCAAGATCTACACATGTATAGGAAGGGATATGTTAATGACTAGATAATGTTGACGCAAATTGTAGAAGCAAATGTAGAAGGATACTCATCAAACAAGTGGGTCCAATAAAAAATAGTCTCATTTTTAGCAACTTTTCTCTTTAAATTGTTAGCTTTAAAAAATGGGTTTCAACCCGAAGAGTCTAAGTAGTTTCAAGCCAAAGCTTAAAGAAAACCTAACAATGGAGGAAGCAGAGCGAACGAATAGAGAAAGTCGCGAGTCACAAAATCAAAGAGGGAGAGAGAAGATACTAATCAACGACCAAACTGGGCTTAGCTTGACTTTTTATTAGATGAGTTGAAAATGGGTCTACAACCGACCCACTAAAACCCATCTATTTTATTCTTTTAACCTTAAAATGCATCATCACTCGTACTTTAAGTTTGAAGTGGCACAATGAAATAAATGTAGATTGAAAAATAGATTTGTGATCCATTTTAGTAGCCCTTCCTAAAAGCCAATGGAACAATGAATCATAATGACGTAGAGTTTCCATCTGTAGATTCTAACGGTTGGATTGTCAAATCAGAAGACCCAGCTCATATCATGTCCATAGAATATGGACATCCGAGTGTACTGCAGCAATAAATCACGGCCATCTGGAGATTGGCGAACAAATATGCTCGAACCGGTCGGATTAATTGGACATGGCGGCTTATGGATCCAAGCTTAACGTTCAAATTGGAGGCCTAATACCAAACGACGGGCAGATCTGAGTAAGTCGCTGAGTGCTTGGAACAAGAGAAATCGAAGTATATCGAGTTGTTGAGGTCATGTCGTAATTGTATATTTTAGTCTTTGAGCGCATTTCATATTATAAAAGAAAGATTAATATCAAGAAAAATCTCAAATTTGTATATTTATAACAAATTTACCATAAATTAATTTCTTGATCATAAAAAATTTTAAATTAATACATCAGTAACAAATTTACCTCAAATTAATTGATCACTAAAAACTCTAAATTAATACATTTGTGGCAAATATATGATCCGTTAATTTCCATTAAATTGAATTAATACCACGTAAAATCACAAACTAATACACATTTGACAAACAGAGGGTAAAACTCCAAACCGGTACACCTGTCGACTACCATATGTCATCTAGCTAAGCAATTTGACTTTAAAATTTAAGGAATTGATAAATTTATCATAAGTGTATCGGTTTAAGTTTTTTTAGGTCAAAAAGTTAGTTTGAGTTAAAACTAAATATATTAGTTGGGTTTTTTGTGGTATTAACCAATAAAAGAATACCTACTCCGACCCTCTAATTCTTGATATAATGATCGTCAACCAATTTTTCACATAGACCATCACAACAATCTCCATTTATGCTTTCAGTCATATCCTGTCGAAAGATCCATTTGAATCAAATGATTCAATACACGTGCAAATTGAATTGCATGTACTTTTATTTATTTTTCAGAAGCATTAAAATTGCGAATAACGCTACATTTACTGAAATTGTTTTGTGAAACCCGTGTATCAAATGATATGCTGAACTCTCATTAAATGTGGCATGACTCCCTTACTTACAGGCCCTCTTAAAACCTGACTTCACTTAATCCACAAATTTTGTAAATTAATTTCAGTATATCTAACACATAATCCAGCCTTCAGATAATTAAGCTTCTACCATAAGATACTACTCACCTGGTCAACACAGAGCAATATGATGGATTTGCACTACATAAACGAGACGACACATTTGTATTAGTGTTACGGATCGCAAAGATATTTGCAATAAGTGCTTTTCCTTGAATAGAATACAGTGAAGAAAGATCCATCCTCTGACAATCGAGATGGATGAGGTCATTTTCATGAAAGTTTGACATGTCAAATCTCGATCTCCCCTTGTGAAGACTGGGAGAGTGATGATGCTGATGCAAACCTTTTCTGCTCTCAGTTAGGACCAACACAATAATGCTGCATGGCATGCAGGTGATATATCTAACATGTGATGTGATCTCACAGCTCCACCTGATGCATCGCCCCTTTTGTTTTTCCGCAGATAGAAAAGGTTTGGCGAAGGCTTGTTTTGAAGAGGAAACTAACAAATAAAAATACGTAACCATATAAAAGAGAAGTCGAATATAATAACACAAATTGTTTGGTAATCATGTCGCATTTAAGACATAATATTAATACTTTCAGTTTCAAATGGATATGACGTGACATAAATTACAGATGATCAAGTCATGTTCGTACTAATTGCTTGTTTCAGTGGTTATACAATCAGGTACGGAGTAAGGAAATTGTCTGAGTATGTTTAGTCTATTCGGCTGTCCAATTTAATGTCATTAAGAAAGGCAGGTCTTATGCAAACGCTTATATTGCGAGCGTAGAGTGAATTTATGTGGGCTCTCGTTTATGGGTAGGAAGCAGCTCCTTCTAGCTATCCAATATAAATACTTGTCCTTTCTTTTTGCTTTCTTGTCAGCCTATAAGGACTAGGCGCCTAAGGTCTAGGAGACGAGCCACGTCACGCATTAGGCAATCGTCTGTTTGGATGTACTCCATAAATAGATTGTCTGGAAAGGAGGGGAAAAAATGCAAAGTCTTGCAATAGCCCTACAAGTTACTACGCAAATCCTTGTATGGTAAGGTGGGACAAATTTTGAAGCCATGTTGAGGAAGAAAATTGAATAGAATGGGGTCCTCCAAAGAGGGAGAAAAAGCCAAAAAGCCCTCTCATTCATTCCATTGTAGACCCTCTCTCTCTCTCTCTCTCCAGTCAGTCTGTAAACCTCATTCAATTCAACCACGCATTGTATGAGCGGAGGCATTACTGCCAACATCTTGCATGCATGCAGGGAATGCTCCACTTGCCCTCTCTCTCTCTCTCTCTCTCTCTCTCTCTCTCTCTCTCTCTCTCTCTCTAACGCTATCATATCGTATTTCTTAAATGATGTGATTTGTCAATGTATGGTGTGTACGGTGCGTATAGTATATGTCGATGCCAGAGTTTGTGTGTCGTTTGGCTTGAGGTATCGCCGCTTTGGCTCGCCTGACGTTTTTGTACTGGAAAAAGGGTTTTTGCGCAAGGATACGCCATGGACACTCGTTCAGAAGTCACGGTCCTCTTCTTCTCGCTCTCAGTTCATGTCAAAATCATCCTTCATTTTGATATGGTGCGTGTCATGTTTCACATGCAGAGAGCCCATATGAGATGTCCATGGATGATGTCAAATGTTATTGAGTGGGAGAATTTACTGTTAAATGAAAGCGTGATTTATTATTTATATATTTTAAAACTCTCCCCGTGCATAAGTTGAACTTTGATCTTATCTTGAAAAAGTTTAAACTTAGGACCTCCTACTCTAATATAATGTGAGATATTATGATATTACTATCAACCGTTTCTAAAAGCTTAAACTTTAAATAAAAACATGAATTATTATTTAAATATTCTAATAGTAATATATCATGAAAAAAAAAAAAAACGTGTGTTGCCAATGGCACTCAAGAATGAATGCTTACAGGAAAATGAGTTCAAAAAATATCAACTTCGTCTTTTACACAATAAATCGTACACAATCCATCATATGGCATGTCTTTATATAATGGGTGTGAGTAAATTATATATTTATGGTATATATACCTTCTTTACAATACCATTCGAGTATATTTTATCAATGGTATAAGTTTGGATTTTTTACGACACAAAAAAGGTTTAGAATATCTTGTATCATACCGAGTAAGTTTAGCGTTTTTGGGGATGAAAACAAAATCAGTTATTTGTGTTATAGTGAATATAGTTTAAGATTTTTTTTTTATTGTAACATTAACCTAATTGATCAAGGTTTTGGATTATTATTATTATTATTATTTTGAATTCAATATATGACGTCGTACGAGAAGCACGGACGGTCTGTCTGTCTGTGTCTCTCTTTCTCTCCAGTGCTCTCCCAGTTTCTGCCAAACTAATGTGGACCGCACGATGAGAAGAGTGAATATTTTCTCGCGAAAACTCTCGTGTTAACGGGGAGGGGCAGGATGTTCGGGCGTCTTGCGGGAGCGATGAGCGGTCGCGATCGGGTGCCCAGGTGGGGTCCGACCGGGCTTGATTGCGCAGGAGATTCGCGGGCCCCGCCGGTTTTATGGGATGTCCCCCGCAACCATCCGGACGATGCTTCCTGCAGCCGTTGTAACTTTGTTGGGTGCGCCCACCTCTGAACCGAACCGAACCGCCGGTCGCAATCGAGGGGCAATCCAGTACGTCCGTCTGCCCCGATTTAATTATGATTTAGGATCGGGTCATTGATGGAATGCCCAATGGGCCTCGTGAGTCACGTGGCGGACCAATCGCCGACGGGCCTCCTTCGTGGATTCCCGTTGCTTTTCGGGCTTCGTGGGCCAATCTATTTTCTCGAATTTGAGGAAAAGTCTCGAGATTCTTGGAACGAAGCACAAACGAAACGTTCCCGTCTACTCAGATCAATTATCACGCACTCGAAATTATGAGGAGGGGGGCAATATTTTTTCCAACTCCCTCCAACCACGGGCTCCGATTGGTGAATTACATGCATTGCATGGGTGCGCTCACATTTGATTTTGGTTAGTTTTGTGTGTTGCCGACGTTCGTGAATTCTAAACCCTCCCATCAGCAGTATGATTCGAGGAAAGTGTTCTCATTTTTATGTTCTTTCGGGATGATGATACTTTGCATAGGGCTGTATATCTTCCCCTATCGCTGGTTAGAGGATGCTTTTGATTTGGGGATACAAATTTCGCATATCACCCATGCTAAACTTTACTAAATATAAGTGAGAGAATTGTTCATAACTTGTCCCCATCAATTATAATTGTTGGAGGTTCCCTCCAATCAGTGACGGAGGAAAGCACCTTCCTTGAACAATTGGGGTGTCGTGCTCCTGAGCACCTAAACACCTAACCAAAACATGAGATGGACACAACAATTTCACTGTTCTTTGCTTGCCTATCATCTTAGATTCTGGCCCAAAGAAATTGAAATATAGGTTCCTCTAAGATTAAATTTTGTAGCATTACTTTCACTGGCAATTTATATATTAGATGAAATTAATATATAAAATCTAACTCGGTGTACCATAAAAAGCAAAATGAATGGACGAGAAAGAGAGAAGAGGTAGTACACAAGGCATCAAAGTTTTTTAACACGGGCCATAAAACCATAGTACAATTGTATGTGACCCCAAAATATAGTTACAAAAATAGCAAGAATAAACGTTAGTTATCAGTAACATACTTAAAGGTCCATTTATTTCAAGGAAAAGTGATTTTGGGGAATTGTTCTATAAAAAAACTTTATGGTGTTTGGATGACTGAAAGTTAATCAATCTATAAAAAAACTTTTCCATGAGTTAAAAAAACAATAAACTTAGATGGGGAAAATGATTTTCCTTCTAATGACAAGGAAATTACTTTATCTAAGTCACCAAAAAAATGAAAATTAAGCATTTCTTCAAAAATAATTTTTAAGAAAAACATTTTCCTTTATCATAAACTTTTCAGCGAAATAAATGTATCCTAAACATCTTTCGCTTCCGTTGGTATAAACCTTAACATGACCAAAAGGATATTAGGCAATAATACAATCGCAACCCTAAGAAATTTCGTTGCGTGAGAGTATTTATGCCAACGCTATTATAACGCCTGATCTAAGCGGCAGTCCAAGGCAACCAAGACGGAAATGTTGCGTTCGACGAAAATCATTAGACGACACGAGCAAAGCCGCGGTTCGTAGGTATGGTAAAAGACAAAACTTGCTTATGCCCGTTGCAATTTCTCATAGTTTAAACAACAATTGTAATATGCGTTTTTTTTTTCCTCTTTGGGAAGTTCTACGGCAACGCTAGTGTCGAAACCTTATCTTTACTACGACCTTAGACAGCATTTTTTTTTTTTCGAAGCGTTACTTTTATAATGATTTCTCGCAAGTGACAAATAATATTATTTCATAACCTATGAAGAGAGTAAAGAAGAAAATATTGATAGAATTGTTTCGAACAAGCTTCAAAGATTCGATTGGTTAATCCTTCTATTTATATTCTTAATTAGAAATTGTAGAATCGAATGAAGAGATAATATATGGCCTGGGGATAAGCCATTCTAGTAATTCTCTCTCCAATTAATTGAAGGTTCAAATCTCGTAATTGGCATCTTCTCTATAATTAACGGTAAAGTTAAGTCATTTTAGACAGCACTTCATGGAAGCGTTGCCTGAAAATCTGGGCACCATTGCTTATGTTGTTCGTTTTACATTGACGAATCGGCAATCGAAGATGATACGCAACGCTAATTACAAGTGCTGCTCATTAAAAACGAAGTGCCGCCTAATGTCGACGAAATCTCGCTGTCTTTATGGAGCAGCTGTTCTTTCTTCTTTTTTTGGCTTTTGTTTCTCCGACACGATATGGACATGGTTGAGAAGCAGTTTTCATGCGAGGAATTACGATGAAGGATAAGCAAAGGCCGAAGCATATTCTTATGTTTAATCTAAACTTTAAACAGGAATTAAACGGAATATCCATTGAAATACCACGCTCGATTTTCTTGTTGTCCCCCCCGACACTTAGGTTTATACGCCCCTCCATCCGATAAGACCGCGAAGTCCCACGTCGGTCACTTCAATACACATCCTATATAACAAAGCCAACTTTACCACGCAGAGAAACCCCAAGCACACCATCCTTCGCAAACCCCAATAGAGCAAAAGCCATCGTCAATGGCGAACAATCTCGCAGTGCTCCGTGCTCTCGACACCGCTCAGACGCAATGGTATCACTTCACTGCGATTGTCATCGCAGGGATGGGGTTTTTCACCGATGCCTACGACCTCTTTTGCATCAGCGCCATTACGAAGCTCTTGGGCCGTCTGTATTACAACGATGGAACCGGTGCGCCGGGTAAGCTGCCCCCTAGGGTCAACAACTCCATCACCGGCATGGCCCTGATCGGCACCCTGATGGGCCAGCTCGTCTTTGGGTACCTTGGTGACAAGCTTGGCCGGAAGCGGGTGTACGGTGTGACCCTAGTCCTCATGGCCACCTGCGCCATCTGCTCCGGCCTCTCCTTTGGCTCAACGGCCAAGTCCGTCATCACGACCCTGTGCTTTTTCCGGTTCTGGCTCGGCTTCGGCATCGGCGGGGACTACCCCTTGTCGGCGACTATCATGTCGGAGTATGCGAACAAGAAGACCCGCGGATCTTTCATCGCAGCAGTCTTCGCCATGCAGGGCGTGGGAATCATCTTTGCGGGGCTCGTCTCAATGACCCTGTCGAGGCTCTTCATGTGGTGGTATCAACACGATCCGCTCGACAAGTCGCCGACTTTCATCGCTCAGCCCGAGGCAGATTTCCTGTGGCGGATCGTGCTCATGCTTGGCGCCTTGCCTGCTGTTCTCACCTTTTACTGGCGGATGAAGATGCCCGAGACCGGTCGTTACACGGCCCTGGTGGAGGGGAACGCCAAGAAGGCCGCAATAGACATGGGTCAAGTCCTAGACATTGAGCTCGAAGAGGAGCAAGAGAAGGTGGCGCAATTCAAGGCGGCTAACGAATACAAAATATTCTCGAGTGCTTTTTGGGATAAACACGGTCTCCACCTCATAGGCACGATGAGCACTTGGTTCTTACTAGACATCGCCTTCTACAGCCAAAACCTGACCCAAAAGGACATGTTCCCAGCAATGGGTCTCATAAGACCGACCCTTCATATGACTGCTCTTGAAGAAGTCTTCTATACCTCGAGAGCCATGTTCCTGGTCGCGCTGCTAGGCACGTTCCCGGGTTACTGGTTCACGGTATTCTTAATCGAGAAACTCGGGCGGTTCAAGATCCAGCTCATCGGCTTCTTCATGATGTCCGTCTTCATGTTCGCAATCGCCCTCAAATACAAGGAACTCAAGGACCCGAACGAGCACGAGGGATGGCTGTTCGCAATCTTGTACGGGATGACCTTCTTCTTCGCAAACTTCGGCCCCAACAGCACGACCTTCGTCTTGCCCGCAGAGCTGTTCCCAACCCGGGTCAGGTCCACATGCCACGCTCTGAGCGCAGCGGCAGGGAAGGCGGGCGCTCTAGTCGGTGCCTTTGGGGTCCAGTCATTTACGCTGAGCCAGAAAACGAACAAGATCCGCGGCGCCTTGTTCTTCATGGCCTTCACGAACATGCTAGGGTTTTGTTGCACGTTCCTGGTGACGGAGACCAAAGGGCTGTCCTTGGAGGAGATATCGGGCGAAGACGACGGAGAGGACCATACCGAGGAGGGGCACTACTACAAATAAGATAGCACGAGATCGCATGGTGACGATAAAGGGTTTTGTGGAAGAAGAAGAAGAGGAGATCGATACGCATGGACCAATAATCGGGAGGAGAAGCCAATAAAAGTAGCACGTGTATTAAACGGGTTTGATTTCGTCTTATGGCGTCCTAAATGTTACCCAATCCTCTATACATAACGCACAATAAGAAACTCAAAATGTATGGACGTTTTGTTTGCTATATGAGAGCTCAATAAAAAAAGGTATTTCGCCATTTGCATCGTCTCTTATTCGAGCTAGGGTTTCTTGTTTTCTTGTTTTTAACGGTGGGGTCGCCAGCTTTATCAAGACAGGAATAATTCGCGTACGCAAATGGTGGGCAAAACGACGCATTTGGGTGTAGAATATCTAGAGGAGAGGAGAGATGAGGCTGCAGCTTCTTTTTCATTCAAAACTTTGAAGTCTTTTACAAAGGAAAGTACATAATAGAAATACCACCAAAATAAGATCCATGACAACCCATGATCTACATAAATCAATTACTCCACTAACTTCTGAAAATTAGGACAACTAACAAGCAAATTAGCTAAATGTGCGGAAAAGGAAACACTTATTATTTCAACATCTCTCCCTTAAACTGATATTTGCTAACATGTAGTTTAAAGCCTTGACTGTTTTCAGCATACAAACACATAGTAACCTTTTGAGCTTTAAAGCTGTTACGCAGGGGCAGAGGGCCATCCCTCAGGCCTTCCCGCTCCCAAACCATAATATTGTCCGCTTTGGAGGCGTGGCCCATCGGTCCACCCTCCCTCACAGCTTTGTTTTCAGTGTAGCGGAAGCATACGTGAAACGCGTTACACAGATTAGAGGGACTCAAGCCTTTATAAACTAGCTCAGGACTCCCCCCCTAAGCGATGTGAGACTAGAGAAGGATCCCTTCCCCTTCCCTGCACACGTTGGGGAACCGAGGCACGGACGCACCACCATCCCTCCTCCCCGTGCACCGTTGCTTGGGCTGTCACAGATCAATTGTTCCATCATTGCTAAGATCTCTCAAGAAATAAAATTTCACATCGATGTGCTTGTTTCTTCTATGTAGCACAGGATTTTTGGAGAGTTTGATTGCTGATAATTGTCACAAAATATTTTAGTAGCTCTCGATCGCTGCATTGTAGCTCCTCAAGAATTCTCCTTAGCTAAATAATTTGACAAGCACAAGTTGTAGCAGCAACAAATTTAGCTTCTATACTTGACAATGTGACAATTGGTTGCTTCTTGGATGACCACGAAATAGCACCTATCCCAAACACAAAAGCATAACCCGAAATGCTCCTCTTATTATTTTGATCTCCTGCATAATTACTAACAGTAAACCCTAACAAATTGGACTTTTCACCCTTCTTGTAAAGTCGCCCAAAGTCTTTAGTTACTTCTAAGTAACGAAGGATTCTTTTAGTAGCTAACAAATGCATTTTTGTTTGATTCTCCACATATCTTCTAATTAAACTCACATAATACATTATATCTAGTCTTGTTCCAGTTAGATAGATCAAAATGCCCACAATTTGTTTGTAAAGTGTATTGTCAACCTTCTTCCCTTCATGGTCTTTGTGTAACTTTAAGTCAAAGTCAACTGAAGTGTTTACAGGATTACAATCCTTCATCCGAAATTAGTCCAAAATTTCTCCCACATATTTCTTTTGAGAAATAAAGATCCCATCACCCAATTGTACTACCTCTATGCTAAGAAAGTAATGCATTATACCAAAATTAGACATTTCAAACTCATCCATTATAGACTTTTTGAATTTTTCAAACATGGCATCATAATTTCCAATAAATATAAGATCATCAACATACAAGTAGATAATGAACATTTTCCCTTTATCTCCAATATTAAAAAAAAGTGTATACTCATAAGGATATTTCGAAAAACCAATTTTAAGAAAATAAGTCTCAATACGACTATACCAAGCTCGTGGTGCTTGTTTTAGCCCATATAGAGCTTTCTTCAATTTGTAAACTTTACGCTTATTTCCAATCTTGATGTAACTAGATGGTTGTTCGACAAATACCTGTTCATCCAAATACCTATGCAAGAATGCTGATTTAACATCTAGCTGGAAAATAGGCCTAGAATTCCGTGCCACCAATGCAACCACCAATCTGATTGTGTCATGTTTTGCAACTAGAGAAAAAAATTCTTTATGGTCGATCTTGTATTGTTATTTGTATCCCTTGGCTACCAAGCATGCTTTGTACTTGTCAACTTCATTATTTTCTTTTAGTTTTGTTTTGAAGATCCACTTTATACCAATGGTTTTGTGTCCATTCGGAAGATTGGATAGCTCCCAAGTATCATTTCTTTTAAGGATAAGTGCATTGGAAGTCCTAAAATTTGTCATGAAAATGCAATTAAGTCATAAAACTTTTAAAAAGTGCAATTAAGTCTTAAAACTTATCACAAAGTGCAATTAAGTCCTAAAACTTCAAAAAGTGCAATCAAGTACTAAAACTTATCAAAGTGGTTCAATTTAAGTCATTCCATTGATTGCACTTTTTGAAAATTTTAGGACTCAGTTGCTCTTAGGACTTTATTGAACCTTTTGAAAGTTTTAGGACTTGATTGAACTTTCATGACAAGTTTGAAGACTTAATTACACTTTTTTGAAAGTTTTAGGACTCAATTACATTTTCATGATAAGTTTTAGGACTTCTAATACACTTATCCCTTTCTTTTAATAGCATCAATTTCAGCATCCATTGCTTTTTATCATTTTTCTTCTTTGACAACACTCTCAAAAGTTGTAGGGTCATAGTCTAAAAATAAAGCAAAGTTAGTAATTGAATTTTCAATTCTAGTTACTTCATAATCTTCTATCCAAGCAAGCCTTCTTTTAACACACAGTTAAGAGATTGGGCTTCTTCTTCATTGACTTCAGTAATTGTTGGTGAAGTTCCAGCAGCTGTAGAAGTTGTATTTGATGATTTTTAGGCATACAAGGTGTGAAATATGCTTCAGTTTAGCATCATTATCATAAAGGACATGGGTAGGTTGCTACTTATTCCAATCCCAAGTGTTTTCTTCATAAAAAACATCTCCATTTTTCACAATCTTCTTTGTTAGTGGGTTGAATAATATGTATGCTTTGGATGCTTCACTTGCACCAAGAAAGACAAATTTTTCAACATTGTCATCAAGTTTCTTCATTTTCTCATCCATGACATGGGCATACGCAATGCATCCAAAGATTTTGAAGTGATCTACAACTGATCTTCACCAACTTCAAGCCTCTTCTAGTGTCACATTTTGAATAGACTTCTATTCAAAACATGAATGCTCCAATTTCCTGCTTTTGACCAAAAGGTCTTTGAAACTCTTTCTCTTGCCAACAAGCTTCTCACCATATTGAGAATGGTTCTATTTTCCCTCTCAGATACACAATTTTGTTGCGGTATATATGCAGCTATAAGCTCTCTTCGAATGCCATAATCTGCACAAAAAACTTCAAATTCTTTTGAGCAATCTTCGTTACCACGATCTATTCGAAGGGTCTTAATGGTCTTTCCTACTTCATTTTTCACAAAGCTTTGAAGCTTTTAAATGTAGAGAAAGCTTCTAATTTTTCTCATAAAAAATAAACTTAAATTTTTCTAGAAAAATCATCAATGAAGGTAAGTAAGTATCTTTTACCTCAATTAGAAGATGGGTTTATGGGACCATAGATGTCCAAATGCACCAGTTGCAGAACATCCTTTGCTCTCCATGACTTGCTTTTGGGAAATTGAGAACGATGTTGTTTACTAACAACACATTTGTCACAAACTTGGGAATGAGTAGTAATCTGAGGAAGACTCGTCACTATGTTTTTCTATTGGAGGGTCTTCAATCCACCAAAATTCAAGTGGCCATAGCGAAAATGCCATAGGCATGAGAAATCTTTCATTTTAGCCATCAAACAAGATTGAATATTTTCAATCTTTAATGGAAACAATTTGTTTGAACTCATCTAAATAACTGCAATAGCACCTCTAACAAAATCATAAATTTCACAAGCACCCTTATTAATAATGATAACATAACTCTTTTCTTATAATTGACCAACACTCAATAAATTACTTTTCAAGTCAGGAACATACAACATATTAGAGATTGTTTCCACAAAACCATTCTTGGTTTTTATTTTAATATCACATTTTCCCATCACTTTCACAGTAGAATGATCCCCAAAACTCACAGTGAAATAAAAATCTTCATTTAGATAAGAAAAAGAACACTTACTCTCACTCATGTGGTTACTGCAGCTTGTATCCGCATACCAAATGTCTGACTTGGGTTTCTTTTCATCTTGAAGAGCCACCAACAACGATTTTGCTTCCTTCTTTTCAACAAAGTTTGAACTCTTTGCCTTTTCTTTATCATTAGGTAGCCTAGTATAAGATTTAGATGCATGATGACCAAATTTATGACATCCAAAATCAAAGCACTCTATCTTGGATTTGTCAAAAACTTGTCCTTTGCCTTTGCCTTGAAATTGGTCATTATTGGCTTTGAAATTCCTACTAACATCTCTATTTCCTCAATCTCCCCTTCCTCTACCCCTTCCTCTGAAATTGTTAGAATGAGTATTGGTAAAAACCTTCAATGTTTGCTCATCTATTATTGAATTTCTATTCATCTTCCATTCATAGACCAATAAGGAGCTTTGCAATTTATCAAAAGAGAGTGCATCTATGCCTTTTGACTCTTCAATTGAGCAAACAACATAATTAAACTTTGGTGTGGGGACCGCAAAATCTTCTCCACGATGGTGACTTCGTCAATCTTTTCACCATGAGATCGCATCTTGTTGTTGATCTCCATTGTTCTAGCACAATGGCTGGTGACAGATTCTCTAACCTTCATCGCCAGTGTCTCAAAATCCCTTCTCAAGACTTGAAGCTGTGCATGTTTCATCCTAACAAAGCCTTAATATTTCTTCTTCATAAAATTCTAAATATCCTTAGAAGTTTCTTTGCAAAGAATCATTTCCAAGATGGGACGATCAATAGCCTGAAAGAGATAATTTTTTGCCTTTAGGTCCTTCAGCTTTCTAGCTTCAAATTCTACTTTATAGGATTCTGTCAAAGCCGTACTTGCTGGTGGCTCTTGAATTTCATATTCGATGACTGACCAATAGTTCTTTGATCGTAAAAAAATCCTCCATTAGCATGCTCCAATGGTCATAGTGACCATCAAAGTGTGGGATGGTTGTTTGTACAAAATTGGAATCTGTGGTCATTGGATAGATGAAAAAATAGATGAAAGAAATTTGTTGCTACCTCACGTGTTTTTCGCTCTCAAGGTCTCAAGGCTCTGGTACCACTATAGAATATCTAAAGGAGAGGAGAGATGAGGCTGAAGCTTCTTTTTCATTCAAAACTCTGAAGTCTTTTATAAAGGCAAATACATAACAAAAACACCACTAAAATAGAACCCATAACAACCCATGATCTGCATAAATCAATTACTCCTCTAACTCCTAATAACTAGGACAATTGACAACCAAATTAGCTAAACGTGCAGAAAAAGAAACGACTACTATTTCAACATTGGGTGCATGGTTGTCTTTCCTTTTGGCCGCCACACAGGCTGCATAGTAACTTATCTTACATTGCAATCGAGATGAACGAGAATCTTGGCCTTTCATGGTGATTTACGATGAATGATAGCGCCAAAGGCTGTGTTTCCATTGCTTATCGTATCCGCCTCGTATATTAACTTGTTATAGACTAGGTATAGTATACGTGAGTCCTCATCTGATCCGAGGTTCTAGACTATGTTCGGAACTAAGTGCTCCTACCAATTTTAACTATGGTAGATCCATCACTTGTCCAATTCCAATCACAACAGCATCCACAATGCATCTCACAAAGAGCTAGCGACACAATAATAGCATGATTTTCACTCTCATCAAAGTTTTCGACAGTAAAAAGATGAGCGTCGCTCTCGAACTGTTGACCTTTGACTTTTTTTCCTTTTTTTAATGTTTTCAGATTACAGGCTCATTAGGTCCGTCCAATGGCAACAACTAGCCCTCGGGCCTCACATGGCCTATCTCCATTTCTCCGAGCTCGGTTCAAGAAAATGAACGTCTACAGTCTTGGTCCGAAAGAGCTATTCGTAAATGGGCCGGGCCTCTCTTTTAGGTCAATCTCATCTGTCACCCGTCGTTGACTTTCGATTGGACAGAAGATGATGAAACCGTGAAATTACGCACCCTCCACAAGTATGAATAATTAAGGTTAAAAAAAAAAAACTTGGCGAATAAAACCTACACCATATCACTTTTATATTTTTGGGATAATGACATAAATGGTCCCTAAACTTTAATGTAATTTATGAACTTTAAATTTATCTAATGTGATCCATCTACTTTAACCCAATGTACAATGTGATTTCTAAATTTTTAACTCATTCAATGTGATCTCCTAACTTTTGGCACAAGTTCAATTTAGTCCATGGACTATATGAAAAAAGTTCAATGTAATATCTAAACTTGAATTGATAGAAGAATAATGTTGAATATTTTCATATGGCTCAAGAGTCAAGTCCAATATGTACTAAAAGTTTCAGAACTATATTGAATAAATTGAAAATTTTAAGACTATAATGAGCAAATTAAAAGTTCATAGACCATATTTCACATTTAGTCACAATTCATGAATTGTTAGTATCATCATCCCTCTATCTTTTTTATTTTATTTTTTTGCTATAGCTTAAATGTTATTACCTGAATCGTCCGAATAATCCCAAAAGATTTATGTTACAATCTTGCCGGAGGACAGTGTAGACATGTATGTATCGTGTATATCGTTCTACTTCTTTCACGATGCAGTTCGATTTGTCCCGATAAATTTCATTTGAACATATCTTCCACGGTCAATCATGATGTGAAGTAGATTCGTCTTCCCATGCTTTAGTTGTTGGTCGGAGTTGGTGAAGCCGACATTGATTCAAAGAGCGATTTTTCTGCGTGGTGGGACCATTGGCCGATGACTACCTCCATATGGACAATGAACACAGCCCACCATAGTTCCACGAAATTTATGGAAAATGTTCTTTATTCCATAAATAAATCGCCGGAATGGGCCGACGATAGTAAGGATGGCCAGCGAATGATCGGCGAGGGTTGCCAGGCCAATTGGCCTTGTCTAGTAGACCATGGGCGACGGTCGCCAGCCCTTTTGGTGATGGCAGAGCGGCAGCGGCGGCAAGAACATGCATTTTGTCTTCTTTCTTTTAAAAAAAAAAAAAAAAAAGATTAGCTTACTTTTTAATTAATTTCAATAAGATTTGTATTATAAAACATATTTGGATCAAAATGACGTCGTTTTAGTTTTGTATCTCATGTTTTAGTTACTCATCACCACATACAAGAAAAAATATTAACAAATTAACGTCAACATTTTTCATTACTCAAATGAGATGGACTTAATGGTAAGACTACCAATTTAACAAGTTTAGAACTTAGTTGCACTTTATTTTAGAATGTAATTATACTTTCATGATAAATTTTAGTTTTTAATGCACTTATCCTCTTTAAATTTAAGAGAAACTAAAAATATTTCGATGGCTCCCTATTCCGGCATCCTATATTTTGGCTTAGATTCTCTCCTTTTTTGTCTGCTCGCGTACATTGCGCTCTTCATGGTCATTTTTTCTCCTCTAATCACATCTTTCTATGTAAAATTCCTTTAGGGCCTGACCCCGAGAAAATCTCGAAAAGAAATTCCGGACTTTCAATCTCCTTTCTGATCCAAAACTTTAACTACGGCAAAAACATTCCAAGGCTCTTTAAATCCAAATCCCTTCTTTTCCACTCAAAGCTTCAAATTCGCTTTGGGCAAAAATTTCAATACTCGCTCGGAGCAAATTAAAAATCTAGTTTGTTATGCAATATTACGGGTGAGTTTGGAGATCAATAAAGCTCCATTTACTTCTAAAAAAGATAAATAATTTAGAAAACATTTTTCTAAAAACAATTGTTCATATTGTTTGAAATAATAAGTCAATAAAAATATTTCAGTTTTCGGGGAGGACGAAAAATAATTTGTTCATCAATTTTTGCAAGTAATTCAAATAATTATTTTTTGAAAAATAATTTTTGAAATTATTTATTTTTCGTCAAACAGAACCTTTAAGGTTTTATTGATTAACGACGAGGATCAATGATTATGGGCGACATTCAATTCTAATAAGATCGAAGTCATCCTTAGACACTCGCACCCAGCCAATGAAGAAGCCCCAATCTTTAAAAAATAAAAAGAAAAGCGAAAAAGAGGAAAAAGGGGGAGCGGGTGGGAGAGAAAAGAAGCCGCCTTTCCCAAAAGCACCGCAGGGGCCCGCATCACCTGCAGCGTCGGTGTCCCTAAGTATGATGGACTCGCGGCCCCCATCTCCCTCCAACCCCCCTCTTCGAGCGGGGCCCACCCTCCCTCACTCCCTCCATCATCATTCGTCGTCCATCGCTGTCAAACGTAAAAGGAAGGGTTGGAGCTCCGATTGGGTGCGGAGCCGCCCACCGTCCCATGCCATACGCTCTCCCCCTCACGTGCTGCCCCACCTGATGATCTGGGCCCCACGAGAAAAGTCTCTCTTCGCATCATGTGGGGAGGGGCGGGGGGGCGTTGATTAGTCCCCGCGGCCACCAAAGGCGGATCCTGTGGGCCCCGCCCGTGGATTCGACGGCTGACCGTCTTCTAGACGACGGCTCCGCCGTTTGATTAGTCAACGCTTCCCCTGGCTAGGAAAAAAAATTAACAATGATCGCCAAGGATTAAGCATGACTTATGTGGGGGGAGCATTAATTCGCCTGATTTGGGGGTCCCCGGGATGATCTTTTTTTCCGGTCCTAGGAGTTGATAACAAAACGGAATTGAGTTCTCTAATTTTTGACCCACGCCTTTTTAGAAATGTATCCAAAGTGAATTGTGGCGAGAATCGGTTCACGGGGGACTTTTCCTATTCCCGTAAAGGCCCACCCGCCGGCCCTTTTTTTCTCAAAAGACGAAGAATATTTTTGGAATTGCTTTTCATTCATCGAAAAGAATGTGAGAATGAGTCGGTTACGTAAGTATGCATAAATACAACGAGTCTTTGTTAGTTTGGGAGGACGAGAATATATTTACATAAACTTTGCCATATATCATCGATACTTCATCAAATACTTAAGAGTGGCTAGCGGGGACGGCGGTCGGCAGCCCTTCTTGGCTTCTCCTCGCACTTGGCTTCACCCTGTGACGATTAGAGTGGTTATCGACCAACCTGTTTCGTTCAGTTCTTTATCATAGTTCAAAAAATGAACTTCAATCGTCCATGTACACAATGACTACCCATGAGAAGATAGCTCGTTCCTCCATCATGTAGAAAAAAAAAAAAGAGGGGAATTAAATAGCTATCCGACCATAGCTAGCATTCACATCGAGCTAGGGAGATCTAATCGATCGATAGACTGCTAGAGGGAGTTGGATAGGGGTGGACAGGATAGCTGCGCAATCAATGGGTTGTCTTCCATAACACCATCAAAGCGAAAGAAAACATTCGACAGGAACTGCTAAAAAGCCCACCGACATGGCATGGCAACATTATGGGTGACCTAGTCTCTTTGCATCATCGTCATTATTGTCCTCCTTTGGCTTTGCCGCATTACAACATGAGAGGAAATTTACACCCACTTTGAATTATGATTGCGCTTGAAGGACCATTAGGTAAGGACATGACAGCCACAATTCTACTATGAGTGAGTATGGTCCAATTGGGCAGTTCTCACCTTGGAATTGGGAATTGTCCATCATCAAACCATTCGTTCTCGGGTGAATTTATAGAACCAATCCCACCAAGTTTTGTACACTCAATGCAATATTTTCTAACAAGTCAAAGTAAAGCAAAAAAAACAAATAACTTTCCTTTTCTTAATTGTAAGTTTAGTAAAAAGATTAGGCTCATATTAGAAGTTAAGAGTCGAGGCCGTAAGTGAGAGATAAAAAGACAAGTCAAATGAGGTAAGAATGAGACGAGACGAGCACTCAGTCAACGAGTCTTAAGCTTTAAATTAGGGATTTAAGGGTTTTCATTTTTCTTAAATTTTTTTTTTATCAGAAATTTTTCTTAAAAATTAAATATATATTACTAATCCGGTTTAGAGGGGCGGTTCCATGCTTAAAAGTGCCAATTCCGATCCAGTCCGGACCGAGTTTGAGCGGTTCCCAATTCTTTTGCATATCCATAAATTCTACAACTTAAGAAAGCCCTAATTAAGGTCGCCCTGAAGAATCCTATCTTGGGTTTTGGAAAATCTGCTGGTGCGTTGGGACATCATGGCGGCTTATCAGCACACGAATTAAATACGCGAGACATATGATTCAATGACCCCATCAGGAAATCGTGAGCAATTTCGAAATGACACGGGATGGCAAGTCCATACGTAATATCATTGGGCTAGATATCATTTCGGCTTGTCTCTTTCCCCCAAGTTTATACTGATGCTGTCGCCTCCTTTGACACGCTTTTGCCCATGTGTAGTGCGGTCTTGGGTTTTCTATTGTCACCCATGCATCATGCCTCGATGTGGTAGATGATCAACCTAAAATCATTTCGACATATTGATGAATAAGAGCTAAGGTAATCTTGTTTTCTATAATGTGACCCCACATTTTTTAGGGATATGATTTTTAAAATAATAACTTATCCTTAGGCATTAACCCACTTTTCTCTTTTAAGTAACAATTATCTATCATACGATTTTCACATACATACCCTTTCATAACAGCTGTCCATTTGATAATTGCCTTCCTAGGAGGCAATTTATAAGGACGATCCTTCATTTACGTAAGTACAATCACAAGATCTAATGGAAACCCTATCATTCGAAAATACACCATCAATATGCGAGATGATTGGGGTAGTAGAGTGTGCCCGTAATTGCAATTAAATCTTCATGTATTTCTGACGAACGCAAACTTGAACAATGGCTGAAAGTCAGATGTATTTTTTATCATGTTTTCCACATATGATCATAATTGATACTTGAATTTTGTTTCTCAATGCATAATTGGAATCGTTCGTTTATGTCTAGTAGTTCTGTCTCATTTAAGATTAGGGTTCATTTGTCTGATGCCCTACGATTAGGCGGGGGCAATATGGAGCGGCTTTAAAGTAATTGCTAGCTGCATGATGTAAAGGCGTACGAACTTTTTGTGTGCTGCGCCTTTTAGTTTAGCTCCATCGTGGGTGATTAGCACATGGTTATAACACAATCTATGCCAATTGTTTATTGCAAAGCGTTGTAAATTATTGCCCTGCCAGATCTCCAAGTTAGAATCAAAAACCGACTTGGGTCTTTTTCGCCCATGTCGATTTGCATCTTCACTTTTCGAAAACCTGCGATTTGCAGTTCAAGACAAGACATAAAGCTCAAAAGACTCGTTGGCCCCTCTTTCCAACAGAACACAACAAGAAAAAGCTACCCCACGCCACCTAACTAATCCAAGCTCAATTGTCCCCGAATCCAAAATTGGCCACCATAATCGCGGCCACCAGCGACCTAAAAATGTGGGTGGAGGGGATTGTCGCGAGTATGAGCCACTGGAGATGGCGACTCGAACTAAGAAAGCACCAGCCATGGCAGCTGAGTTAGGTGGTGGCACTTAAGTGGACAGGGATTATGGGTGGGAAATTGATATAAGGTGTAAAAGTGAGGATGATAATTGATATTTTCTCTATAAAAAGTCATTGATTACATAAAAATATTTAAGTTTCACTACTTATTGAAAATCTAACAATTGAATCCATTAAGGCAATTTTACATGAAAATCGGCGAAGTAGATGCTAATTTTCTTATGTGACATGATTAGTGCTCACATTGATAATAAATTTTATTTTTTCTTTTTTTCTATCCTTTGTTTTTACTTTTATTTTTTCCTTTTTTCCTTCACTGGTCTCAAGCGAGGGCCACCCTCACTTGCCTCAGGCGAAGGACACCTCGACCAAGGCTAGCAAGGGTAGCTTGAGGCCGACGAGGTGGAGGATCACTTGAGGCCAACAACAAGGAAGGTCACCCTAGCCCAGGCAAGGGTAGTTGTTCATCACACTAGGAAGGGCTTGCCCTCGCCAGACCAAATGAGCGTGACCCCCGCCCTAGGCCAATGAGGGTGCACCTTGCCCAATTTGGTGAAGGTGGCCATTGTTGGCCTAGGCTTGACATCACTGGCCCAAGAGTGGTGAGGGCTGCCTTCGCTTGAGGCCGGCGGAGATGAGGCTTGGCGATGGCCAGCAAAAGGAAAAGGGAAAAAAAATTAAAAAAATGTATATAATATTATTTACATCAGTACTCATTGTACCACATAAAATGGCTAATATCCATTTCAACGATTTTTAGTTAAAAATGATCAAAGAGACTCAAGTGACAAAATTTGAAAATATTTAAAACTCAATTGGTAAAATTTAAATTATGATTGAATTAACAAAATTGCAGTAAGTTTATGACTTCTTGGATAATTTCCCAAGGAAGGCATTATATTCAAGGAAAAGTACAAAAAAAGTATAAAACTTATTACATTAGTATCAATTCAGTCTTAAACATTTTAATTAAACTAATTAAAGTTCTAAACATTTTTTATATTGGTATCAATTCAGTCCATCTAACCAATTTATACCGAAAATCGATAACATGGATGCTGGCGATCCTACATGGCATCATCATGCTGACATGAATATTTTAAAATATTTTTTTACTAATTTTTTTATTATATATATTTTATTTTTAAAAAATTTCCTTTTTTATTCTTTTTTATCCTTTTTTTTCCCTTTCTTTGGACTGTGACCAATACCAACCATGGTCAGTAACTTATCACAAGTGGGGCTGGAGAGGGCTTGACCCTTGCCGCCTTAGTCTAGTCTGGTGAGGGTCGCCCTCACCCAGGACACAAGGGTCTTACCCTCACCATATCCAACAAGAGTGACCCTCGCCAACCCCTACTTGTGGTTGGTTGTTGATAGTGGCCGATACCAGCCACAGTCCAAAGAAAGGAAAGAAAAGAAGGAAAAGAATTAAAAAAATAATTAAAAAATCTAAAAAAAGTAAAAAAATCATTTTAAAATGTCAACATCAGTGTCGGCAATGCCATATAGGTTCGCCGGATCGCCGGTGTCCATGTCACCGATTTCCGGACTAAACTACTGGATGGACTGAATTAGTACCAATATAAAAATGTTTAGGATTAAATTGATCAAATTAAAAGATTTATAACTAAATTTGTACCAATGCAATAGTTTAGGACTTTTTTGGTACATTTCCCATTATATTTATGGCACATGACTTCATAAATTTAATAATCATTATAAAAACTCTTCGATCTTTTAATATTCCCTATTCTATACCCTAAGCCCGAGCTCACCTTATTCAAACCTCCAAAAGAACGGTGCTTAAAAAACACGTCCGAGCATCGCAACTGGACACGTTGAAACTTCATGCATGGAAAGGCTCGACGAAACCCTAACGGGACTTCCAATAATCTCGAGACGAAGTCAAGACAGCAAGAAACCATTGAGAAACCTAACCTTCCCTTAAATGGTGGGGGACCAAGAACTTCGAAAAACTAATAGAGAGAGAGAGAGAGAGGAAAAAGAATAAAGGATAGCTGCTTCAAGCATGAATGAAAAAGGGCGCATAAAAAATAGCAGAACGACGAGACACAGCGTTGTCGTCGATCATTAAATTTGCATCGCCCCAAGAGGGTGAGCCCCAGTTGCAGAAGACGCAAGAGGGCTCGCGTTTTGAGTCGTTTTCTGCATATTTTCTTCTTCCCAATTTTAACCTACTCTGAAAGCCTGCAGAACCTAGGTAGGCCTCGCATGGCCACATATGCTTATCTTCCCCTAAAGTTTGGCGTCTCCTTCATCCCTACATAGCTCGCATTTTACGGTTCTATGCTTCCCGGGTGCTTGATATTTAGCCGAGCGACTCATGTGCATGACGCGCCTATTATAAAAATCCCATGACCTACGCGACTTGCATACTGGCTGTAGATGCGCTGTGTGCCGCTCGTAATTTGCAGGATTTGATAAGATAGACTTTAATCATGTCTAGGTAAAATGTAGGTTATCTAGGATCTAGCAAGCGTGATTCATTTGTTTTTAAGTCTTGGAAAAAAGTAAGGTTGGAAATGAACGATGGTCGCGTACGCTGATGGAAAGGTTAAGATGAAATAGGTTCCATGGTGAGAGTTTGTTAGTATATCAACATTCCTAAACAAAACAAAAGGCCCGACCCACATATTAAGAGCTAAGATATCCAATCTTCTTAAATACTACAAAGAGGAGAATTATCAAAAAAGTCATAAACCTTTTTGCAGTTGTGTCAATTCTTTTGGCCAATTGAATCTTAAACTTTCTATAATTGTGTCAGTTCAGTCCTACCAGCCAAAATTGGCCGGCTGGTATCTGGTGCCGGCCACAAATTTTTTAATAATATTCTATCTTTCAAATTATTTTATTAATTTTTAATCTTTTTTACCTTTCTCTCTCTCTCTCTCTCTCATCCTTCCTTTTGGCTCCAACGATCGGCCCGGTCCTCGCCGGTCGCCAAACCGAGGTGACTAGGCGAGGACTCCCTCGTCGGATCTAGCGAGGGCTTGCCCCGCTAATGTGTGGGAGAGCTTTGAGGAGGAGGAGGAGGAGGAGGAGGAGGAGGACTGAGGTGACTAGGCTAGGACTCCCTCGTCGGATCTAGCGAGGGCTTGCCCCGCTAATGTGTGGGAGAGCTTTGAGGAGGAGGAGGTAAAAAAGATTAAAAATTAATAAAATAATTTGGAAAAATAAAATATCATTAAAAATTTGTCGCCGGCGCGCCGATAGCCATGTCAACGCTAGCCAGCCAATTTTGGCCGAAAGGATTGAATGGGCACAATTGTAGAAAGTCTAGGACTTAATTGGTCAAAAAGATAAGTTTATGACTAAATTGGCACAATTACAAAAGGTTTAATATTTTTTTGGTAATTTCCCCCACGACAAATGAAAGACAAAATTTAATTAAGTCCATTGTCAATAGAAAAAACTGTTTCAACATGTCATATCAAGAGACCCAACAACGCTTAATACTTGAATTGTGTTTAAAGAATGGTCAAATTATAAAATGTGAAAAGCTTTTTCGAAGCGAACTGAATAATTATGCCAAAAACATGATGGTTTAAGTGATTCTTGAATATGAAATTTCATTCTTCCCCATTCACGGTAGACATAGTAAAAGCAATTTGATTAAACAAGACCAGCTACACCTACATAAGTGATTTAGCATTGATAGGTCATTATGAAACTTTTTCGCAATAGATCCCTATGTATGCGTGCAGATACAGACGTACATACATACGTGCATAGATACAAACTCGTTAGGGTGAAGCAGTTGTTTCTTATCGGAAGCTTGGAGGGACATCGAGTGTTGTTGTCCTGTGGCCTCAACGTGGTGTGCGACCAAAAATTCTGTGCCCTCATATCTTCCAACATGCGGACTACTAAACAAAGCTCTGCTACGCATTCCCTACTCGCGCTACGCAAGAATACAATCCCTGTTTCGTCTTCTTCATTTTAAAGCCATGCATGTCTGTCTGTGTATCCGCCAAAAAAGCGGTTTAATTAGTCCTTTGGATGTAGCAGATACAGAAGGTCGTTTGAGGTGCGAGAGACAATGACGGATGATGGACTTGCTGTTCAACGATCTGATTTCTCACAACTTGTTCTTATTGTCTGGGATACATGCATGTGACCTCGTGTCGGCCAGCTGCGCCGATCCGGCTCCTTAGCCTTTATCCTCCAGTTCTCTGCCGGAGAAGAACGAAGGAGGACAGATATTCCGCTTCCGCTTTTTCATGAATGCGATTAGGAAAGGATTTTTATTAGAAACACCACGGTCAGGTAGCGTGAAATACATAATAATTGAATGAAAGATTTCATTTACTAATGGAATGAATAAGGTTATCAAATTTAACCGAACGTGTGTACATACCATCAATGCCTTAATCGCGCTTGTGGATTAATCTAATGAAAAAGTCGAACAAACACTTGAACGAAGTGGAACGTACTTCCAATAGAGTTTGGGTTTTTTTATGGGACTAGCTATATCGGCAGTTGTTCTATAGCGCATACGACACATTATTAAAAAAATGTATGCAATCCCATTGTACCCTTTTTCTATCATATACTTAACAGGGAGGAAAGTACTAAAAAAGTTTTAAAGATATTGTATTAGTACCAATTCAAATTCAGTTATAAACTTTTAAGTTTGATCTAATTAGTCCTAAACATTTGTATTTGTGCTAATTGGACTCATCCGGCCAACTTTGTCCAAAAATTGCTAACATGAATGCTAATTATCTTACATGGTGCAGCCAGTACTAACATTGACATTTTTTATAATATTTTAATAATATTTTAATAATATTTTGAAATTTTTATAATATTTTTACTATTTTCTTTTGTCTTTTATTATTTTATTTTTTCTTTCTTTCTCTTTTCCTTCCATTTTCATTTTGGCCGGCAAGAGTCACGGCCCTTGCATAGGCCCTTACCTAGAGCCAGCCAAGTCACAATGGCCCTAGGGCAAGGCCTTCGCAGCCAGTGAGGGCCTTGAGCACAACCAATAGCGTCCCACAAGCCCTAAGGGAGGGCCTTCATGTCCTCACTAGTCGTCAATGAAGTGGCCCTCGCCAGCCAAAGTAAAGTAAATAAAAAATGATTAAAATTTTGATTCTTTTGAAAAAGATTATTAAAATTTATACACGTCAATGCCAATCATGTCATATAGAATAGCTAACGTCCACACTACGATTTTTAGCAAAAATTGACCAGATACACTCAATGTACACAAATGCAAAATATTTAAGACTAAATTGGTATAATTTTAAAGTTTAATAGTAAGTCAACGCTGATATAATGGATTTAACACTTTTTTTTTTTTAACCTTTCCCAAGAGATGACTAATGCAAATGTCACGGGGTTCCTTGAGAGTGACTTGAGCAGTGACGATCTCGTGGAGACTTGACGAAACGTGTGATGTTCATCACGCCTTAAATGTTCATTCACTCGACCAAAAATCAACATGCCATGAAAAAGATGACAAGGGTCCGGCCAAGTCAAGATGTACTAGCGCAAGTGCTCGATTTGATATTATCCTTTAACTGTACACGTGGAGCGCATGCGCAGTCGAAGGAAGTGAAAGTGAGCAAACACGGAGAGAAAGTGGAGGCGATCGATTTGCAAGAAGATAGGAGTGGGCTGCCGAAGAAAGTTTATTAGTGGAATTTATCAGCAACAATAACGGCGGCTCTTGTGGCAAAGATCGTGGGTTGATTTTTCTTAAACAGAATCCTCGACTTTAATAAGTCTGATCTCAATTATGATTCGAATTTATTTTTATAAAAAAATATAAATAAATAAATAAACTTTACCTCAATCAATCGTTATTGGTTTCTTCAAGATTATTAATATCAGATTGTTGTTGTTTGATATAATAGTGAGAGCATTAATGAAGACATAGACTTTGATAATAAACCCCTAGCTTGTCTTGATGTTGATATTCTTGAATGAACTTGTGACAAATTTTGGACTAAAATGACAATTTTTTTTGAAATTTTTTTAGATAAAAAGAAATGTTCGGAATAGAATTTTAAATTAGACTTAAAAATTTGAGATTTTTAGAAAATTAGACCCCTTTATCATAAAAGAGAGCTCGACACTTGAAAATGAGAACACACACGTGTGAACACTCTTTCTAAGAGCTTTCTATTTTGAAAAATTTCCTTATTTTTCAACTCCTTGCACTTTACATTTCTATGTACTTTTCCTTTTCATGCACTTCTTTTTCTTCTTTTTGGCCAAATCGTTTTCATGTATTCAATTCCATACATTTTGACTCAATTTAAATGTTGCTTTCACCGTAATTACTTTCTACCGCACACAAATTTCTAAAACTCAGCCTCCATCCAAATTTTGTGCATTTGTCAAAAGTCTTGATTGATCACCACATATCAAATTTTCGTCAACGTTTCTTTTGGTACTCTTGCAAAACGATATTTGCTGTTAGTCTTAAAAACAAACGGTGGGTTCTCCATCACAAATCTAACATTTTAACCCTTTTAATTGGAAAAAATGATGAGCTGACAGACTGTTAGTCCTTAAAAAATAAATGGTAGGTTCTCCACCCCAACTCTTTCCAAGAAATTAGCCGGTTTTCTTGAAAAAAATTGAATTAGAAAGTCTTACTTGGTGCGATCTCCTCAAATCCCACACCCACTAAGTAAGATTCCTTAAAGATAAGGAAATCAAATACCGAAATATTGATAACCACAAGCAACAAAATGTCATCACTAGCAAAAAGAAAAAAAAATGATAATGTCATTGGAGAGATCCATTAAATTTCAAGGATATCTACTATACCTATTCCATTAATCATTTTTTATGAATGACTACCAACTATTTATAAATCATCATCCTTTGACTCAAAATTATATTTTCCAAAAAAAATTGGATATTTTCCTTAGATATACACTGTGATTATAGAATATAATAGGCAAAACATTTGTAAAGCAATAAAGATGGCCAAATGCAAAATGAAACGGGTGGCTTCTTTTGCACTGTTATTGAATGAGAGTAACGGAACAGTAATGCTAGCAAACTCCTTTTTTTATTACCCTCGAAGGAGCCGTAAAATATTATAACATATTATGGTCAGGGTGTGCACCTTATATGTCCTCCGACAGCAAGATATCGTTACACCCCATTGAATAACTAGCAGTCCTCTTTGTCTAAACATATAAATGAAAGAAAATGGTAGTTGGGTGAGCATATTTATAGATATTTTTTTAATAAGACATATATGTAGACTTCCCAAGATACTTGAAAAGGCGCTTTGACCAATGTTAGGAAGAAACAGGGAGAAATTATCCAATCATTTCAAAATCTTGTACACGAATGCTAAACTTCTTGATTTTGCCAATTCAATTTTAAATATTTATAAAAAAAAAAAATTTCAGAATAGTCCTTCTAATCATTTTTTGTCGGGAATCATTGACGTGCCGACGATGACTGGACCGCCACGTCAACAGTTTTCCGATAGAAATTGATTAGAAATGCTACATTAGAACTCGGTGCAAATGTTTAACACTAAAATTGAAAAGTTTAAGATTGAATCGACATCCGTACAATAAATCTAAGATTGATTAGGTAATTTTGCCAAGGGTAGTGAAGGCAATGTAGCTCCAAACTCACAAACATTGTCACATAAATTAGAGAGATATACATGAACCAAATCCACAAGCACTTAACAAAAAGGTTGAATTGATATATACGGATAATGGTTCCTTGTGGCGTCCATTATTGGATGGACAGCTACTTGTCATCGGCCGTCGCGGAAGAATTTTCCACAGGTCAAGACGAATTAGCAGTGGATTGGAGGGGAGGATTGAAAAGGATGTTCCCTACAGTGGCGAAATTACCCAAAAAATTGAAAAAAAATTAAGACCATGATGTTCATGTTTCGCAAGCAAACACCGAGCCGAGGGCGGCTCCCTTCGTTCCTACTCGTTCGCATGTGGTGGGTCAACAGGTGATGCAGCCATTGACATGCTGCTGGCCCCCGCCAATCGATCACGGCCATCGCCTTTTCTGATTCGTGATTATCGCGACGACAATAACACTAATATTAATAACGTTAGGATTAGTCTATATTTTATTGTTGTTGTTGTTCTCGCTGTCTATGCCCCGCAGATGGCCAAGGCATGCATTGATCATTTCAAGAGAGGTGTTGACTTTGAGAAGCGGCGATGATATCAAGGTTGATCAAATTATGATCGGTATAGATCTGAAATATATAGAGAAACTGTTAGCATGACTTTCAAATTTATTACCAAAAAATCGATACCGTCTCTGGGGGAGATATCCAAAACTGCAAAACTTGTTTAGCATATAGGGAACGAGTCCTAGAACATGGAAGTAAGATTCTAAAAACTCAACAATTAGAAAGGACTACTTGTGAGGCAAGAAGGGCATGCACAATCGAATCTATCATCTTTTTTCCATAGTGTTCCCTTATTTATTGTTTGAATTATAAAACGTGATTTTTCCGCAAGTCTTCTTTCTCAATTGACTTATCGCTTTAGCGTATTGCTTGCTTCCGAATTTAGGTAGCCCGTTAAACCCAAGGTCGGGGACGAGAATTCTCGTTGACCCCACGAGACATTACATCCATGCACATTACCGGCAACAAAACGTGGCCCGAATAAACAAATGTAAACAAAGGATGAAAGCAAAAAGGGGGGAAAGGCATGGGGACGCATGCTTTAGCGTATTAGTCGTGTCGTATTTTCTGCGTCCACCGAAGAAGCCAATACGCACGGGGCTTGTCGCATTAGGTCTCGCAGTCACGTGGTCAACTTTGCAGAAAACTAATCGCCCTCATTTTCCCCCCCTGATGACCTTAAAATATACTCGAAAGGGCGATTCAACGGTCGATCTTTTGTCCACGGCGCGTTGTCCTGAATAATGTAGGGGGGGAGAGGGCAGTAGCAACGGGGACCGCCGTTGAATCGTGTGGCCATTAAGATTCGATGAATCCAGAGCTGTTTTAGTTCCTAATCTCTGTTCCTTTCAGGTTTAATTTACTTTAAGACCCTCAACTTTAAATTTAATCTCAATTCTATCCCAAACTTATTTTTCTTTCTAAGAAAAAGTCACAAATTTTCAACGTAGCCACACATTAGGCTCTATGCCCGAAATTTGCCACTAATTTCTTCAGAGCTATTAGTATTCCAGGTCAATTAGAAGTTTATTATCAGCTTGCTTCTTCACCAAAATACTCATTTGCAGCTTCTAATATTGATAATTTTGAAAAATTAATAGAAGTCTTTGGACATGGGGCAGATTGAGGACTAGAAAGTTTGTGAATATTTTTAGACAAAAAAAAAATCAGTATCAAATGGGATTAAACATTAAAATTTGGGATTTTTGGGGAATCAGGCCCTTCTTTTTATGGATATTAGAAGTCTAAAATCAGAATATAATACGGTTCAGAAGCAGCTGTCATTCCTCTAATCCCACTCAATTCGCGTCCTAATCACACCGCGCACGCCGACCGGGGCGACCATTCCAAGTGTCGCACTTCCCCAATTTCGCCAAAATTGACCAAGAGCCCTCACGAAAGCTGACCCGTCTGCAATGCCCCGCACCCAAAATGCTCACGATCAGAACAGCAAGTCAGGCGCTCCCCAATCATGTCTACTGACTCCAGTTACGTGGCACTTGGGAGGGACGTGTGGTGCGGAAGAACCATCTCCTCTGCCCTCATCCCATCCCCTCCTCAATTCGAACCCTAAAATATAAAAGAGAGAAAGGGGAAAAAGAAACTTCCGTCTGGCTCCGGACACCATCATGGGGTCGCTATCACCGCACAATTCAAAACTTCTGGTTGGAGTAATGGTCAAGCAAGAAGCAGTGCCTGGTCTTCCCACAGTCTCTCTCGCACGAGATCTAATAATTATAATTTTATCTACGCCAAATCAATGCGACCGCAAGGGAGAAAAAGCAGATTGCCCTTTTGCTGGGAAAAATTTAAAAGAAAAGGACATTCTCGAATCTCGACCGTCGCCCGGATGCTTGCTTTAGACATAAAGGGCGTCGGTTTAATCAATACTTAAATGGCTAGCGAAAGTAGAGTCTGTCTTAACACCCCCCATGCAAAGTCAAAAGCCCCCTTTGTCCCAAGGACGGAAAGCGTACCGTTTCGATTCATCGGCATGTTGTTGTTGTTGCATCTTGCTGGTGAGAAAAAATGGACCCCTGCGGATATTTGGTAGGTTGAGGTTTCAATGGAGATCCAATCATCACGCCCTTTAATTGCATCTGCCGGAACAGGTCGAAAGTTGGGATCCTTAAGGGGCGTCATTAGTGAGTTCTTGATGATGGGCAGACTTATAATCACCTCAATCATCATCATCGCATTCCGGTTAATACATAGTTAAAACTCTAATGACAAAAGTTGTTGCTTTTTTATCTTGTTTGGGGGGGGAGAATTTGAAAGAAATGAAGAGATGGGCATACGGTCAAAAGGGTCGACGGACTCGTCCAAGATACTGAGAATGGGGCTGGCAAATACGAGTGTGGAGAATGATTCCTGGGATGGTGTTGTATTTGACTTGCCCAGCCAAGTGGGTGGAGATAACGATGTGTTGTTCCCAACCAATCCGGCAAAGAGTGGATGTTCTCCCTCTTTTGAAAATTCTTCGGGGCAAAAAAAAAAAGAAAAAAAAAAGACCCATAATTGAAAAGAGAAGTAGCTATCGCCGGGTGCTAACTATATCAATAGTCCAATTATTCGTCACCCGTCAAACAAGCAATCGTCAAGTGGGCATATCGCTATCGTTACTGAAAGCTCAGCCGACCGGCTAGGGATCGGTCGCCTTTTCAATTCCGATTACCCCGTTTGGAACTATTCATTCTTTTGTTCGAGCTTTTCGATTCTTTCTGAGGACTAATGTGGACGGTCTTTAGATTGGGGGTAGAAAAGTTTTGAAATCGAATCGAGTGGCTAGAAGAAGGACTCGGGGAGAGCGTTGACAGAGTCAACGATGATGCGCAACAACGATTTCCCCTCATTAGCTTTGTGGTTCAAACACAATTTCGGATGCCGTCTGACCTTTTTTTTCGCCTCGGCGGCAGCAAGAGTCTTCGCAACAGCGCCCCCCACAGACGGCGAAAAGGGGTGGGGGCCAAACGAAGCTTTGCTGTCATCCACTCTCCTCCACCACCAAGGAAGAGATGATTTCTCGCTTGCAGGATATAGCAGAGCGTCCACGCAAGAGCACCACCACGACGAATTCGAGTCGAGTGGAATCGAGGTCAAGTTTTTCGATTGTCTTTAATGCCGAGCAACGGCGGTAATCATGCCTACTCAGTGTTAAATTTATCGTGCGGCGGCTAATTAAGTTTTAAAATTTTCAATTATATCAATTTAAGCTTGAATCTATTCCACGACAATCAATTCAGTATGAGCTTTTTGTAGGATTTTGTAGGGCCACTGCTAATTATTCTAAAAGCTTAAGTTATTAAACGAATGTATGGTTTAATATTTAATTATTATAATACCTTTCAACGATTGGGTAATGCGGTTATTGTGGGTAATTTTGGCTAGAAATCGTCGAGAGACTACTTTAACAAATCATTAAAAAGTTTCAATCTAAATTGGCCATAATCAAAAGGGTTTTAGAATTAAATCGACACAATTAAAAAAAATTATAACTGAATTGATTATTGTACAATATGCTTAAGACTGAATTGACACAATCAAAAAAGTTATGATAAAATTGACCGCCGTACAGTAAATATATAACTCTTTGGACAATTTTCCTTTAAGCAATGTTCGATGGAGCCTGAGTCAAGCTTTGGACACGAGTCCGTTGATTGAGTCGAGCCTAGTAGTCCATGGGGTCGACGTGACTTTATCGACCGGTTGAGGGGGGAAATAGCAAGTATGGACTATAGGAAAGATGAGGAGAAAAAAAGGGGGATCTTTTTTAGAGAACGAAAACGAGACGCCGTTTCATACGAAGTCGCACCGACTTGACCCGATCAAAAGGCTCGGCTCCGACCGCTAATCGCGCCTGCTCGTTTGGTGCGCCTCCTGAAGAAAAAGGCAAAAATAATAATAAAAGCGGGGGAGGAAGGAAAAGGAATGCCACTGTGTACACGATTGAACGTAGACACGTAATGGACTTTCCATTCGCCACGAAGGTAATTACGCCGATTAAAAATAAATACATTAATAAAGCCGGAGCGCGCCACGTGTGAAAAGCCGGAACAAACGCCAAACGGAAATTACATATATTTTTGCGAAAACGCTCTCCCTCTTTTTTGCCATTGCTCCGTCGGCGTCAACGGTTGTACACTCTTCATAAGACAAACGCCGCATTACACTTCGACTTTTTATTTTTATTATTATTCTCGGGGAGAAAATAGTACATAAAATCAAAATCTCGGCAAATACAAAAACCAGCTCCACATCATTCTCACTCTCTCTCTCTCTCCTCCGTTAACTTTGACGGAGATCTTTCAAAAACAAATAAATAATTTTAAACAAACGCTAACGCTAATTTTACTGCTGGTGCTAATTACTAAGCGAGCCCCGCCGGGGACTTCTCCGCCGCCGGTACAAAATCTGCCAAAATCCGGCAAGTCAACGGCGGCTGTGCTCACTCTCCAAAACAACAGCAACACTGTCGTTGGTCGCGCTTCTCTCGCGCACTCAAAGGACGGCGAAAGGGTCCGACGAGAACCAGTCGCCGATCTCGTCGAAGTAGTTGTCGACCTGGCATATGTCCATCGGCAGCGACCCGAAGTCGTCCGACGACGTGGCGTCGAGGAAGACGTCGCTCGTGAAGACGTCGCTCGGGTCGTCGCTCAGGCTCAGCATGCTGTTCTCCGGGAGGGCCGGGTTGCGGGTGTCCTCGAACAGCGACGGCTCCAGCGGGGAGTCGAAGTTGTTGTAGAAGTTGTCGAGGAACGGCAAGTCCAGCCGCAGGTACTCGCTCGAATCGGCCAAGCTCGTCTCGCCCTCGCACTCCGGGTAGTCGCGGGCTTCGTCGGCCGGCTCCTGAGGCGGCGGTCCGGCCGGGTCGGCATCAGCGCTGTTGTTGGAGTGAGTCCGGAAGTGGAAGACGGAAGTCGGGGACGAGAGGTTGTGAGACTCCTCTCCGGACTCGTACCCGGAGAGGGAGGAGGCCGCGAGGATCTCGTTCTCCGGCGAGGGCTCTTTGCTCGGCGACGGCGTGGCGAAGTTGGTCTGGGCGTCGGGGCCGCGGAGCTTGAGCGCGGCGTTGTCGTAGACCATGGCGGCCTCCTCCGCCGTGTCGTAGGTGCCCAGCCACAGCCGCACGCGGCGCGTGGGGTCGCGAATCTCCGCGGCCCACTTCCCCCACGGCCGCTGCCGCACGCCGCGGAACTTCTTCCCGCCCGCCGCAGCCGCCGCGGGCGAGACCTTCAGCGAGGGCCGCGTCCTCAGATCGGCCGGGGCCGACTCGCCCCCGGAGCAGCTCCTCCTGCGGCCGCCGCCGCCGCCGCCGCTCGAGCCCCCGCCGCTCCTGGAGGCGGCTTCGAACTTGATCTCGCTGACGTAGCGCTTCACGCGCTGGCGGCGGAAGAACGACTCGGCGGCGTCGCCCTCGTCCTCGTCGTCGCTGGACGAGTCCGTGGCGTACGGATCGGTCACCGATATCCGTACGGTCCGGGGCGGGTTGGGGATGTCGTTCCTGAGCTGCTTGGACAGGAGTTTCCGGGTTAGGCTTCGGTGCTCGGTGTACTTGATGGGGCATAGGATGCTCTGGTCCATTTTTGGCTATGGATTCCCTCTCCGCACTCGCATCAAACTAAGGCAAGAACCCCGAAAAGGAGAGAACAAGAAGAAAGAAGGAGTATAACGGCAAGCTTCGGAATAAAGAGCCCGAAGAGATAGGGTGGGGGCAACGAGCAGAGTAGAGAGAGCAGTGAAACGGAAGCTCTCAAAAGAACCTCGAGGAATATAAGAACGAGAGAGAAAACCCAGCTAAACCTTTGCCAAAACTGAAACGAGAGAAAAGAGGGGGGATAAAGAGGCCCTTTTATTAAGGAGGGGCGGGTAGCTTTTCTCGTGTGTGGAAAGTTCGCAAGGGGAAGGAGGTGGCCTCAAGATTTTTCCAAGATAGCAGCAGCGGCAGATGCTATTCACTATTGCACATGTATAAAAAACATTAATAGTGCGAAAGCGTCTCGCAGCAGATGACCTTGACGCACCACTTGACGGGGTGGGAAGGGGAGGACGAGCCGTCCAAACTTTTTCTTCTCGGTCGGCAACCTCTCGAGAGGAGGAGGAGGAGGAAAATGCTTTCCAGGTGCGACACACGCGACGCAACAGTAAGTACCGGGAGGGAGGAGATGAGGACGAGGACGAGGACGATGATGACTCGAAAGGGGGACAAGGGCTTTGTGTTCGTGATGGGTTTAACGGTGATAGACTGAGAATGCACTGAATTCGCTGTTTTATAGCGTCCCTGCAGCCGAAACAAGGCGACAGCCCCCCGCCCCATATTTATTATTAACTGAGTTTTTCTCTTTTCTTGGAATTTTTTTTTTTTCTCCATCTATCAGTTTGGTGAGAAATTAGGGGGGGGTCACGTCGGGAGGACCGGCCCGGCCCGACCGGGCGGGTCGCGGCAACGACCACGATCGCATCCCGGGTCTCCCCGCCGCATCCCGGCGACCGCTCGCGATCTCGACACGTGGCGACCCGAATGGGGCCCGGGGCGAACGGGTCGCCAATGAGAGCGATTCAAGTGGGCGGTGAGTCAGCATAGGGGGAGTGCTTGTCTCGGACACCGTGATGGCAGTCACGTGAGGCCCAAGATACCCGGCCCTGCCCACTGCCCACCACCCGGCAAAAATTTAAAAATCAAAAACCGAAAAAAAAAAAAGAAGGAAGAATTAGTCGGTCAAATCGTTTTTGGTTACTGCCACTTCACTGCTTTGACCGGAACAGTGCTCAGAGGGGAGTTCACTTCCTTAATTACTCCTTTTATTACCCATTTCAGACCCTTGACAATGGCCAAATGCAGTCCAGTCGCGAGGTCATACCGGTAATTTCAGCGAGCCTAACACTTCAGCTTGAGCTGGCGAGCGTGTGGGTTAACAAGTCGCTTGGTTTTTCACCAGTTTAAAGCGTCGAGTAGCAGACTTTTTTTAAAAAATTTACTTTATTGCGATTAAACTCCCCTGATTGAAAATTTAAAATCTTATTTTAATATTTAATGTTTTTCTTTTTTACTTTTTTACAGCTCGGGAGTAACATGGGGAGCAACCTAGAATTTGCCGCCAATATAACTATTCGGCTTTGTACTTCGTCTGGGTTGTTTCTGCTCCAGTGGTTTGTAACACCGAGATATGCGAATATCACGCGCCGATTACCGCCTCCTGCCCCCCACGCGCCGTAAATTTAGCGAGGAACGGGATTTTCACAAATCGTAAAATTTTTATATTATATTGCTTCGTGCTTTGCTGAGGAGAGGACATATTGTTGTATCGGGATGTTATATATGGCGCTGAAAACCCCAAAAACCGTTTTTTTTTTCTCAAAGTTTGAAAAAAAAATTAAAAATTTGTCATTAGACGTCCGTTAGAGAGGATTACCAAGATGCTAATGAAGACATAATCTTTACCGGTGACACGTGATTAGCGACCCCAGAAGTGTACGAAAAAAAAGTGTGGTGAACCGGCCATGGTAATGGAAGGTAAACAGTAACACCAAGTTAATTATTCAATTTGCGATGTCTTGTAGTTTCATGGGATCTGACTGGCGCATCATTTGTCCACGGCTTGAGACTTGTCCGTGAAGGTTTTACTCTTCAACGCCAGTTATGTTCATCATTTCGCAACGTAAAGGTGAATTTTTCATTTTATTTTATTTGGGGGTTGTTGGTTTAAAATGGCTGTAGAAATTATTCTGGGCTATCATTCATGAATTTGAAAACGCAAATAGCGAATGTAGGTTTTTGGACCTTGTGTCATTTTAAAATTTACCTATCTTAATCATACGAAGTTAGAAAAGAGTGTAAGTAATGATATAAGTAGAGTGTGGAAGGTGTGGCTGCATTACGAAGTATAGTCAAATTTTAAACTTTTCAAGTTGAAGGTGGTCATTTGGCTAACTCGAATCAAGCTGAGTCCCCAAGCTAGGCCTAACTTATTGCTTGCACTAACCCCTCTACAAATGATAAAATATCATTTTTTTTTAACCATGTGAGATTTTGTGAGATTATAGTCAATTATTTTAAAAACTTAAATTGATAGATGAAAGTGTTCTTTAATATTAAATTATTTTAACACTTCCTCTTACGCTTAATATGGTCTTTTTTATCTAATACTAAACATAAACATATTTAATTGGGGAGCCAAATGTGTTATGGACAAATTTGAACTCATGATTCCAATTCTAATACTATGTAAGATTTTGTGAAATCACATTTGCTTGTTCAAAAAGCTTAATTTATTAGATAAATGCGTGATTTAATATTTAATTACTTTAACAAATCGAGTGAGCCTAGGTTAAGCGCAATCAAAGTGGGCTAAGCTTTTATCATAAAATGCACGCTTGTTCATTTGCCGGGATCGACAACTCATGATTGAGACTTCTTTTACGCATATCAAGTGCTAAAATTTTAGTTAAAGATATAGCCGAGTCTTAAACCTTTACTTGAAGTTGCAAATTATTTGCAATCGAATGAGTAATCTAAGATTGCCGCGTGGGCAATGGCAATTTCCTGCAGAAAATGATAGACGCGAATCATTGATTGTGCTTATATATATCGGAAAAAGGAAGAAGAAAAAGAAGATTTGAGGTTCAATTGCATCGATTAGAAAAGACCCATGGCCTAATTGTAAGGGATTGTACATGAATAGGTGAATGTGTCGGTTTTTAACCCCTTTTTTTAACTTTGTAATAAGTCCAAACGTGTTTGCCTCGCGCCTATCACGTTGATTCACATGGCTGCCGCCCATCCATTCCACTCAAGATTTTCACAAACGAGATGTGCCAATCAGTGGCTGAAAGCGAAAGCGCCATTGCCCCATTTCCTGATCTTCTCGTTTCCACATCACCTGGTTAAAGAGCGCGTCGCCTGTCCACTGCCCCACCACCACCGTCGCAGTTTCTTTCTTTATTTTTTCAATTTCCATTCAATTTGTATTTTCCTATCTGTAGCTATGTAAATTTCACCGAAGAAAAAAAATAAATAAATAGAAAGAGGGAAAAATAAAATTTAATAAAAGGGGGGAATTGAAATAATTGGAATCACCCACCGACTCGCGAGAGCCAGCCGAGTCGCATTTGCTAGTACACGACGCCGCCCCTGAGTGGACGTCGCAGAGGCGGCCTGGGCTGCGCTCCGGTGCGGTCGCGCCCCGCGCTCGCCCGCTGCGCCCGCGCCAGTTGCTCGCCGACATCTAACGGTCAACGACGACGCCGCCCCCGGGAATCCCTCCCGTACTCCCTCGCTGCTTTCGCCAGAATCGTGCGGCCCGATGCGCCCCTGCATTGCCCCCGGTCTGCCGATTTGATTTCAGCCAATGCTAATAATATCAGACCGTAACTCCCGGAAAGGAGAAACGTGGCTGAGGAGAGGACGGTACGATCAAATCTCGAAGTCCGATTGCCAAGGAGACCGGGGCTGTACCGCCCTCGCCTTATAACCGAAACATGTATCAGTACCAAAAAAAAAAAAGTAACATCAGAGATCAAAGAGGATAAGAGAATTTACCCCAAAAAAAAAAAAAAGGAGAAGAGGAAAAAAAATCTAAAAATAACCATAAATAAAGAGCAATTGGTTGCACGTCGACATAATATTAATAATTTATTTTCCTTATAAATGGTTTGAATGAGATAGCAGTCTATTTCACTTGACATATTCTTGGTGATTTGCCGTTTGAAAAAGTTGCAACTTTAATAAGTATTGTACTAGGTAATTGTTTGTCTGTTGCTTGGACTGTGACTATAGGCTTGTCAATTTGGAACCTTTGCGATTCTAGTAGATGATATTTATGACCCAAATTGGACGTTATTGGTTGATGAGAGACATAATTGCCACAATGGATAGTTGTGCCTCGTCCTTGTTCCCATCTTTTTAATTCATAAAAACAAAACAAGCATCTTTTCGAGAAGCATGGTATTTCGATGAGCATATCTCGTTGGGTTCAAATTATTTAACATTTCCAATTACGTGAGATCTAAACAAAGGAAAATGAAGAAGGATGGATAAAAAAAAAATGGAATGTATTTAAATTTGTCATTCAAATGAGGGATTCCGAAGATGAAATTATGTGTAGCATAGGGAAGGGAACATGGCCAGAAATTTTGTTATAGCAGCCCTTTATGTAGAGCTTGGTCTTTTACATGTCCTTGTCTTGTATTAAATAGTTCTCTGATAGGTTTTGGTAGCTCAAAATTTAGTTGTGATTGCCAAATTCCATGGATTGGAATGTGCAGTTGGGAGTTCTCCGTTATTCCCCAATAAAAAGGGTGATAAATACCATTATGCTAACATCCCTACGAGAAAACCTTACGGGCAAAGTGAAAGTTATATGCGACGAAACATCTCTAGTGGTGAATAATGCAACACGACAAAGTTGTCGAAATTCTCGAGGCAATCAAGCATGTCCATTTTGCCAATTTGGTTGGTTCTCGATGTCTTGACTATATAAGACCATAGTGTAGCTAGGGCTACATGTTTTACTGCATCCTTTGACTCGGTTGTTGGCATCGACCAACATGCATCTACGACCGGAGGTCTCCAAAGTCCGTGGAAGTAAACACGTAATATAGCAGAAAAAACTAGATTTTTCCTTGGATTACACTCCTGTCCGGCATGTCGAGCGCAGTGCTAAGAAATTCATAACTTTTGAAGCAAACCCATCAGGGGAATTTAATCTCCATGTTAAATTAATTGAGGCGATGAAGAGTAAAACGCAAGGAAGCGCTGGAAATTAACGCGACGTGTGAATGTCTGACCGGTCAATTCCGTTATCTTTGGACACTTGCTTCGAGCTTTTGGCAGGATGATTGTGTATGAAGATACCTCTTATTCCTACGAACGAATCAATGTACGAGAGCAAATATACTTCGGCAATAATGCCTTATACCGAATCGATCCAGTAAGATACGTGTCACGGTGTCAGTCGACGGAAACATAGGAAATTCTTGGATGCTTCTAGGCCGGACAAATCAGCAAATGGAATGGTTTGTCTCTAACTTGGAAAATTATCCAAAAAATTATAAATCTATTACACTTTTACCAATTCAATCATAAATCTTTTAATTTTGCCAATTAAATTTTGGTACTTTTCACTTGTTCTCAATTAAAAATGAAAAAGAAAAAAAGGAAAAAGAATAGAAAAATTTTAAAATTAATTTTTTGCAAAAATATGAAAATATTATTTAAAATATCAACATCGGTGTTAGCGCCATGTCTAAGATGACCGATGTTCGCATCAACAATTTATTGCCAAAATTGATCAAATCAACTCAATTTGCAAAAAAAAAAAAAAATTTATAATTCAATTAGTAAAATTAAGCATAATAAGTTTAAAACTTTTTGAGCAATTTTTCCACTCTAACTTGGTCTGTGTTACTATAGAAATCAGGCGATGATCAAACATTCTCCACACCTCGATTCCGGAGCAGTCTCTCCGCAAGATAATATGCAAACGTGGAAGTCGAAGTGAGAGGACGTTTGGGATTTGATGACATACCACACGTCGCACGAGCATCGTAAGTGCGTTAATTCTCTGTTGGGATTCATTTTCAGAAAAAATCGAGAGTACTATTATAGTTAAAGATCGATTAGTACAGAACATGAAGAATTCCCAATGATTTGGTCGATGGGTCTTTCCATGGACATAAAATTCATGGAAAGAAAAGGGGTCAAATGGATCGCATCGACCCAACAACGGAAGACCGCTTTTGTCGCGCACCGAGAAAGGAAGAAGAAAGAAAAACCAATGCAATCCACGAAAAAACCTAAGTAAATGCAGCATGTACGTACGCTCGTAGAAGCCTAGTTGATTCAATTCATATCGGAGCTTATAGCTTTACCTTGGACTCCGCTCCCATCGAGCCAAGCGAAACCAACAAGAAGGACGGACGGACGACAGGCTACAAAATAAACTAAACACAACGCCAAGTTCGACGACGACGGATCGCCAGTTGTCTCTCTCGTTTCACCATTTCCCGGTCGCGAGCACGCTAAGATCAAGAAGCGCCGAGTCCGAAGAGATCCTCCTCGCTAATCATCTGATCAATCATATACGAGAAGATCTACCGCCATATCCTAGAAAGAAAGCCCCTCGATCCGAGGGCGAACCGGGAAACCCGCGCCCGTCCGACTGTTAGCTGCGTACAAATTTCCAAATCACGGACGGGGGGAGGGGGCAGACGCCCGGCATCGACACGAGTCAAGCGGGACAAGCCAAGTAGCTAACCCAAGTTGACAATAATGGAGCTCCTGTCTTTTTCCTTTTCCTTTTCCTTTTTTTTTGGGTGGGGCGCTAAAGGGCAATAATGAAGCTCGAAATATGGACTTATTAGTGACGAAATTTGGAAATTTGCGAAGAGAAATTAAATGTGAAAAAAGGAAGGAACGGGGCCAAGTCTAACACGACATTGAAGCTTTTTTCCGTTGCTGGCGAGGGCAACATGGGGACCTTGGGGTCTGCAAGTCTTGCAGCAAAACAAGCGCCTCAGCTCGAACTTTGATGGACGGGGGTGGGGAGGCAGATTTATCGAAGTGGGTGGGGAGGTGGGATTAGAAAAATTCATCCCCCCGAAGCGTCCGTACGCCAAGATAATTTTTTCTTCTCCTCGCGCGGGCCGGTCTGTCACCGCCAGCGTCTTTTCGAAGCGAGAGATGCGCTCTCTCTCTCTCTCTCTCTCTTTCTCTCCCTCTCTCGCACGCTCGCTCACACGCGTACGCATGCACGCACGTCCGTTGATGCTAATCATCGTCGTTGCACCTATAATAAAGATAAACGATTTCATATTCCATCTAAATTTCACCTTATACCTAGAATCTACTAATCAAGATAGACTCTTTAATTTTCGGAACTTGAAACCTAATATATCACAGATTCTAAAATTGATTCAAAGATCTATCCAAATTCCTCTCATATTCTTAATTAAATTATTGTAGTAAATCATTACTTTAATGACCACGACTATAACTCATATTTATACAACGAATATTATCAAATATTAATAAAATAAAAGTCACAGTGATTAACATTGTTAGAAATTGAAGTTCAGACTAATGGTTTCAGATTATGTACTTATCATTAGATGTCATCGAATGATGCAAGATCACATAGAGACATAAATGAAGATAAAACAAAAAAACTTATTTTAGGTTTTAGGTTTCCACCCATTGAAATAAATTTTCTAATTTTTGAAATCCGGAACCTGCCTTGCATATCCTAAAACCTGATATTGGATCAATTCCTATCGATCTGGTTCTCAAGTTTTCGGCTGTACCCTAAAATCATGCTCACCCCTGATCTCTATAAGTCACAAGTCATGCCTAGATTTTACTAAGCGTGCATCAACCCTTTTTCCCTTTTTGATCAGTTGACCATTCAAAAGTGTCAATTCAAAAATGTTCTTTGGTTCGAACTAAGCATTCCATGGATTAGCACATTTATTTATAATTTAAATAGTGAATGGTCAAGATAAATAATTTTGTACAGGCGTTAATTCAAAAATATCCCCAAACAACTACATAACTCTAGAGAAATCCTCTCTAGAGTGTAAGTTTGGTGCCGCTCGCTTGTATATTTTGGTTAAAGCTCAATACGATTACCTTTTACCCAAAAAAAAGAAAAAGAAAACTCTAGAGAAATCCTCTCTCGCATTGTGGCTTCAAGGCCATCCCTAGACAATCCCGATACGACCGGCACTGATGCGTGGTTTGCTGCCATGCATTGCTACGTCGGAGTGCATGCTCGGTAGCTAGATAATTTGTGAACTTCCTATTTTCGGTCTATGTCATGGTCGTCGTATATGCAATTTGAAGAAGGCAAAACATTAAGTAGCATATCTCTATTTAATTAAATAGTCCTCGTGAATCATAGCAGGAGTCAAAGACCCCGAAGTCGTGCCGAAATGACTCTAATCGTGTCTGCTCGTGTACTCCGTTCAATGGACAGACACTATAGTGCGTGACTTATATTTATTAAAACGTCACTGAGATTATGTTTGGGTTTGAATTTTAAAATGAACCTGGTTTTTAGGGTCCTGTCCATGCCGCCTCCCCCTAGTGGGCACGACCCCATTTAATATATGATTTATTGACTATGCTTATGTATCTAGTCTCGAATAAGAAAATAGTTTGGACTGAGATTTGGAAAGAGATGAAGGATTCGACCGCTTGTAAAATACTTGGACGTGGGTACAGCTGACATGGGTCTTGCCGAGTGCATTTGGGAACTGCTTTCCAAGGTGCTTTGGGGGCTAAAAGCCTTTGGGCCAAAATGAGGTGTTTGGGAACTACTTTCCAAGGGGCATTAAGGCAAAGCTAGCATTTGCAAGGCTGAAAGCCCAAGGCAAGTCCTAGGCTGCCTTGGGCTTTCAGCATTCTCGGAATGCCTCATATTACTGTTCATGTTACTGTTCATCTTCTTCTCCGGTGGCGTGGCTGATCAAAGATGAGCTCGAGAGGTCGGTGAGGTCATGGCTGAGGTTGGCAAGATCGCGGCGACCGTCACTAGCTAGTCGCAGCGACTGCCCACGAGTCCCGGCAACCGACCGTGAGTCGCGTCACCACGACCCAGCTCTAGGTCGCGCGACCTCAAGCGTGACCCAGATCTAGGTCGCTGGAGGTCGCTCAACCCAAATCTAGGTCGCCGAAGGTCGCGCGACCTCTCAGCGACCGGCATAACCCAAATCTGGTCGTCGAGAGGTCGCGTGACCTCAGGCGCGACCCAGATCTGGGTCGCCGGAGGTTGTGTGACCTCACGACAACCAGTGCGACCCAGATCTGGTCGCCGTGAGGTCGTGTGACCTCCAACAACCAAATTTGGTCGTGGCGAGGTCACGCAACCTTAGGAGTGACCTAGATCTGGTCGTCGCGTGACCTTCGACAACTAGATTTGGGTCACGCCGATCGCCACGAGGTCGCCCGACCCTAGGTGGCCCTCACCAGTCGTCTCCGGGGGCTGCCTGAGGCTGCTTGCCTCGTCGGCGAACTCTTTTATTATTTTTGATAATTTTTTTCTTTTTTTTATTAATCACCAAAGTCCTTTGTAAATGTAATCTTTCCAAACTATATTTTACTCAAAGGTACTTCACAATGGACTTTCAAAGTACAATTTACCAAAAATAGTTTGTATTGTGAAAAACCCTTTTAACTCAAAGACCTTTGTATTTTCTCAAAGGCTTTCCCCAAAAGTCTTCCCAAACGCACCTGGTGTGTTCCTCATTAATTCGATTTCATCGGTAAGCTTTAGCTAAGGCAGTCCAATGGCATTGGATCAGATCAAGTTGAAAATGATCAAATTCAAATCGATCAATTTAAGTCATTTTCATTGATTTATATATAATATAAATTTAGTAACTTATACTCAAGTCAGTCAAATCCATATTAATCCATTCGGCAATGTTTAGATAATCTATATATGACCCATCTCATCATATATATTTTCAACCCATTTTGATACCTCTCGCTTTAGCAAGATAGAATTCGGTCTATTAGACTTCAAAACTCTTTATTTCCTTTTGATAATTAAATTGCGTGGAAATGTTATCCATAACAGCAAATATGAAATGTCCACTTCTGAATCTGTAGATTTGAGTGCTCTCGTCATTTCAATTTATTTATTTATTTATTTATAGTCAATGAAACGACATGAAGTCGATACGCAAACGATCTTTTTCATTTTTAATGAACATGGGCGAAATTATGGTCACCATTTAAGATGCATGTCACGTGTCGAGAAGGAGGCCGCTAGTTTTCCTATTCTTGATGGGCGGAGAAAACTTATTACGTATAAAAAAAGAAACTCAAGCGACCACATGTGAATTTGGCATCAGCTTGTCGGGAGTCAAACTGAGTCTCGAATGAAGAACTTATGGACTCAGTTGTGACATGATAGGCCCAGTTCTTTCTGAGCCCATCTTCAACACGGATCATTAAAAGACCAGACCATATTCAACCGGGCCATGGTATGTCCTTGGGAAATGTTTGTGTTTTGGCAGGCCTGCTCGAAAGTTTAAGGGAAGTAGAAATGAGATTGAAATCGAATGGAGTATAGGATCCTTTAATTCCCGTGTTTTGTTTTTGATTGAGGTCGAGATGTGAGAATGCAAGAGAAATGACATAAAATTATATGTCACCACCGCTTTTAGAAAATGTATCGAAAAGAAAATAGTCGGAACACTGATAAATTATCATCTTCAGGTGCCTTATATACCAAGAGAGGAATGTGCACACTTGTTCTCTATGAGCACATGAGCCGGGTTTTACGCACCTAGACAAATCCACCCCTCAAGCAATCTCAGGCATTCCTCTTTTCGATTAAGATGAGCTGTCGTCCCCTCCACAACATTTCCAATCTTAATGCCATAAATAGAATGAGCGAAAGGATTTTAATTTTGTTCACATAGCATATATATAAAATTATTATGTGAACATTAATATAAGCCTCGAAAGTTGCTTAAAAATTAAAATTCTTGTATAGCATTGCCTCATTGGATTATATTAATTGGTGTCTCGTGCCTCATAAAAATAAGTAAATAAAGAAAATTTAATTTTACTATTTTTCTAAAAAATAAAATAAAATGTGTGTCATTATTGAAAAACTGTGGAAGGGTGTCCTAATTTAAGATCCTTATTTTACAGGATAAAAGCTACAAAAAATCCAAAATTTTTCCAATTATGACACATTTACTTTAAACTTTTTTTTTTTTTTTTTTTGGTAAAGAAAAACATTTACTTCAAACTTATTTATATAACACATTTACTCCAAATTTGTATACCAAAAATTTCAAACTTGTATCTGTATAATATATTTATCCAGAAAATTTGGTGGGTAAAAGCTTAGGATAAATATAAAATTTGGGATTTTCAATAGCTTTTTCCCTATTTTATATGTTTCGTCGAATTAATACGTTCCGCTCACTTGTTGCCAGCTCAGCTGTAGCCTGTCGGTAAGAGAAACAGGGGAGCGCCAGCTCAGCGAACGTGCGCCGGAGAGCACCATCCATCCATCCAACCAACCGGAAGAGCCGCCACCGGGCAAAGCAAGGCAAAGCAATGCAATCATTTTCGCTTCTCAGGTCCGCCATCTCTCGCCCGCCGAAAGCCCGAACTCACTGAGTCAAATCCCTCCGCGTCGCCCGACTCAACTCGCTCCCTTCCCTTCCATTCTCTCCCTCCCTCAATCCCATGGCTAACCGGTACAAATCGGAGCTGCGAGTCCGGATCGACGAGCCCCCGCCCCCGAAATTCGACGCCGCCGCCGACGACGACGATTCCCCGGGATCGCGCGGGATCGACGGGGACGACGGCGGCGGCGAGGGGGAGCACAGCGTGCGGTTCAAGCCGTCGGCGAACAACGTGACGGAGGACCAGGAGCCGTTCATGGGGTTCAAGGTCCGGCGGAAGGCCTCGCTCCACCGGGACTACAAGGGCGACTACCTCGACGTGCTGTCGCACCCGTTCCTGATGAAGATTCTGCAGAAGCAAGGTCAGCTCTCCCCGTCGCCGTCGCCGCGGTCGTTCGATTGTTTTGCGTCCCCTTGATTTTTGGAATCGATTAGCTGTGGCGGCTGGATAGCATTTTTAGATTCGTGGATTGGAGTTTGGTGCGTGATTTGAGTTTGGAGGTGAATTGATGAGGTCGATGTTGTCGAATCGCGGCTCGCTGAAAGTCGGGCGGTGGTGTCGTTGGTCTATGGTTCTGGCGTGTTATTGTGCTGCTCTCGGGATGTCGGTAGTGAGGTCGGATAGGCGAGTTTGTGCATTAATCATTGCTATCGGCTGATCGAAATTTTTCTGGCGAAACAAGTGAGAAGTGGCTCTTGGAGGAGTTTGTTGAATGCAGAATTGAGTGCTTGAGAGAGCGACCATAGCTGTATTCATGTTTCATGCGAATTTCCAAAACTGTAGTTTGAAATGGTGAGGTTTCTCTCAGGATGTCGGTAGTGTGGGTTTGGATAGGCGATTTTTTGCCTTAATTGTTGCTATCTGGTGGTCGAGTTTTTCTGGCAGAACAAGTGAGGAGTGGCTCTCAAGGGAGTATGTCAAACGCGAAATGGAGTTTTCAAGAGAGGGACGATAGCTGTGTTCGTGTTCGTGCAAATTACAAGCCTGTAGTCTGAAATGGCGAGGTTTCTCATTGAAACCACACCTAAACTCAAAAGTTCGTTCGACATTGACTGAAGTTTTTTGATGGTTTGCTCTGAAAAGGGTCCATGCGATAATTCACAGCACATCACCTATTCCTGTAGTTGATTAGTAATGGCATTTATTAAAATTGTTACTTTAGCAAGCATACGTAGTATTGGGGACCATATGACGAAAACAAAGATGAAAATCATTTTAATGTCCTGCCGTGGACTGAAAAATTAAAACGTACTTTCAAGAAGTATCTTGTAGCAATCACCTGAGTCTGTAAAAACTCGAGCCACTGTTCTTCCTTCTGCTGCTTAATGACTTCCTTTGATGTTAATCTTCGAAGAGATCTTCGAAGATTATTGCCTTTTCTGCACAACCTGGAATAGCTCTTTCTCATTCTTTGTTTTCCTATCCAAAACAGGAATGTTAACTACATATAAGACCCAATTGGTTAGGAAACTTGCTCTTTCCTTATATTTCTCTTGCAGGATTAACATCCATGAAGTCTCATGTTGGCTAGAAATCAAGACATACTTGACATCTAGGAATGTAGCATGAAAATCGCATTTATGATGCTACTGTGTACTATTCATTTGTTTTCTTGGCCTTTTGTTGTTAGTGTGCCTAATGATTTTTTATTACAATAATCGATAAGCTGAGTGAACAGGCTTAGAAGTAATTTTTCTAATTTAACTTCCAGGAAGATACTAAACTAGGCTGTTTGTGACGTTGTTAAAGTAGAGCTTAGTTGATCCATGGTGTTTCATATGTTTTCATCCTCTGGGGGGCCCATGGACAGTTTGCTTTTGTGTTAATTTTGTAGTGTTCACAGATTTCTCAGTTCATTTCTTTGTTAATCTTCTCTTTTTCCAGGTGATAAGCAAGTGCTATTTGCTGATAAAGTTTTGAAGTTCACTGGCTCGGGGAAAATGAAACGACGTATTCTTTTGATCACCGACTTTGCCTTATACATAGTTGACCCTGAAACTGATGCCCTCAAACGGCGGATAGCCCTGGCAGCTGTGGAGAAAATGTGCTTGAGTGAACTGAGTGATAACTTCTTTGCGGTTATAGTTCCCACAGAATATGATTTACTCATGGCTAGTACACGGAAAACAGAAATTGTTACTGTGTTAGTTGAAGCCACAAAGAGCGCATCTGACTATGAACTTGAAGTGAATTTTTCCAATAGGTCAGCATTACTCTCTCTCTCTCTCTCTCTCTCTGTCTCTGTGCACACACTCTTGAGTTATACTGGACAGCTAGAATTTTAATTGGAATACTAGCTATTTGTTGCACCACTTCCACAAAGAATTATATCAGACAGGCAGTCAGCCTTGGGACATGGCGTGCCTCAAAGTCCTGATGGTTCAGCTGGATTAGGAATCTGATGGGCTCAAATCTTGCTATGCTTTTAAGTACTGTCTAGTTTATATATTCAGATATTTTATCCTATTCAATCTGAATATATAAAATAATCGGCTTAACACGTTTTGCAATCATGAATGGTTCTTAGGTCAATGTCCTCTTGCTTCAGCTACTTAGGCCTAAGCCATTAATTTATAATGTACTTCTGTTTCTGTAAATTTTTCATATGGTGAACAGTCGCTTCTTTACGTTTCAAAAGCATATAGCAAAGAGTTTTAGTGAAGATAGAATGTTGGATGGTCTTTCTACTTGTAATATGCATATTAATGTAAAGTTTGTGGAAGCAAAGGAACTGTTGGCTGTGTGGGTCATAATACTAGTAGCAGTTTGGAATGAACTCAACACAGGGTGTTTAATTTTGTCCAGGTTTGAGTACAATGCAGCTGCCGAACTGGTGAAAGAAGTTCAATTTGCGGAAGTTGAAGGTATGTGGTTAAGTTATTGAGCACTTGGCTGGTCCCAATGTCTTAACTTTTCTTTTATCTGTGCTGTTTTTTGCGTGCTCAAAAGTGTCCTGGTGTGTGATTTTCAGGTGGCGTTAAGACAAAAATCACGAGGAAGTAGACTGCATTTGATTCTTTGCACCTATTTACCCACATCCTGCGAATGATCGATGATTTTTGGGCCTAGGCAATAGTTCACACGTCGCCAAACTGTCTGCATATGATTTTGGCTTGATGTGAGTGGTGGCTTTCGCTGGAGAGCGGGAAATGGGTAGATAACAACGTTGTTTTCAAATTGTAAACCAGCAAATCATCCATGTATACATGTAACTTTGTCGATTAGTTGAGGATGTCGAAAGGAGAGTCAGGCATTGTACAATACGTACTTTTTAGCTCTTAGGTTTTTGCGGAAGTGGTCTCAAGTGGAAAACGACTAGGGTCCACAAGGCCCTGATATTCTTGTGCTTCTATTTGTGTAAGTTCTGCTCTCCAACATTGCTTTTTAGGACTAGAGTGTGATTTGAAATGGAGGGGATCGGTCGTTTATAACTTTCACCAACAATTGACAAAATTCTTGATAACTGCCCTAGAACTACAAGTGTGACAGGATCCTGTAAACACGAGTCGTTTTTTTCCGGGCGAAAGTCGGAAAACGTAATGACTTTCATGTCTCCAAGAGTCGTAAGTTTTTGAAGAGCTTGTGGCGTACTCTTCTTCAATGACAGTTGTATGAAAGTAACGAGAAGTCTTCGCTAGTTACCTCCCAATCCACGGCAAAGACTGAAAAGTCAAACGTCTCCATCCAATATGACAGCTCTCAAACGGCAGCGATTTAGCTAATCTTAGTTGTCTCTTACGTGAAAGATGTCTAAAAAGTCTTAAATCTATTATATTTTTATCAATTCAATTTTAAATATATTGCACTTTTACTTGGCTGACGCTTGTCTAGGCTACCTTGAACTTGGTGAGGGTTGGTCTCGCCAAATCTAACCTGAGCAAGGCTGACCCTGGTTGGGCTGTCCCTAGGTGAGGGCTCCCTCGTTGGGGGTCGCCCTTGCCTGATCGGGCCTCGTCTGTGGTGGGCAAGGTCAGCTGTCTAGTTGCGGCCAGTGACTGGCCGTTGCTTGTGGTTGGCCACCGGCAAAAGGAATAGAAAAAGCCAAAATGAAAAGAAAGAAATAAAAAAGAAAATAAAATCAATAAAATAAAATAAAATTCAAAAAAGTATGAGAATATTATCAAAAATTGTCTATGTTAGTGTCAGTGGTTTTATGCGGCACCGCCGGCGTCTACATTAGCATTTTCCGGTTAAAATTAGTCGAATGAACTCAATTGGCAAGAAGTAAAAGATTTAAGACTAAATTGACAAAATTAAAAAGATTTATGATTGAATTGACAAAATTACAGTGAGTTTAGGACTTTTTGGATAATTTTCCCTTCACACAACGAATGTCTCAGTAGCCACTCATTCTCATTGCAGATTCGAGCAACCACCGTCGAGTCCAATTGCACGGGAACCATATTCTAACAGATGAACACAATTGCGAGGATCAGATCCTATCTTACAAAATAAACTACTGTGCAAAATGAAGCATGTAATGGAATGTCACAAAAATGGGGAAACGAAAGCTACAACGACAACCTGTGGAAAAAGCTAATAAATGTCACTGTGAGGCAGCAGCAGGAGCTCCTGCTTGAGACTGTGAAGCCGAGGAATCTGCTTGGGACTGCATAGCCGAAGACATCGCAATTTCAGATTGTTGCAGCATAGAAGATTGTCCCATTTCAGCTACTGCGGCCGTCGCGGCAGGTGAAGTGGACCCCTCCGATCTATTCTCCGAGGACGGCCGGTTTGCGGAACTTCCTTGCCGTATGTCCTCCAGCAGCTTTACTACCTCTGGCATCTTGGGTCTCTGCTCAGGCCTCTTGACCGCACAGGCCATACCCACCTTCAACATCTCCACCATTTCTTCCTCTATGTTGGGAAACCTCAAAAGCTGCACGTCAAAGACTTCGGCGGTCCACTCCTCCCGAACCACGGATTGCACCCACCGAACCAAGTGGATCGACTCGTTTCCGTTGGTCGAATGGAGTGGCGATTTCCCTGTGAGGAGCTCGAGCAACAGAACCCCGAAACTATAGACATCGGATGCTTGAAACACCTTCCTTGTGTCTATTACTTCGGGAGCACGGTAGCCTGCAGCCCTTGTGGATGTAGGTGGGATGGGGTTTATTATTGTTGCTAGACCGATGTCCGAAATACAACCGTAACCTTGCTCATTAAGGAAAACATTCGATGCCTTCAAGTTTCCATGGATAAATTTCCCACTGTTTTGCGCGTGGACATAAGCGAGACCTCTGGCCGCGCCGATTGCAATCTGCATTCTGATGTCCCAGCCCATAAGGATTCTCTTTTCCCCTCCCCTACCTGCATAACGATTCGAAACAGTGGAAATGAGGAGACATAGAACTAATCCTCTCTAAGCACCTCAAAATAAAATGTAGACAGGATTGGCGATTCAGTATTCAGTTGCCATTGTAAGAATTCATTTCAGATACTTGACATTTAATAAGAAAGCATCTTGGTATTGGTGCAAAGATAATATTGCAGATTACGACCTATATAGTCCACAAATACCAAGTGTTTAAGTTAATCTTTGCACCTGAGGAAACCCCTTTTTCCTTTAACTAAGAATGTTGAAAACAAACACTTACTATTGCACTTGATATGCGAGTAATGTTTTAGCAAAAACCATCTGGAGTCTATTACAGATTGGAGACACTTCGACAACAGAGTGATAGCAGTAAACAAGATACGGCATTATTCAAGGACACGAAAAGTAGTGATGAGATTACCGTGTAATACAGAGGACACGCTCCCTTCACTGTAGTAATCATATATCAGCAGCTTCTCTTCCTTTGAACAGTAATAACCCCTGAGAGTAGCGATGTTCTCGTGCCTCATTTGGCCAACCGCCTGCATCTGCTGCTCGAACTCCCTTCGAGCCACAACAATATCCTTCAATCTCTTGACTACTACGATAGTCGCATCCTCTAAAGCTGCCTTATACGTTGTCCCAAACGTGCCTTTCCCAAGCACCTCAGCAGATGCCCTTAACAGGTCATCCAGGTCAAATGCATAATTACAACCCTTAGTAAAAACAATCTTGTTATCCTTCTCTCCGCTTTCAGCTGCAGCCGCAGCCCCATTCTTTTTCAATGAGCCTTCTTTCTTTTGGGACTTTTTGGAGGACGTCTCCTTGTCTTTGTCAGGATTAGAGTAGCAAAAAATGATTACAAGAGCAGATAGTACGAAACCGAGCACACAACCGCCGAGTACAATACCTAGTAAAGCTGATTCGCTTAGTTTAGAGGATTTTTTTGTTGGCTGAGGATTGGGTGGCTCAACTGGGGAAATTGAAGGAGGAGCAATCTCTGATGAAAGATTATTTCCCGCGAATGCCGCACTTGAAAATCTTTGAAGTGATGGAGGCACCATTCCAGTGAGATGATTGTTGGCTAAATTTAGCCCTTGCAAACTAGGAATGTTGAGGTCAGGAATTTCACCTGAAAGCGAATTATTGGCCAGGTTCAAATCTGAAAGATGTGTAAGATTGGACATAGAAGATGGGATACCCCCGCTGAATCCATTATTCGATAAATCAAGTATTGCTAGGTTCTTCCAAGCAGAGAAATCCTGTGGCAGCGGACCTGAGAAGCTGTTGAACTGTAGATGCAGCTCTGTCAAATTACTGAGATTCGAAAAATCAGAAGGTAAAGGACCTGAGAAATTGTTTAGTCTGAGACTAATAATCTGAATTGCAGATAGGCGACTCAAAGTGTTGGGTGGTATAGGACCTCGGAATCCAACTCCAGGCAATCGAAGGGAAATCACTCTTGAAGAATCAGCATTACACCCCACTCCAGTCCATGATTGGCAAACAGAGGAGTCCTTGTTCCAATTGAGCTTGTGTGCATGAGGAATATTTTGAAGAAAATCCAGCAGAGCTTGCTTGTCTTCAACCAAGTCAGCAACAACACAACCGATAATTGCTTCTAACAAGAGAATTCCCACAAGTATGAACAATTGCCGACCCATGATTCCCCTCCGAAGCTGAAATACAACTTCCAGAAACTAATTTACAATCAACGATTGAACCTTTCCTGTCAAGTTTAGACCACGTTCTCGTAAATTTTCAGCATATACAAATTGCAATCACAATCACAAAGGCAGAAGTGAATGACCTGTGAACGAGTAGCAGAATTCGTACTTATCTCTCCAGACTTTTCTTTTTCAAGAAATGCATAGTTGATCATCTAGAAATGCTATAGCAGTCAATGACTTCTAAGACCAAAAAAGTTTCCATCCAAAGTCAGAAAAACTACAAGCGTGTAGAATCTGACTTTTTTGTCCGGTCATTAGTTTGAATCTTCTTCTAGATGCCAAGAATAAAGTAACGACTGAAAACTACAATTGACATGACGAACAGCTAGACCTGAAAAGATGCCTTCCTTTGGGTTTATCAAATTCTACAACTATAGCTTAAAGTAAAGCTTTAATTCTGACATACTTTTTAGCAGTATCATCAATAACAGAAAGCATAGTTCCTTGTATGTCATCGTACTACTGTGGAATGGGGTTGCCTAATGTAGCTTATCCAATCCAACAGTCGAAAACAAGAATTGGAAAACATTTATTTTCACATCAGAACAGGAGCAGAATTGCCAGAACAACAAACAGAGACAAACAACCAAAAATGAACTCAACCCAGAAACGAGTCAACAGGGATTTCGCAGAAAAGCAAGAGCTTCAGAAGAATTAACTCGTTCACTGAATCATCCAATCAAATTCCCATACCTAACATGAGGCTCTTCTCTCTCCGTCGTCTGTACTTTCTTTCTTTTTTATTTTGGCAAGAAGCAGAGAGAGAGAGAGAGAGAGAGAGAGAGAGAGGAGGAGGAGGAGGAGATGAAGCAAACGAAGAGTGAGCTGTTTGCTCCCTCCAAAAGAAGCATCACATGCGAGCCCGAACCATCGGGTGATTATAAAAGAGACTCAACCCGATAAAATATTGCGTATCTTCGTGCGCACGAACAGGAAGCTACATGTGGAGACAAGGAGAGGGGGTACGCCGGGGTTGAGGGGAAGAGAAAATGACGCATCTGCTCTTGGATTCGTGCGATTGCGTGCTCTCGAAAGGCCAAAAATTTATTGCTCGGAAGTAATCTCCCGGCATCCATTCGAAAAAAAGAAGCGATTTTGAATGTTGGGTATTCAACTTTCCCCGATCCCGATCGCTTTCCTAGAGGTTTCCCAGTAAAACTCAACTACTCCCGAGCCTCCCACGTTTGAATAATCTATCAAGATCGTGCAGCGGTGCGGGCGGCGAAGCTATCGTCATGGAATTTCATTATTAAGTGCTTTGGTGGACGGATCTACCATCATCAGCGATGGAGACTTTCGAAAATGCTTCGGTGGGATAAAACAAATTGCGGATCGACGCGGTGGTGGCGTTATCTTTTACGGGGCGCTGAAATTCAAAGCACTGCTCTGCTCTTCTCCTCTTGGGAATTAGGTGGGGTTAGTTGTGTGGCTTGAATTAGTTGGTCCGCCTCCACGCTGTTTCGGTTGGCCGTTCATGTGACCCGACCCCATTCGACAGCACGACCCTCGGTATCTCTTCCTCGGATGCGCACGGTGTCCGATTCAAATCGATCTGAGGGTGATCCGTTGAGGATTTGTTTTTGCCGAAGTAGATTACTATCGTTGACTTTGTGTCCCAGAAGAACAGAGAGTTTTGAAGTCGAATTTCAAAACCCAATTGCTGCAAGAAAAAACAGATAGGTTTGGGAGTCGTATTTCAAACCCCAATTACTGCAAAAGTAGACACAACGGTGAGATGCAATTCCGAGCAACACCCTCGAGGACCCCACAATCTTATGCTCGAGATCGACATATCTTAGGTGGTTGCTATTGCCGTTGTTATCAGCAACAGCTTTTATTATATACAACAATCAACTTGCACATGTCTTGCTTGGAGAATAAGCACTCAACTCTGTTTTTCTTGAAATATTAAGCCATGTATAGGGATGTCAAAATGGGCGACAACCCATCTTTTAGCTCGTATTTATAGAAGTGGGTCATAAATTGATTATTTCAAACTTAAGATATGGCCATGATGAGTTTTGCAGGAGGACAAAAAAGAAAAGAAAAACCAAGCTAGATGTGGGTCTTGGAGGGAAAAAAAGCCCATTTTCAACCTATTTTCCATAGTAAAATAGCCCTCTCTTCTTTGATAAAAGGAGAAAAGGTGAAGCCTGCATTTGATGGTGCCCCTCCATCATCAATGGCGGTGCCATCTTCCACTTTAGCAAGTCCGCCCTAGACAGGCTCACCGAAAGTCTTTGTTAGTTTTGGAGTCATATTTCAAACCCCAATTATTGCAAAAGTAGAAACAACCATAATGTGATGCAATTCCGAGCAATGCCCTCACGGACCCTACAATCTTCTGCTCGAGTTCGACATATCTTAACTAGTCATTGTTGCCATTGTTATCAATAACGGCTTTTGAGATGTAAAACGATCAACTTGTGCATCTCTTTTTGGAGAATAAGCACTCGATTTCAACCCCAAGGTTGTCAAAATGGGTCACAAAACCCATCCTTCAGCTCGTATTTGTAAATATGGATCATAAATGGATTATTTCTAACTTAAGATATGACTATAATGAGTTTCATAGGGGAAAAAAATTCCAAGTAGATGTAGGTCTTGGATAGAAAAAAAACCCATTTTCAATCCATTTCCCACGGTAAAATAGCTCTCTCTTCTTTGACAAAAGGAGAAAGGGCGAAGACCATGACCGATAGTGCCCTCTACCGTTGGTGGCGGCACCACCTTCCACCTTAGCGAGCCGGACCTTGATAGGCTCATCGAAAGTCTGTCCATATTCTCTAGCAAGGTCTGCCCGAGAAGGTCTCCATGCCTTTGGACCTCGCTAGGACAGAGTCTAGGGCTTGTACATTCCACAAAGGGTGGATCAATGTCAACAAGGAGATGAAGGGGTCTTGATGAAGGGGTCTTCATCGGCTTAGTTCCACTTGAATGTGAATCCGGACCTCGACTCTCGGCTTGTGTTCCAAATCAATTGAGAGCCTAAGCGTAGCCCCTATGCGTTCTAAATGTTGGGTAACGTTAGAAACCCTTCTTCACATGTAACCTTAGTCTATGTAGCATGGACACTCTCCGGAAGCCTTCGTGTCGTGTCCAACACTCCAACACGTCCCGACATGCTCCAATACGCGGTCAACGAATGTCGAAAAATCCGACACGTGGTTAACTCTCTCTGACACGTTCTGACATGTGAGTTCAGAATTTCGACACGCGATTCAGACATGCACGGGGTCAATTTTAAAAATTTCTAATACTTGAGGGGTCAAAATATAAATATACACAAAAGAAGTAATAAAAGAAGTAATAAAATTGCTATAAATATACACACACAGGGTCAATTTTTTTTTTTTTTTTCAGTTTTGTTTTTTTAATTGTTTTAGTTTTTTTAAAAGTCTTTTACTAGGAAAGAAGTAATAAAAAATGCTATATATGATAAATAAATAAATTTAAAAATATCATTTCAGCATTTTTCTTTAAACAATGTTTTTTTCCTCTAAGTTTTATGTATTATTGTAACAAATTAAAATAATGAATGATATTATTTAATATTTTTCATGTAAATTAATTCTAGGCTATTATTATTATTATTATTATTATTATTATATAAAAATATATTTAATATATAACGTGTCGGAATGTGTCGAAATTATCTATTTTTAATAAATGACGTGTCGGCGTATCGTATCGTGTGGGTAATGGCCACGTGTCCACGTATCGGTCTTACATAAACCTTAGTGTTTGAGGTTAGTCTTTGATTCTTTCCGTTAGGGGGTGAAGGGATGTTCACTTGCACTTGGTGGAGGAAGGGCGGATGGCATCTCTATTTTTTCTTAATTTTCATTTCCCCACTATTCATATTGACTGCCCCATAGAAATAATAGTGCATCCCATTTTTGAAATAATGATAATGCAAAATCATATGTTTTAAATTCTTTTAGCAATGTAAAGGCGCAGCTATTTGGAAGCTTATATAATACCATACAAACTCCATGAATTGGTTAAGTTTATAATTTAGAATGGTTTGCACCGATTTGATGAGATTTGAACAAACATACGAACTTTAGTTCTTGACTTTCAATTTCTTCACATCAACAATCCAAATTCTCATACAAAATTTTCAGGTTTACAATCCTTCCGGAGCGTCGTCATCAAATATAAATAATCCCCTATACAGCAGTAGGTTAAGGGGAGGGAAGAGCAGTATTTTGCAATAAATAAAAAAACTTGTTGATGGAGTTTCAACAAAATCAGAGTGGCGCAGCGGAAGCGTGGTGGGCCCATAACCCACAGGTCCCAGGATCGAAACCTGGCTCTGATATCTTACTAGAGCAGCTTCCCAAAGTCGTCACCACTTTTTTCTCTCCGTACTTCTAAGCTCTCCACGACGCCGTTTTCCCCTAGGAAAGTATTCCGATCGGTCCACCAATGAAGTCGCGAAACGTGTCGGTCCCCGCGATATATCGCCTCGACAGAAGGGGTGAGAAAAAAAGAAAGAAAGAAAGAAGCATAAAAACGAAAAAAACAAAGGCCATCGATAATCCCCTTCTTCTCCATCTCGTTTATTCGAAGGAGAAAACCGAAAAAAAAAATGATAAGTTCGTGCGCGAAGAAGCGCAAGCAACAGAAAACCCTAACCCCCAAAATCTCGCGATAAATTACGCGAACGCCCGGAATCCCCGCGCGCCTTCCCCCCTCTTCTTCTCCATCTTCTCTCTGGCGAGAGAGCTCGAGAAACTCCTCCGTAAGCTCCTTCTCCCCCTCTTTAATTTCTCGCTCTGCGTTCCTTCTTCCTTTTTCTCAATTTTTCGTTCCCCCCCAATTTTCCCTCCAAGCTTCCGCCATGTCCGTTCGGAGAGCGAGCTCGCCGTTTGAACTTCGTTTCGTCCTCGACCGTCTCGGTTCCTCGGAGGGACTGCCGTTGCTCACTCCGCCGCCGCCGCGGAAGTCGCCGGTGGCCGGAATGGACCTCCATTCGAGGGAGGGAGCGATCGGTTCGGAGAAATGGAGGCGTCTTATGAGGATATGCGGCAAGCACTGAGCTGCGCGTGACTTGGAAGTTAGGGAGGGATTTTCGTTTCTCGTTTGCTTCCGATCCTTCGCGGATGTGAAGTTTCCTTGCGTTTTTCTTGAGAGTTGGTCGCTCGATATGTTTGAATTCGGTTCGTCCTGTTTATTCGCCGCGGGCTTGAAATCGCATTGCTTGTTCCTCGAGGTACTCGTGATTCGACGAATTGTCGCTCTGGTCCGGTCACTGCGATTGCCGCGTGAAGAACGAACTGATTTCCTTGTAACATTTCGTCTAAGTTTATCAAAATTGAGCATTTCTTATTTGCTGCTCATTGAAAGATCACCGTTTCACCTCTTATCCAGGTTAAATCGCCGACCCAAAGGAGAAGTTCTCTGCATCATAAGTAAGTTGGAATTTTTTTTATTTTTAATCTGCGTACCGTCTTCCAATGGTTCAGTTGCTTAGCTCTTCTTTGTTGATTTCTTAATGTGGACCTACGGTTGTACAAGAAAACTGTTTTTTCGAAATGTTTGATGACCGGGAATTAGTTCAATGAGATTGCTTCGTGTTTCATTTACTGACAGTGGTGCGGGAGAAAGATGTTTGCTGGGAGTATGCCGAGAAGTTGGATGGAAACAAGGTAAGATGCAAATTTTGCCTCAGGGTCTTGAACGGGGGCATCAGTAGGTTGAAACATCATCTTTCTCGACTTCCAAGTAAGGGCGTGAACCCGTGTAGCAAAGTAAGGGATGATGTCAGTGACAGAGTGAGATTGATAATTGCGTTGAAAGAGGATGTCAAGGAACCATCTAACTCTAAAAAGCCAAAGTTGGCGGTACCCGAAACTAAGCCTCCAGGGAGTATTTCGGCGAATAAAGTTTTTACGTCAGTGGATGTTTCGCCTCCAATGACGAAGGTCTTCTCTCCAGTCTCACCTATGGGTTCTTCTTGTTTAAGCAACCAAGAAAATGCGGAGAGAAGTATTGCTCTGTTCTTCTTTGAAAATAAGCTGGACTTTGGTGTGGCTCGATCTTCATCCTATCAGTTAATGATTGATGCTGTTGGAAAATGTGGTTCTGGATTTATCCCTCCGTCTGCAGATATGTTGAGAACGACTTGGTTGGGAAAGATCAAGTCTGAAATAAGTCTACAGTCCAAAGATACTGAGAAAGAGTGGTCAACCACAGGTTGCACTATCATTGCTGATACATGGACCGACAATAAGTCAAGAGCATTTATCAACTTTTTAGTTTCATCACCATCCAGAACCTTTTTCCACAAATCTGTTGATGCGTCCTCTTATTTTAGGAACATCAAATGCCTCACGGACTTGTTTGATTCTGTGATCCAAGATTTTGGCCCAGAAAATGTTGTGCAAATAATCATGGACAGTAGTTTAAATTACACTGGCGTGGCCAACCACATCATGCAGAACTATGGGACAATTTTTGTATCTCCCTGTGCTTCTCAATGTATGAATTTAATCCTGGAGGAATTTTCCAGGGTAGATTGGGTGAACAGATGCATCTTACAAGCACAGACTATCTCAAAGTTCATATACAACAGTGCGATGATGCTAGATCTCATGAAGAGGTTCACGGGGGGACACGAACTTATTAGGACGGGTATCACAAAGTCCATATCAAACTTCCTTTCATTGCAATCTATACAGAAGCAAAAGTCAAAACTGAAGCATATGTTCAACAGTCCTGAGTATTCTTTGAACTCATCATACTCGAATAAACCCCAAAGCATCTCTTGTATTTCCATAGTTGAGGATAATGAATTCTGGAGAGCTGTGGAAGAGAGCGTTGCCATTTCTGAGCCATTCCTTAAAGTGCTGAGAGAAGTTTCTGGAGGAAAACCAGCTGTGGGTTCAATATATGAGCTAATGACCAGGGCTAAGGAATCTATCCGGACGTACTTTATCATGGATGAAAACAAGTGCAAAGTTTTTCTAGATATAGTTGATAGAAAATGGAGGGATCAGCTACATTCACCTCTGCATTCTGCTGCTGCATTTTTAAACCCTAGCATCCAATACAATCCAGAAATCAAGTTTCTTGGATCTATAAAGGAAGACTTCTTTAAGGTTCTAGAGAAGTTGCTTCCAGCGCCTGACATGAGACGTGATATCACCAATCAGATCTTTACCTTCACAAGGGCAAAAGGAATGTTTGGCTGTAGCCTAGCCATGGAGGCAAGAGAGACAGTTGCACCTGGTGAGTATATTTTTCCCCCATTAGACAATACATTCTGTGCATTTAAGTGACTGAGACAGACGTCATGCCCAGTTATGTTATCCGACTCGGCCATGGTTCCTGTATATGTTGTCCCTGAAGATGATGACACATTTTTCTGAGAAATTCAAGCCCATTATTTTTCAAAAGAACGTCTTGAAGTGATCACTACATTACTTAGTGTGAAGCTGTTATATTATAATGTAGTTCTTTATTGTCAAACCTATGCATTAGCTGTGTTCACTGCTTTTATATTAGTAGAGATCTCTCCAATTATGCTTGCTGCCACATATTACTAATCCTGTCCTGAGAGATTGGAAGGGCAGCCTCTTTCTCACTACAGTATCCACCAGAACAACCTCACAAGAAATGTCGAGCAATTGAGTGTGAAAATCTGATGCGATAGATAAAATAATCATTCAGGAATCGATGTTCCACATTTGGCAGCATCTTTATTTTATTTCTTAACATTGAATTGGCATGCTATTTTCCTTTATGCTTTCTCCTGGGTTTTGCATTAATGAGTGGTGTGGTGACTTTTGCCTTCTTTATCGATATGGAATCCGTCAAACTCAAACAAATACGGGACTCAACATTATGGGCTTGATTTGCAGGACTTTGGTGGGAACAATATGGAGACTCTGCACCGGCACTACAGCGAGTCGCCATAAGGATCCTGAGCCAAGTCTGCAGCACTTTCACATTCGAGAGGAACTGGAGCGCGTTTCAGCAGATCCACTCAGAGAAGCGCAACAAGATTGACAAGGAAACAATGAACGACCTCATCTACATCAACTCCAATCTCAAATTAGCGAGGCAGATGAGATCTCCAGAGGCCGACCCGATTCAATTCGACGACATCGACATGACTTCAGAGTGGGTAGAAGAGAGTGAGAACCCGAGTCCGACTCAGTGGCTCGATCGGTTGAGTTCTGCTCTGGACGGAAACGATTTGAACACTAGACAGTTCAACACGTCGATCTTTAGTGCAAACGACCATATATTTGGATTGTGATATTGTGGCTGTCGTCAGTTTATTGTACATGTAATGTTCGTATGGTAGCTCTAGCTCTGTATCTTGTTCTAGATGGAGGACATTAGTTGACTTTGGCGTTAGTGCTCATAACTCAAGCTAAAACTAAAGCTCAAACTAAAATTAAATTTATCTCACGCTCAAAAGGATATTTGGAAAGACAAGCTCTGAATTTTTTTAACTTGGGAGCTAATACAAATGAGGGAGGAGGGCTATGCTCAATGGTGGTTATAAATCTCTCCTGGATCATGAGGTAAAGATTGCATTACCCAACCACTCGCATTTATTACAAAAATATATATTTAGAGTATAGCCTGCCTGCCTGTGAGAGTATCCTAAAACACATAAGAAAATTTTAGGATTAGTAGCTTTGAGGTCTACCTGTTCATGAATTAGTGATGGTCCTTTATTCAGAAAACTTCTATGCCGAGTGTTTTTTGGGGCTGTGACATGCTCCTCTTGGGAAAAAAAGAAGAAGAACGAATCTAGGAATAGGAAATTTAAAAAAAGAAAAAAGAAGATAAAATTAGCTGATCTTGGATGAATGCAAAATGTTAAAAATGTTTTTCTTTTCTTTTCTTCTGATTATCACCATGAAAGTCAGTATTAGTCAATTAGATCTTACATTAGGGAAAATTAGTCAAGTAGTCTTAAATTTATTATAATTTTTCCAATTCAATCCTAAATCTTTTGTAATTATACCAATTCAATCAATCTAATCAATTTTGTCTCATCGGCATTGACATGGACATCAACTAATGCTGATGTAGACAACAACAAGTACTGATATGTATATTTTTTTAATAATAATTTATTATTTTAGAAATTTTTAATTTTTTTTCTTTTGTTGACCAGTGACAAGCGCCAATGAGGCTCGTCCCTACTGGGCACTAGCAACAGTGATCCTCACCCTCACCATAGTTGAGTGAGGCCCTGCTAGATCTAGTGAGGCCGCAACCTACTCATGACTAGTGAGGCTCGCCTAGGCTAGATGCTGTGCGAAGTCACATTGTGCCCTTTAACACGACCTTTAGCGAGGGCCCCCTAGATTGGCGAGGGTGAGCTTCGCACCACTAGCAACCCTCACCAAAGGTTGCGCCCTTCGACCTTGCGGCCTTTGGCGAAGTCGGGCCTTGTCCATGGTCGATGAACTATTAACCCTTGCTAGATTCAACTTCAGTGAGTCTTGCCAACCTAGCGGGCGGCTTGGGCGAGGTCGCCCAACCATGATCGGCAAAGGTCCCTTGTCAGTCCTTTTTTGGGCTGGAGGAAGGAGAAGGAAGTGAAGAAAGAAAGAAATAGAAAGAAAAAAAAAATTCGAATAAAATAAAATATTATTAAAAATTTATCCACGTTAGTATCGGCTAGTGGGCGGGCATTCTCGTTATCGTCGGCTGGCCAAAAATGATTGGATGGATTAAATTGATATATTTCTAAAAGATTTAGAACTGAATTGATCGAAAAAATATTAAGGATCGAAGCGAAAAAATTATAATAGATTTAAGATTATTTTGATAATTGTCCCGTCCCCATTTGAGATGACTGGCCCACATTGGCGGTCCTGGGCCGGGCCCCAGCTAGCTGCCCCGTTGGCCTTTTATACCAGCTCCTTCCGTCACGCTTCTCAGAAACTCCTCCATTCCTTCCTCTCCTCCCTCTCGCGCCAAGTCGTCGTCGTCGTCGTCGTCGTCGCCGCCCTCCTCGCCGCCGCCGTGAAGCCCGATCTGCGATGTACCCGAGGATCGGGAGCCACCACGGCAATCCCGCCGTAACGGCGGGCCGTGCTTCCTCTTTCCACCACGCCGCCCCTCCCGCTTCCGCCGCCGGTAAGTTTTTTCGAGCTGCTCCTGAGGCGAATTCGTGGTCTTTGGAGTTTGACGTCTGTCGGTTCGCTCTTGATTGATGCTAGATTCGATCCGGAATATTGATGCGATTGTTTCCTTTTCTTCTTCTGATTGGCGATGATATTGCAGCAGGATTGGGCATCAGGGTTGCCGTGAAGCCGGAGTATCGGATAACGCCTCCGGTAAGATCGGTTGGATGAGAATTGTTTTTGTAGTTCATTCCAGCGGCTTCACACGCGAAGCGATAGTGGTTTTGATGAATCACTTTAGGCTTGTGCTTGTGGTGCTTCTGATCGTTGAGTTGTCTAGGGCTGGATCATTGAATTCGATTCAATTCGGTGTCTGTGCCTCTTAAATTGATGTTTTTCTGGTACCCAATGGGTAACGTATTGACAGTGGAAGCGGAATCTCGTCAGATTTTCACTTTCTGGCTTGTGTCTTTTGTCATTGTCTTGATCAAGGCTTCTAGCTACATATTTTCATCGACGAATCATTTCTAAATATGTAATTTTTGTATCTTTAGAGATGTATCAGATACAATCACTTTTTAAGCTAGCTTTAGAGCGGATCATGTGATACTTTTTGCCTTTCAAGTTTCTGAATGGCCCTTTCTAGTTCAACTTGGCGATCATTGAGTTGTCTTCAATACTGATCGGTTTCAAAATGTCTTCACAGGGGCTAAGTTTCACTGAAACTATAGTGAAAAATAGTGATCAAGAGGACTCCACTTAAACGATCTTTTAGTATACACATCTCTGTCCCCCACTTTTTGCTGATAAATTACATTTATGTAACTCAATTATGTATTGTTGCTAAGTTATAGAGTCAAGGAAGATTCAACTTGCATTTTATAAGAGAAACAAGATTAGTTTATACCTTTCCTGTTGCCCGACAGTTCTTGTATATGTGGAAGTTTCATAATTCCATCACAGAAATCATGCAATATGTTGCTAACACAACTTTGATCATTCAAATTGTAGCCTCAATTGATACCACAAATGGGAGATATACCGCGAAGCAACTTTCAGTTTGACTTTGATTTTGAGAGGAAAGTTCTAGCTGAATTAGAGAAGGAAAGCCCTGATTGGAGCAGGCTTGGGCTAGAAAATCTTCCATCGAGGAGTTCAGAGGCACCGCCTCCATCAGTATGTTGCTCATTCCAGGAGTCCGCTCCTCTTTTCAGCTTCATTGACTATCAATTTGGTTGTATTCCATTAAATGCTCAGAGGGGTGCATGTTTAGGGTGACATTGCCTTCTATATAATTGATTTTTGTAGCCTTTACAGTAAGAATTAAATGATTAGGGGTAAAATTAGTCTTCTTTGCAAAATAAGATAAACAATTTGTGACTCTGTGCCACAAGATCAAGAGTTGCATGTCCATTCACAAAGTTGTGCCACTCTGTCATGATAGTTCATAACAAGTTATCCGTAGCATGGAGAAATGAGAGGTTGTTGAGTCTGTTGAACCTAAAATCCCCATAAATACACCATGTTTAGGCTCCCATTGTCTGATTTTGTCCTTTTCTTTACTTTCAATTTCCCCATATCTGCTGCTGGCTGTGACCAAAATAATTCATATTTGGTTCCTAATTCCAGTCCTGTCTGCAGGTTTAGAATTTTGATTAGCCTTATAGGTGAAATTACTCTCCATACCTGTTGCCAGTACCATGTGATACTTTGTTATCCATGTAAATAAGTTAATACAATGGATGTAACATAAAAAGTGTCATCTAGCAGTCAGTATTTTTTAACTTAAGATCAATTAGAAATGATGTGGACGTGCTTGTCTGTACAGGGTCCTGCAGGAGATCCCATAATCAACAAGTACATCTCGTCCGGATTAAGCCGAGAAGCTGTTCCTCTTGCAGTGGCAAACTACGGGGATAATCCAACCAAGGTATGTCTGAGCTTTTATTTGCGATAATTGACCCTCACGAACTTCTTACCGTAGTATCCATTTAGAAGCATCTCCTTCTTTTCTTTATTATGTGCACGTCCTTGATTCTCTAGAGCACACCGGTATGTTTCCACCAGTGAGTGCAATCCCATCTTACCGCTTTTTTATTTTTGCTGTTACCTGTTGAACACTTTGTAACGAAGGAGTGACCAAGTATTAGATGAATTTAGACCTTCCAGAACCTGAAGCATTGGTAGCATGGCCTTGCTTTCCAGGCTAAATGCAGTCTAGTTTGATTGTAGCAGGTGTCGGTGATCAGTATTGTTAAAATTTAAGTAATTAAGGAATAATCTGTAGTCATCCTCTCCTTGCATTGGCAAAAGGGTTGTGTTTACTGTAAACTTGATTGGGACTGCATGGTCAGATTCCTTGCATTCCACTTTTTCCTTACAAATTCAATGGTCCGTGGCAGTCAATGATTGGTAATTTGGGCAATAGTCTGTACCCTCTCCTTGCATTGGCAAAAGGGGATGTCTTTACCATGAACTTGATTGGGACTGCATGGCCAGATTCCTCGTGCATTCAAGTTCTTTCTTACAAATTCAACGGCTCATGGCAGTCAATGACTGATCCTTCCTGTAAGAAAAAACTACAAAACAATTGGATTTGGTTTAAATGAAACTAGGGGACCACGTGTGGTGTTTTAACATCTCCGCACATGCCCATGTCCACCTGGGGAATATCTTATGTTGGTTGACGAGTAACTGCATTGAATATCTTGAGCACATAGCGACGATCACATTTTTTCCCCGGCACAATCCACTGTGTACTGCTGTCTGTTTGCCATTCAAGAGGATGCTTGTTTCTCAAGTATAGGGCGATGGTGTGCTTTTTTACTGGCCTTTAAATGGAACCTCTCTCCTTTTTCAGTTTGGAATGAACCGTCTCTTGTTTCTCTCAACCAGGTTAGGGAATTTGTCAATGGTTATACTCGCCTGCGCGAGATGGGATTTTCTTCAAGCAGTATTGCCGAGGCCTTGGTCAAGAACAACAACAATATGGATGAAGCATTGGCTTACTTTCTAAATAGTTCATCATGAGTACTCGATAGTGGATGTCTTCATGTAAGATAAAATCTGTAATTGTGGGGACACGCTTCTCCGGAAATAGTTGTGTGACTTTTGTTTGGCTTCTAGTTGGTTCATGTAAATACTGTTTAACATAGAGGACGACAGAATTTTTTTCTGTGGCGAATGGTGACGTGATATTTCTTCCAGGATCCAAAGCAAGTTACTTCGACGACTTCGTAATTTACTTAAAAATTACTAAGCTTTCTAAAGTAGATGAGATTGGATGACTAGTCTTTGATCTTATCGTTTTGTCAAATGCATCGAATGCTAGATTGAATTGAAGATAATAACATCAAAAACCGAATTGCAAAAGTTCTCGCACATCATTTTCTTAACTTTTCCGTTTCTGGAATTTTTTTGGCGCGCCACTGGCATGTACGGACACGACTCCATATACGCAGCAAGAGGACGTACTTTACTGTTTGATGTAACATTTGGGCCCAGAGGGTAAAAATAAAAGAACCTAGCGTTGGGCCAGCGACTAGAGGCTGAACTCAGCCCCTCCTCAGCCCAAATATACTTCACAAGGTTTTTTCTTCTCCCTGTTTCCGAAGCCTTCTGCGATTCAAGAGGGGAGAGGGGGGAAATATAGCATGGATAAATCGAGAGAGAAATCACGGTGGTTGGTTGGAAAAGGTCGATTGATGTCGGATTTGCGCTTGATCGGTAAGTGTTTTTCCTCTTGCTAGTGAGTTTTTGTTTTAGGAGTTAAAATCGTTGCCCTCGCTATGTTTGCTTTCCTAGTGATGCTCCGGTTGAGATTGAGCTGATCAATGGTGATTATTAGTCCCTCACATTTCTCGGAACTAGTAGGATTTTAAAGATTGCGATTTGTACCTCGTGTTTCAGAGAGATTTATTTATTTATTCTTTCGTTGAAATCCTTGGGAAATGCTGCACAGGAACTCAACCAGCGGCATTTTATGTCCAGTCGTGTCCGTTGCCAACTAGATTTTGGGCCGGCAAGGCTTAGGTCCTTTTTGGTACTTCAAAAGAGCTTTCTCGTGAGAAATAGACGAGGGTGCTATCAGAGGATCTTTCTGTGGTGGGATTATTGAGAATGAGCTTTTATCTATATATATAGATAGATGATATTTGTTGGGTTTAGATAAATTATGAGATGTATATATTCTTTTTGCAAGTTGCAAGAACTCTGCTACTGTAATTAATTCGCTGATTTATCATCTGTATATACATATACATGGAGATATATGTTTTGATATCAAGTCGATATTAGTTTGTGTTTGAGACTGCAACTTTTGGGTGGAGGGACAACCGAATCATTTCCCCATTTTTGTTGGAGCCGGGATGTGATATTTGACAACTATAGGCAGCTAGAGAATGGGGATTGTCCGCTTTAAGCGGCGACCCAAGGTGATCAACATAATGGATATGGATATGAGACCGAACGCAATGTAGAAAATTAAATCTCGAAGTTGAAGCATTCAGAGCAAGCCGAGCGCACGAACAGTCCGTTTTTGGGTCCCGACGAGTGCCAACAACATTGGATCAAGCTGCCGTCCGTATAAACAAGTGCTCGTCTTAAGTGCCAGATTTGACGCTTAACGACATGATTACCGGCGACTAACTGTCGGCCGATTCAATCTCACGCGACACGACGCCTGTCTCAGAAATAGCGGAGAGGTGGGAATGCGCGAGCAGAATCTGCGTTGGGCCGAGGTCGGTGTTTCCAACATTAATCGGGGGCCCGTCCGCATCTGCATGAACGAGACGGTTCTGTCTCGGAATGCACGTGTGTACATGCAATGGACGGCCGAATTTGCATCCGCGGTCAAAAGTTGGAAAACCATCGGTTCGGACGGAGACTGGATTTCGCGATGCAAAAGTCTCTACAGCCCTTACAATCTGTCTCTTTCTACATTATCTTTTTGGGAATTGAGGTCGAAGTTGAGGCACCGGTTTCGTGGCCCGAGCCATCGTCCCTGTCTTATTGTTGCGTCTCGTTTTCTACATCATCTTTCAACCACTACCTCGTTCCTTCTTTCATTTTCTTGGTCCCGTAGTAAGTTGTCGTGAACCAGATTGTCTTCTTCTTTTCTTCCTTTCATTTCTTTTCTGCGCCGTGAATTTCATGGAAGCTGCTCTGCTCGAACCCTTGGTTACTATCAATATGAAGATAATCGCATTCTCTGTCCATAAAATCAGAAATGACACGATGAACCGTGGGGCTAATTTGCTCGGCATCAAAATGGGTATATTTGCTTTTGCGTTTATCTAAACGAACGAAAAAGAGTAATTTTGCCGAGTCATTTCTATTTAAGTTCCCCACGTCACATGAATATTGAAACTTGGGTGATGCCTCTTTTTTTTTTTTTTTTTTTGGTTATTTTCATTACATGTTTTACAAGGTTATTAACAGGTGATAACTATCCACGGATTGGCAATTTTCTTTTTTGAGATCGCCAGATTTGACTGATATAATCAGTGTCTTCTCACGGCCGACTTGAATTGTTGTTTAGATCCACGAGTTATTTGGGTACACTCCAGGTGTTCACTTAACCCGTGGTTGGCGGTAAAAGCTAACTGATTAAGGTCAAATCTGTCGCCTGAGCGTGATATCTAGCATTGATTGTTGTAGTGTAATAGGGAAGAGCCACGGGATCGAGTCCAATAGCGACGGCCAACGATGGCACTCGAAGGCTGTTTCACTTAATCGAGAGGATCCACACGTGGAGTGCGCTTACATCAATGCATCAATGCCGTCTTTCACACTTATATCGTATATTAAATTATTAATCCGAACCAAAGTGTCCCGCCCTACAACTCCCAAGGACATGTTTGTAACAGTTGGAAACAATCGCTTAGAGAAGATCTTTTGTCTCATGGTATCCTGCTCCAGAAATACCATGGAATAACTTCAAAACAAATATCTTCGATCCAATTCAATGCATGTGAACTCGATTCTAATCATGTGTTTGCGGCTAGACTTGGTTAAGTAGAAAAGTTCGACCTAACTTTAATAAGAAATTTTTCAACGGCGTGTTGATTTTAATTTGGTCGAAGTCTCTCTCTATTTTTTTAAGGCCTCTTCTCAAGCTCGTCAATTTGGCCTTTCGTTGTGGTAGGTATGGAGATCTTGACTAAGCAAGGGATTGTTTGCCTGCCATGCTCAAGGTTAGTAAGGGTTAGCAGTCAGTATTAAGGAAATCATTTTTCTTAAAAGTTTAACCTATTAAGAAACGAATTAACATTCTTTTCATAACATGTGTTTTAATAATTCTCTTGGTGTATAAAATGATGTTCTTATGCAAGACGCATGACATAAAATTAATCAAATCAATATAATTGTATAATAGGAAAAGATGCAAAAAAAAAAAAAAAAATATATATATATATAATTTGATACCGTGTTTGATAATTATTTTCCTTTAAATTGTTAGGAAACAAGTTAGCAATGTGCTTGTAGCATATATCTTAACAGCTAGGATGGAATTATTGTTCTAATTTACTCTTCAGTTTCTACTATTAGTGCGAACTTTTAAGCATTCCATTACATTGATGCAGAATAATGAGCACTTCTTTCATGCTTCGAGAGCAAGTGAGTCCATTCGATCTTGACTGTTGAACGATGTTTTTTTTTTTTTTTTGGACAAGTAAGCTGCTTTCATTACTAACAGAAGTTCGGAACACGTACATCAAGAGTGTCAGTACAAAGTAAATCCAAAAGAGCAGATGGAGGATTGGTAATCCAGTTCCGTGGTAGACAGCCCCACTGATGAGTTTTGGCTAGCCAATCCGCTACCTTGTTGGTAGCACGATTACAATGGACTAAGCTAATACTCGAAAGACTCGCCATTTTCAGTTTGGCTCGATCCACTAGAGGTTGCACAGCCCAACTTGACGGAGCAGAGGAAAGAACGCTTTCCACCAGCGTAAAGCAGTTAGACTGAATGAGGAATTTATTTTCTACACTGCGTGGAGATAGCTTAGAGGAAATAAAGTCTATGGTTTCTACCAAAGCTATGGCCTCCGCTTGTTCCGCTAACTCACCTCGGTGTGTTTGGCAAACCCATCCCATATCCTGCCAAATGAATCTCTGCAGACACATGCTATAGCAGCTCGAGGAGAAGGGCGATGACTTTGTGATGGACTAGAGGCTCGGCCATCCTGCGACCCTGTTGGATCGAGGCCCTGATCCAGATGTGTGTTGCCTGCAGCCCGTCGAAGAAGGAAGTCAGATCTGGGAGAAATAGTGATTTCTCCTTCGGCATTGCTGTTGATTAGGTGATTTCTGGCGTTTATCCTTCCAGCCGATCTGCTAGTGGGGAGATTGGGGGTGTCGGTTGGGTAGCTGTTGTCCAGCTGCGTACATGGTGAGGCTTCATCCGTAGATCTGAGGACGGCGTCAGACTGTTGAAAGATGTTAGTCTTACTCTTTTCGTAGTGCGCCATTACTCTCTCTCTCTCTCTCTCTCTCTCTCTCTCTCTCTCTCTCTCTCTCTCTCTCTCTCTCTCTCTCAGTTCTAGTTTGAAGGGATGTTTTTGGACATGTTGTCACTCTTTCTTTTTAATTTCTTGTTCGTCATGAAATAATATAAATTAGTGTCGCCATGAAGGATGTTAATTACAATTTCGGTTTTTGTCGTATGCTCCTCTATTTCTTTCATTTCATGGCGGGGGAGAGAAGTATACAAGAGCAATCTTGGATGTACAAAGAAAATACACAACTCATACATAGAGTTTACATACACAAAAAAAGCCCAATAGAAAAAATAACAAATGAAGACAATAATGAATTCTATATTGTTAGAATAACATTAAAACAAGATTAAGTTGATAGGTGAAATATCACTAATGTGGATGGACGCTCATGCGAAAGTAATGGAATATGATTTTGATATCAGATTAGAAAATTCAATCCAAAATCTTAAACTGATAAATGAAGAAAGAACATTTTTGTATAAAGAGCATATAAATCCTATCGTCAAGTGACATGAGCTGTTTCAACATGTACGAAGTTCATATAATGAAATTTTAAATATTACCGACACATTTTAAAAATTACCACCATCACTTAAAATTACCAACCATATTTGAATTTTTGCTCCTGGTATTTTAGGATATTCGATTAGAGAGTGGTTTTTATTGGTCGACTATGCTTAGTTAATCAAGAGCTAGTCGACTATGCTTAGTCAATCAAGAGCTATCTTACTGGAATGCAAATTCAATTAGCTTTCTCACGAAAGAGATGTCGAGGGGCCCGCGTGTTTTGTACGTTAAATTACAAGGCCTCGTGGCAACGAAGAAAACCTAATTAAAGTCTTAGTTTGTGTGCGGCTTTGTAAAAATGTTGCTTTGTGTCCTTCGCAATTGACTTAATAATATAAGCGATGCATGGCCGTTGAGCTTATGTTTTAATAAATTCAACGATAAAAAATAAAACTAAATGATTGACACGAGAAGCAGAGAGATATTCATATAAAAGGCTGCAAGATCCATTCAAAAGCTTTATGCACGTTGATTGCTTGATGATGATAGTTAATTCATGTAAATAATCACGGAAAGAGGGGAGAGACATATAAAAATCCAACGTGTAGGGTTCGTGTTGAATATTGAGTTCAACGAGAAATCGATCATGGCCTTATCACTTTCCCCATGTCATATAGCGGTCACCACGAGAAGGTTACTTGAGAAGCAGTAGAATAACTTGACTAATCACGTCATCAGTTACATGTCCGATGTGATTAAGTTGGTTACGATGCTGTGAATGACGCCTTGTCCAAATTGGGAGCATCCAATCTACTAATCTGCGGAAGGGTATGTTCCCAACCCTTCTTCTTATCCTAATGTAGGTTGCGCTAATCAACCCCCCATAAGAATTATGGCAAAGACCTGAATTCTCAATCAAGGTCCAACAAATGGGAACGATATTGTTCAAGAGAATCATGCTGATAACAAAGGGATCGCAAATCAAATTGGTTGACGGGACAGCTTGGGTCCATTGGGTGATGTTGAAGATGCTAGGCCAACAGTTAGTATAGTAGCATCGAATGCTACCGTCCCTAGTAGGTCTAATCTGTGGATCGATATAAATATAGAAAATCAAGTACGACCAACAGCACCCCTAGGTCGCAAGATGGCCAACTAAGGGTGCGTTTGGGAAAATTTTGGAAAAAAAGCCCTTGAGAAAATGTAAAGGACCTTGAGTTAAAGGAATTTTTCAAAATGCAAAGTGTGTTTTGGTAAATCGTATTTGTGAAAATTTATTGTGAAGTATCTTTGGGCAAAATAGTATTTGGGTAAATTAAATTTGCAAAAGACTATTGTTATTAAAAAAAAAAAGGAAAAAAATGAAAGTTGGCCGGCCAAGGTTTTTGCTGGTTACCGCTGGCCAAGGGCTTTGTTAGTTACTGCCGGCGAAGGGTAGGTGGTTTGGCAAGGGGGAGGCGATGCGGTGAAGGGCGTCCGACGACCTCCGTGGCGCGGGGGTCGCGCGATGGCACGGCGAGGGTTGCGGCGACACGGATCTCGCAATCACAGATCGAGCGGCACCGGCGACCTTCGTGACCCTCGTTGCACTGCGGAGGTTGCCGAATGCCCGCAATCTGCTCGCCGCAACCCAGATCTGCACAACTAGATCTGCGCTCGATCTGGATTGCTGGTGTCCTCCGCACGGTGACCCTCGTCAAAGGGTTGTGGGACCCAGCCGGATCACCTGCCTTTCGCCGCACCGCCTACCTTTTGCCGGAGCACCTACACTTTGCCGGCGAGCGCACATAGATGCTGGTCGTGCTCAGCAGAGAGAAGGGGAAGATGAAGATGATGAACAGTTGTCGGGGTAAAGCCGGAAAAATGAAAAATTAATGAGGACAATTTCGAAAAAAAAATCTATGTAACTCCAAAGCCAGCATGTTGAAAAAACCCAAGGTAACTCTGCCTTGGGTTTTCAGCCTTGGGAAAGCTTGCCTTTGACAAAGGCAAGTCAAAAAAAATTTACCAAATACTCAATAAATGCCCCGGTGGATATAGCATTAATGGCCGAGGACTTGAAAGGGGGTATCATGAAGCCTATATACATCAACAACCAACCTCACCTTAGAGGATTCAAAATCTCCGATTTGGAGGCAGAAAAAAGTTAGATGACCCGGTTTGCCGTCAAGTAATATTGAATTTACTTGGTTAGCGAGCATGTTAAATTATTTATATTAAAAAATTTATCACGTTTTTTTCGAAAGAGGCTGTCAATCGATGGCTTCTTTTGCACCGAAGTGAGGCGTGACTACTAGGGGTGAGCATGGTCCGGGTTGGTCCGGCCACCCCCTAACCTGGGGACCAACCCGTACGGTGTCGGTACTCAATTTTAGGACCGAGGACCGACTCTATTGAACTTGGGACCAAGGACCTGGACCGACCCAATGGGTTCGGTCCGGTTGCCTGTGGTCAACCCGGACCGATCGATAATTTTTTCGTCTTATTTTTATACTCCTTTAAAAAAGCAAATCAACAAATTCAAATTACACATCCATCGATAATGCAACATTGTGCAACTAAACTATAAATACTAATATATATTTAGCAAATTTAAGATGACACAATAATAGAAATTTCGTACTTGCTAACCGCTCATCGAGATATGGGACAAGATGGAAAGTTCTTGTAATCATCTATCTTTAATATTCATAACACCATATGCAAAAGCATTTTCCTGCATTTAATCATGTAGAGTCCACTCAACCAAAAAATGAGCTTCATATTACTTGATTAGCAAATCACCGTAACAACTGCAGTATTACTCTACTCTTCAAAAACTTCTACCATTTGACACAAATTAAAAAGTAAAGTGCAATTGAATTCATTAGTAAAATACAATTAAACCATAAAAAGTTCAAAATACTTAATATAAACTATGAATATATAACTTCACGTCTTGTTAATTCACTTGAACTTCTAAACACCAAAAAACAAAACAAACGACACATAATTAATACTTAATAAAAGTTTTTAATTGAAATTACTATTAGTGCTATTGATAGAACATCTCAATATAATATAATATAACAGACATTTTACTTAGGTTTGAATATATAAAAGAATTATAAATAATATAATATAATATACATGGTTGATCCAGGATTTGACCAACCCAAGACTCTTAGGATCGAGGACCAATCCGTACATTTGGTCCGGAATTTTAGGGAGGATCGACCCAGCCCCTCAAAACAGAGATCAGGGACCAGGGCACTGGGTTGGGGCGGGTCCAGGGTCGATCTTAGACCACTGCTCACCTCTAGTGACTACAAATGCCAAGAGGCATTTTACCCAAGAACCCTGTCGGAATGACGTAAGGCGTGACGACACGAAATGCAGACTCCGTTTGCTTTTGTGGGAAGAAAAAGTGTCGAGAGCAATGATGGAGACAAGATGGGGCTATGTCGTATTCCTTTTGCAGTACAATTATATATCAATCGTCAATGGCGCCCTGCCCAAGCACCATCCCAAAGCCACTTTAGCAATTATTGCAAAAATAGTTGCTCGTAGGAGTGTAGCATAGTACATGAACTACGTACACCGTGGAATTGGGTGGAAAAACGGCTTTGTCCGATGCGATAGGCATTTGCACGTGATTATAGCTAGACTTATTTGAGAAAAAAAAAACTTGACCTAACACATACTGAAATTATCACCGCATGCTGACATTTTGATCCGGTAAGCATGGACATCTCAACTCGAGCAATTGAGCCTTCAGCTTATAGTTAGTTGCCATTGCTAAGTAAATTATCTCATGAGCAATGTGAACCAGAGAATTTGCGTGGAAAGGAACGACTTTGATATGATAGGATCCGTGTGGACTCAAGGTCAAGGTAGGCATTCACATGTAATAATAGCTAGGATTACTTGAGTAGAAAAACCGGACCTGACTCGTACTAAAAGTATCGCCGCGTGTTGTCCTTTTGATCTAGTAGATATGGACATCTCAAATTGAGCACGTGGTCCTTCGGCCACCGTGCTTCCATTGAGATGCTGGTGCTGAGCAAATTATTTCATGAGCATTATATAGCATAAATTGGGTGGGAATGACCGACTTTGATCTGATACGATCTTAGGGTCTACGTAGTTGTTCACACGTAATAATAGCTAGACTTAAATAAGTAGAAAAGCTCGACCTAATTATACTAAAATTAACACCGCATGTTGGCCGTTCAATCTAATAAGTATGGATATATTGACTCGAGCACATAGTCCTTCAAGCTATTGCATTTCGTAGTTCGTACTACTAATTGCTAGTGTCAAGTAACTAATTTTTCCCAGGTGTCTAGACTATTATGTGTCATTTGTCATGAAATATCATGAATTAGTTGAGCACATCATAGGTATTAATTAGAATTTTCGTTCAATTGCCACTAGTCGTTCGCTTATAACGCAATTTGATCTACTAACACTAGATTGATATTTGCCTTATTTCAAGCTCTATAGTTGTATTCTATGATTGCATGTGACACAAATGGTCCTTGAATTTTGGCCAAATGTGCAACAATGGTCCCTAAATTTTTAATTTGTTTAACGTGGTCTCTCAATTTTAGCTTAATATGTAATATGGTCCTTCAACTTTTAATTTATTCAATACGGTTTATGGATTTTTGATATATGTTCAATGTAGTTCCTGAATTATATGAAAATGTTAAATATTGTCATTTCATTAATTCAAGTTCAGGAACAATAATAAATATATTTATTTTACTTAGGGAGTAAATTAAATATATAATAAAAGTTCAGGGATCACATTAAACAAATTAAAGTTCAATGATGGCACTGTACATTAAGTTAAAGTTTAGGGACAGCATTGAACAAATTGCATATTGTGCCAAAGTTTAAAAACCATTTTCCTTTTTTTTTTCCTTGAAAGTTACAACTTAATTTCCATTAGATTCAACTATCAATCGGCATCTTGATTGTCTTCAGTTTCTTAACTAAATTTATTTAAGTGTCAATCATGAACTATTTATCATTGCATGTTGAGAATTGCATTATGGTCATCGTTTGTTTCAGTCATCAACAAGTATTTCTGCTATAGACCACTCGCCGATGGTATAATCACTGAACACCGATTTCTATATCAGGTCATCTTGGTTAAAAAGATTATGTCATCTTCGGGTGTTGCCAGCGTAAGGTTCAAGTTGAATATTATGTTTGAACGATGAATTATCAACTAATTTAAAAGTTTAGTCATTGATCGAATCGTCTTTGTTTAAATTATCTAATCAGATGTATCAACCGGATAACATTATTGTAGAGCAATCTATCAAGCTTGGCAAGAGGTGGTGGAACTCAAGATCAACACGAAATTGAAAATCTGAAATAAGATGCAGATTGATGAAGATTATGATAGTGTTAGAAAACATCAACCTAATTACTATATATTGGAAATCGATTGCGAGAAATAGGAACCGCACGTCTTATTATATTTCAGCAGAGAAAAAGAAGAAATCGAGCCAGGCCGAACGCGAGAAACTGTCCACTTCCGAGCGACGTGAGCCATGACGTTGTCCGACAGGACCTCTGCTTTGTCCTGCATCCATGCGTTGAATTTAGCCATGCCACCATCACGTCCTCCTTCTTCGTTTCATAACGCTGCCGCGACACGCATGGAAAACACGAGAGCCTCCCCTAGTTTGTGATGGAACAAGCGAGAGAGCCACAGACCGCGAAATGAGATTGCACTGACCTGAATTCCCTCGCTTACCACGGAACGCTTCTCGTTGCCGGTGATTTCGGGTCTCGTGTGGTTTTCCGGTCGGTGCTCACCCTTTTGAATTTTCCTCTTCTTTTGGCATATCATCATTAAAAACAATGGATAAAATCTGATAAGGCTTTAAGGCAGGTGAATTCAAGTTGGTTTCGAAGTCTCCTCATCATTGTTGGCGCATCGACTCTGTGGAAAAACCGGGGGAGACTTAGAGAGAGAGAGAGAGAGAAACGTTTCGGGGGAACTCAATGAGCATTTCAACTTCTGCAGCAGCAGAAACGAAACGTTTTCTTTTTTCTCTGGACGAGCTCTTTCAGGGAACTCTTCTATGAAATAAAGGCTAGAAGAAAGGTGTCGCCTTTGGACCATTTAAGGTATGCCCAGTAAAATCGTGCATTGGGTTCTTTTTCTATTTCCGTGTCATTGGGAATGTTAAAGAAAATCTGGGCAACATCTGTTCGCTAAACTTCTGATGGATCCGACAGATGTTGAGGGACTTTTTTTTTTTTTTTTTTTTTTTAAGGATTTTATGAAACTACAAAGTGCAGACCGGCCACTTTGGTCTTTCCCTCTCTCTCTCTTCCATGTTATGACAAAGTTTCGCATGCATATATAACTAGCGATCTATATATATACTTGTTTCCGCCAAGAAGAGTGCAATCTGGTATTTTTATGGCTCATTTGGATTAAGGAGTTTTTTATTAGTTTTGCTGTTGTGGCCTTTTTCTTTTTGTAATTTTTCAGATTTCAGTTCCATCAAGATATTGAAATGTTTGTCTCTCAGTCCTACTCTATTCCTACTCTACACTCATGCGTGTGGGAGTCGCAACCCACGCCGAAACTTACGCGTCCCTGAGTGGTGAAAGGGTGGCCACTAGGGCGAACCCCCATTGAAATGTCTGTCTCTAATTGAGTGGTCCTTTTTTTGCGCATAACAGTGTCCAAAGGCAGGAAGAGAGGAAGTAGAAGATGATGGCCAATCTATGGGATGTGTTTTGCGGGGAATCTGACTGCACAGATGCAGGCGGAGGAGGTTGCACGCCCAGTTTTTTGTCATTCGGTCATCCTTTCACCTGTATCAACCACATCCTCGTCATTTGCTGCACCATTGTTCTATTGGTCTTGCTTTTGTTCAGTATGATCCAGATGTCATCATCAAAGTCAGTCCATGCCGCACCTCGGTATCTAAGGCTACCGCGATTGCAAATAGCATCAGCCATAGTGAATGGCTCTGTTGGACTAATATACCTAGGTTTGGGCATTTGGATTTTGGAAGAGAAGCTGAGACAAATGCAGACTGCTTTACCCCTCAACCGGTGGTTAGCGGCTGTTTTTCAAGGTTTCGCGTGGTTGTTAATGGGCTTCATTGGTAGTCTTCAGATGAGACATCTCCCAAGAACACCATTGCGGCTATTGGCCATTCTCGCCTTCTTGTTTGCAGGTGTACTCTGCATTTTGTCCGTGTTCACCGCGATAACAAGGGAAGAAGTCTCTCTTAGGATAGCTTTGGATGTCCTTTCATTCTTTGGAGCATCTCTGTTGTTATTTTGTGCTTATAAGGGATATGAAGATCTTGATAAGGACAATGCTACAAATGGAGGCGATCTATATACTCCACTGACTGGAGAGGCCAATGGTAGCAACAAAGCCAATGCAATTCCACAAGTTACTCCATTTGCTAGAGCTGGATTCTTCAGCAGAATGTCATTTTGGTGGTTGAACTCTCTGATGAAAAGAGGGAGAGAGAAGACCTTCGAGGAAGAAGATATTCCAAAGTTGCGGGACGTTGATAGAGCAGAAAGTTGTTATGCGTCATTCTTGGAGCAACTGAACAAACAAAAGATAGCAGAACCTTCATCGCAACCATCTATTTTGAGGACCATAATTCTATGCCAGTGGAGAGAGATCATCATATCTGGGTTCTTTGCACTTCTGAAAATTCTCACTATTTCTGCCGGTCCCCTGCTTCTCAATGCCTTCATTGAGGTTGCCGAGGGAAAAGAAAGCTTTAAGCACGAAGGTTATGTGTTGGCGATCTCTCTCTTTTTTTCAAAGTCTTTGGAATCTTTAGCTCAAAGGCAATGGTACTTCAGGAGCAGACTTATCGGTCTGCAAGTGAGGTCCTTGCTATCAGCAACCATTTACAGGAAGCAGTTGAGATTGTCCAATGCCGCTCGGCTGATGCATTCGGGAGGTGAGATTATGAATTACGTGAGTGTTGATGCTTATAGAATTGGAGAATTTCCTTTTTGGTTTCATCAGACATGGACAACAAGCCTCCAGCTCTGCATTGCACTTGTAATTCTATTTCGTGCTGTGGGGTTGGCAACAATTGCGTCTTTGGTAGTTATAATTATTACAGTGTTTTGTAATACACCCCTTGCAAAGTTGCAGCATAAGTTCCAAACGAGACTTATGGCAGCACAAGATGAGAGGCTGAAGGCTTGTTCTGAGGCTTTAGTGAACATGAAAGTCCTGAAATTATATGCTTGGGAAGTTCATTTTAAGAATGTCATTGAAAGCTTGAGGATGGTGGAATACAAATGGTTATCAGCTGTGCAGCTACGGAAGGCATATAATGGTCTTCTTTTCTGGTCCTCACCTGTTTTGGTTTCAGCTGCCACATTTGGAGCTTGTTATTTCCTAAACATTCCTCTGCACGCTAGTAACGTCTTCACGTTTGTGGCTACTTTGCGCCTTGTTCAGGATCCAATCCGATCTATTCCTGATGTGATTGTTGTGGTAATTCAAGCAAAGGTCGCATTTACACGAATTGTGAATTTTCTTGAGGCTCCAGAGCTGCAGAATTCAAACGTCAGGCAGAAGAAAAACTTCAAGAAAGTAGACCACACAATCATCATAAAGTCGGCAAATTTCTCTTGGGAAGGGAATTCACCGAATCCCACTCTTAGGAACATCAACCTTGAGGTCAGGCCTGGTGAAAAAGTCGCTATATGTGGAGAAGTAGGTTCAGGAAAATCGACCCTTTTGGCAGCAATTCTAGGAGAAGTTCCAAATACTCAAGGAACTGTAAGTTTTAAATATTCTCCTTATTTTTGATGTGCTCTAAGAACATCCTTTGATGGGCCTTAAAAAGATTAATTCCAATGGCCCCAAGTAGAATTTTATCCCTCGGTAATGTTTCAATCCCAAACGTTCTTAATGCTACCAATTCCCATTTTTCAAGTTGAGTGTTTTCATTCGATGCTAATATACTTGTCCACTTAATTTTCAGATTCATGTTTATGGGAAGATCGCGTATGTTTCTCAGAATGCATGGATCCAGACCGGAAGCATACAAGAAAACATTTTATTTGGTTCTGTAATGGACAGTCGGCGTTACCAAGAGACGCTTGAGAGATGCTCATTAGTGAAAGATCTAGAGTTGCTTCCCTATGGTGACCTCACTGAAATTGGTGAAAGAGGAGTTAATCTCAGTGGTGGCCAGAAGCAGCGGATTCAACTTGCTCGTGCTCTCTACCAAGACGCGGATATATACCTGTTAGATGACCCTTTCAGTGCTGTAGATGCACATACAGCTACCAGCCTATTTAATGTAATTATTTTATTTTCCGACTTGCTGCAATATTTGCAATGTCTCAACCATCTGATCAAATCTGTCCTGCATTTTTTTTTGCAGGAGTACATTATGAGAGCACTTTCTGGGAAGACAGTCCTACTAGTGACTCATCAAGTTGATTTCCTTCCCGCATTTGATTTTGTCCTGGTTAGTATATTTTCATTGTCTCAATCTCAAGCTGCTGACTTCCACTCAAATTATCAGTTGTGATATTTTTCTTTGTTCTTTGTCATTTTTAGACAGTGACTTTTGCATTCTTTCTTGTGCAAAATCAAACTTACCTTTGTAAGTTTGTCGCATACCCATGTGAAGAGACCTTACTAACAATTATCATAATGCCAGTTGATGGCAGATGGAGAAATAAAGCGAGCAGCTCCTTACCATGAGTTGCTCTCCTCTAGCCAAGAGTTTCAAGACCTTGTCCATGCCCACAAAGAGACTGCTGGATCTGAAAGACTCGCTGAGGTTACTTCTTCCACAAAACAGGGAGCATCCTTGCAAGAGATTAAGAAGACATACTTAGGGAAACAACAGAAAGCACCAAAAGGCAGTCAATTGATCAAACAAGAGGAAAGGGAGATTGGAGACACGGGGTTTAAACCTTACCTACAATATCTGAATCAAAATAAAGGCTATATATACTTTGCTATGGCCAGTCTTTCTCATGTTATGTTTGTGGCTTGTCAAATATCTCAAAACTCTTGGATGGCGGTGAATGTGGACAATCCTCAAGTTAGCACATTGCGTTTGATTGTGGTTTACTTGGTGATTGGGTTTTCGTCCACACTGTTTTTGCTGTCTAGATCGCTCTCTGTTGTTGTTCTTGGCCTTCAGTCGTCAAAATCTCTCTTTTCTCAGCTGCTAAACTCCCTCTTCCGTGCACCAATGTCTTTCTATGACTCAACACCCCTGGGGAGGATACTTAGCAGGGTAAGCATCTCGAAAAGTTATTATGGAGAGTGAAAGGCATTTGCCAAACTCATGTGTATATAAATTCGTCCCCCTCGTGCAGGTCTCCTCTGATCTCAGTATTGTGGATATTGATGTGGCATTCAGTTTCGTTTTTGCTGTGGGAGCAACAACCAATACATATTCTAATCTTGGAGTACTTGCAGTTGTTACGTGGCAAGTCCTTTTTGTGTCGATACCGATGATATATTTTGCAATTCGGTTACAGGTAAACTTATGACTCGGTGACAGTTAGTTGCTGCAGTTCTGCAATACTTCAGTTGGCAGTAAAGAATCACGATAAGAGCAATTAGTTTTGTTTTTCAACTAATGCGGATTGGATACATCTTTGTTGTTCCAGTGGCGTTGTTTGGTCCTAAATATAAGTAAATCCAAAAATAAATCAATGGTATGGTCAGTTAAAAGCCATTGTGGGCAAAGTCATCCAAGAAAGATTTGATTTTGAGAACACTTTCACATCAAGAAAAGAGGGAATCCTCAGTAAAGTTTAATAGTTGCCTAAAATGTTCACATAGGAACCCGCATTCTTTTGCGAGCATTTGATTCTTCAACTGAACTCTACAAGATCACAAGTCTGAATACGAATTCTACAAAATAAAGGAATATTTTATGGATTCAACATTTTATCACACTGAAGAGATGCGGACTCAGTTCCTAATGCAAGCCGAAGTTTGATTAGGAACTTTGACTTGCCGAAGAGATGCTCATCCGACAATGTTCTGCTTTCACATGGTGGCATGACTCCTTTTATGACATTGTCATTTCATGTTGCATATGTTTTCCATTGGATATGTTAAGGTGTGTGCGTGCATTTTTTTCCGTCTGGAACCTAATCGAACTTGAACTTGGTCAACAGAGATACTATTTTTCATCTGCGAAGGAGTTGATGCGACTTGATGGCGTAACCAAGTCTTATGTTGCAAATCATCTTGCTGAGTCAGTGGCAGGGGCAATGTCAATAAGAGCTTTTGAAGAGGAGGAAAGGTTCTTCAGAAAGAACCTGAAACTCATTGATGAGAATGCTAGTCCCTTTTTCCACAGTTTTGCAGCCAAAGAATGGTTGATACAGCGTCTAGAAACACTTAGTGCTACCGTTCTGTCCTCTGCCGCACTATGCATGGTTTTGCTTCCTCCAGGAACATTTAGCCCTGGTCAGTAAAAAAAGTCTTCGATCTTTCTTGATTATGAACGAGCATTTATATTTTATGGTTAGTCAATTGGAATTTGAGGGAAGATAGATCAATTGACTAAAATTTTGTTGTGGTTGCCCCTATGTTGTAACAGGTTTCATCGGAATGGCATTGTCTTATGGTCTTTCCCTGAACATGTCCCTCGTCTACTCGATTCAAAACCAATGCACTCTAGCGAATCATATAGTATCAGTGGAGAGGCTTAACCAGTACATGCACATACCGAGCGAAGCCCCTCTCCTGATAGAAGAAAACCGACCTCCTTCCAACTGGCCATCTTTGGGGAAAGTCGAGATTGTCGATCTGCAGGTAGACTTTTGCTCCCACTGTTTAGATTATTGAATGAAAACAGTCAGATCACTGAATCTTAATGCAAAACAGATAAGGTATAGGCCCGATACGCCCCTTGTTCTTCGAGGGATCAGTTGCACTTTCAAAGGAGGGCATAAAATCGGCATTGTGGGTCGAACTGGCAGTGGGAAGACGACCTTGATTGGTGCTCTATTCCGTCTAGTGGAGCCTGCAGGAGGGAAAGTTCTTGTAGATGGTGTTGATATCACTAAGATTGGACTTCACGATCTCAGGTCACGGTTTGGGATTATACCTCAAGAGCCCACTCTTTTCAATGGGACAGTGAGATATAACTTGGACCCCTTATCTCAACACACTGACCAAGAAATTTGGGAGGTAAACCCTGTTTCTCTTCGTCCTGGAATACATGTGTTAGAAACTATTGATGTTTCCAACTCGAGGTAATGCACATAAACAGGTTCTTGGGAAGTGTCAGCTCCGAGAATCGGTTCAGGAGAAACAAGAGGGACTGGACTCCATGGGTAAGGCTCTATGTTGAAGCCATGAACTTGCCTTCTTGATAGTGCCTCGAGTGAAAAACTCATCACAGCCACGCTTCATTTTTCAGTTGTGGAAGATGGGTCGAATTGGAGCATGGGGCAACGGCAATTGTTCTGCTTGGGCCGCGCACTTCTGAGGAGAAGCCGGATACTGGTGCTCGACGAAGCCACTGCGTCGATAGACAATGCAACTGACTTGATTTTGCAGAGAACCATTCGTGCCGAATTTGCTGATTGCACTGTGATCACCGTGGCTCACAGAATACCGACCGTAATGGACTGCACAAAGGTCCTTGCCATTAGTGATGGTGAGTTCCTCTACCTAAGCTTAGTCTTCACTTAGATTGATCCAGTGGAAAACAACGATCCTACATCAATTTTTCGGATCAAAATTTCAAATTTCTGCATTTCATCGAGGCAGTTTCTGGCATTGCAGGCAAGCTAGTGGAGTACGATGAGCCAATGAAGCTAATGAAAAGAGAGGACTCGCTGTTTGGGCAGCTAGTTAGGGAATACTGGTCGCACTCGAACGCTGCGGAGACCCTTTGAAGCAAAATTCGGGTTCCTCGTGAAGCATTCTCTGGTTCCCCTTCTGGGGTGTTTTAGCAGTCAGGAGGGAGGACTTTTGACTAGATTGTTCAATTGTACAATAATGCGGGGGTGGAGTAGAAGAGGAGAAACATTAGGTGGATTGATAGTTCTGTCTTGTCTTTTTAGGTGTATCAGGTATCAAGCAACTATGCTCTCTATGAATGAGCAATAGGCAATGGGTAAAGAGTACCCTCCGGAAAGTAGCTCTGCAGCGTCCCTAGCCCTCTCTCCCTCTCAGCCAAGAGAAGACACAGATAATCCTCTCGTCCGCCCGCGCACACGTCCCATCTTCTGAGTCTCCACCATGAAGTCGCTGGTGGTCGCCTCTAGCAGCATGCATGCGTCAAGGTTCCGGGGTTTTCAAGGCGCAATGTACTGATAAATAATCCAAGGGAATGGAATTGAACTGCTAAAGCTTAGGGTTCCTTGAAAATGTACATCTGTATTCAAGCTATTTTTTGTATTTAATCGGGTAGATTTTACTCTTATATTTAGGAGGGTAGGCAGTAGTTAAAGTGAGTGAATTTCCACCGTTTGATCAAGAGATGAACAACGGTAGTAGTTACTAGTTAGAAGATCTCATGTATAAATATGTGTGCTTTCCCCCTCATTTTAATCATCCAACATTCGAGAAATAAAAATACATTCTCTCCCAAAACTTTTTTTTCTAGATACTCTCTTTCTTTGGTCTCGAGTAGAGCTGGCAAAATGGGTCAAAAACCCATATTATGACTCATTTTTTAGTTAAATGGGTCATATATAGGTCAAGTGAAAATTAAATATGGATTTGAAATGGGTCTAAGAAAGTAAAGTACAAAAAGAAATGGGTTTGAATGGGTTATTAGGAAAGCCACTTTGAACCCACGGCCTTCCTTCTTTAACTTTATAAAAATGTTTTTTTTTAAATCGAAATTATAATTATTTTTCATATTTCAATTTTCTTTTATTTTCTTTTTCTTTCTTTTTCTTCCGTCCTAGCCGGTGACTAGCACGTCCTGCCGGCAACAGGCGAGGCGAGGCTCGAGCTCGCCGGCATGCGAGCTTGAGGTCGCCAACGACTGGCGAGGCTTGAGCCTCGCCGGATTTGGCAAGACTCGAGCTTGCCAGCATCGGGTGGGGCTCGACCTCGCCAGATCGGTGAGATCAAGCCTCGCCTGACGCCAGTGAAGCCTCACTAGATATGACAAGGCTCGAGCCTCACCGACAATTGGCAAGACTTGAGCTCACCGGTGTCGGGTAGGGCCTCGACCTTGTTGAATCAGCGAGATCGAGCCTCGCTCGATGCCGGCAAGCTCGATCTCGCCTGTGGCTAGTCACCGAATCAAGAAGAAGAAAAAAAAAGAGAAAAGAGAAAAAGGAAAAATAATTATTAAAAAATAAAAATAATTTAAAATTATATTTTAAAAAATTTAAAAATTCGATTTTTTAAAAATATTTTAAAAAGAATTATAAAAAATTTTCATTAAATTTGTATTGCATAAAAATTATTAAAAAATTGTATTGCATAAAAATGTTTTAACAATACTTTTTTTTTATAAAAAAATCATATAAATGAGCTTTTTTTAGGTTTAGTTAATTTTTTGTTCATATTACAGTTTTTAGTTATTCAATGGTATGTTCACTTCAAATAAGAGAAGCATGTGCATGGTCTAATTCTTTATAAATATTTTAATTTATAGGTTTTTTTAAACTTTTTTTATTTTATTTACTATTTTTAATTTAATTTGAAGTTTTAATCCAATTAGCATATAGTAAATGTGGGTTTTCTTAGAATATTAATAGGTTTTAAGAATATGGGTTGGGTCGGGTATGGGTTTGGTATGGGTCGGGTTGGGTATCGGTCACTTAATTTACATTACATGAATATGGGTTAAAAAACGGGTTAAATGGGTGAATACCCATTTTCGACCCGACCCAAATCTGACCCGACCTACCCATTTGACGGGTCTAGTCTCAAGTGAGTTAGTAAGCGGCCCAATGAACTAATACAAAACCGAATCGCAAAAGTTATAGCACATCATTTTCTCAACATATCTGCTCCACTTCTGGAATTTTGTTGGCTCCACGCTGGGACGTACGTATGACTCCATTGACATGGCAAGAAACCGCACTCTAAGAATGTGATGTAACATTTGGGCCCAAAGACTAGAGGCCCAACTCAGCTCCTCCTCGGGCCCAATAAACTTCAAGAGGTCTCCTTTTTCTTCCTATTTCTGAAGCCTTCATGTGATTCAAGAATAGAAGGAAAAAAAAACATCGATTGATGCCACAACACGTCCTTTGCGTGTGATTGGTAAAGTGTTTCTTTGTTGTTTATGTTAGGGCTAGATAGATCATTTAGAGCGGGAGGTGAATAGGTGAATAAGTAGAATAAAATAAATTCAAACAATTTTGCAACACAACTTCTTACCACGGGCCAAAAACTATCAAATCTTACCAGTGTGCAAATAACCTTTAATAAAAATAAAATTTAGAGAGTAAAGGAAAGAAAATTGCACATAAACGATTATAGTGATTCGGCTTTGGGAAGTTTACATCTACTCTCTCATGTCCACTCTCTTGTGCTGACAGTCTGGATTTCACTAGATCAATTTATTATAGGTTACAAGATCTGAGTAATGAATACTCAAGTTCATGTGACAAATTCCTCACACACTCTCAACCTCTAAAAGATTATAGAGTATAGCTCTTAGAGATGAATGTTTATGATTGAAGATCACTCAAAACTTAGGAATTATGAACTTCAAAATTTCAGCTATATCTTCCTCTCAGCATCTCGACCTTCTTATATAATCCCTTGTATCCAAACTGACTATTGGACATTTCCTTAGAGGATTGCTTAGCCAATCTACTTGTTGGACTTCAACATTGTCAGAAGATCTTATTACTTCAAGGTTGCTGAGATTGAAATATATCGTTAATTTTGCTATCCATAAAGCAGACAAAGTTTCCTTACGATGAGTGCTTCAATTGGAAATAGTATTTCGCCTTTTGTGGATTGATTTATCCAAGACTTGCTAAATTCCATCTTGAGAGATCGGATTTGATATTCTTTCCTCTTTGGATAGATCTTCTTAATTATAGCAAGAAATCCATCATTTTCTGGCCTTTGCACGAGGATTGTCTTCTAGAATAATATCCTGATGACCGAATAAAAAATATATGAATTACTCCAAAGATTTAGAGTCTGATTTTCTAAGTTTGATGAGTAACATCTGATAGTGCTCATCAAAGTTGCCATCTGGAAAAACTTATCATCAGAGTTAAAGAACAATTAAAAGAAAGTTTAGTTAATCATCAAAACTAACAAGGCAATTTTCCCCAACAGTTTTTCCTTGTGCTAGTTAGTTATTGTTCTAGGAATCAAAACCGTTGCCCTAGCTGTGTTGGCTTCGCCAATGATGCTCCGAACTGAGATTAAGCTGTTCAATGGTGATAATTAGTCCCTCACATAGGGTTTTACAGATTGTGATTGAACCTCCTGTTTAAGAGAGATCGATTTTTTTTTTAAATTACTCATGCTGTACAGTAACCCAACTAAGAGCATTTCGTGCAAAATTTCATCTGTTGTCGATTGGATTTTGGCCTGGTAAAACTTAGTCCTTTTAATATTTAAAAAAGCTCTCTCTCTCTTTTTTTTTTTACAATGAATTTTTTTGAATCGAAATTCAATAGAGAGAGATACAATATGATAAGTTCGTTGGGCAAGTGACTGTTTGTCGCGTGAGTAATTGTGTCAACCTATAATTAACATTTTGACATCAAAATAGCATCGCCTGGTCGAGTTTTGATATTGCCGTTTATTGATAAGATTTCAATCGGCTTGAGATAACTTTCGTCGTTTGGTGAAGACTTTTTCAGGTGAGTGGGGCTTATCTATTCTATAAATTTGCAAACTTATATCTTGAAAGTGGTAGAGTTTGATATAGTATGAGTTATGAAAGAGCATATTTCTTTCATAAGTTGGATCGAATTTTTATTACCATTTTAGTGAGTCGAAAAGGCATTGTAAAGCATTATTTGAAATAATTGAAATAATCATATTTGCGAATGTCTTGACTAAATGCATTGTGAAAGGAATTGCCAAAGGTTACGGATATTGATTGGTGAAATGCCTTAAATTTAATTGTCAGAGTTCATATAATTCAATTTATGAAACCGGTGCATGAGATGGATCACGGATTTGATTTGTGAGTTATTCGAAGATGAGTTTGGGTTTGATACTCATTATCGCTGTATTATGAACCCATCGAGGGGTTTTGTGGGTATGCAAACTATTTTCAGGATAATCTTATGGTTCGAGCCACCGATAATATAAGTGGAGTCCTAGCCAACAAGAATCTTGGTAGCCTTTGTCATGGGATATTAAGCGTGATGATGGTTAGATATTGAACATTAGATTGATCGGTGAAATGGATCATTAATGTATAATTTGATAGAGATTAATCAATGAAATTTATCATTGATGTCTTTTTAATTTTATTTTATTGTTGATTGATCTAATACGTATATACCTTTATCAAAATGATATAACTTGTTTTTTTATATTGTTCCTGTATTGGGATTTGGGATATTGAGTCATGGTATTGACTTTTTAAATGTGTATAGTGGATATTTGATTTGCTCAAAAGAGATTTGTATTACCTAAGAAGTTGTGGTGGCTCATCCCATTCATCTTAAATGTTCTAAATTTCTTCTGTTAGTCACAAGTAGAATGAAAACGTTAGAAATGGAGAACTTTTGATAGTGGGGTTTCTGGATTGTGTTTGAAGTTACATTTTTCGGATAGAAAGACGGTCGTGTGATTCCTTTATTCTTGTTGGAGTCGAGATGTAATATTTGTTTAGTACAAGCAGCTAGTGAATGGTGAGCCTCCCTTTTTAGGTAATGACCATAATGGACATGAGACCGAACCCAACGTGGAAATTTTAAGTCTTGAAGTGAAAGCATTTAGAGCATGCCGAGCGCATGAACAGTCCATTTCGAGTCCCCACGGGTGCCGAGAATATTGGATCAAGCTGTCGTCCGCATAAACAAAATAAGTGCTCGTCTTAAGTGCCAGATTTGACGCTTAATGACATGATTATCAGCGAATAATTGTCGGGATCTTCAGCTCGCCAGGTGGCGGATTCAATCTCACGTGACACGACGTCTGTCTCAGAAATGGCGGAGAGTGGGGAACGCACGAGCAGCTCTATTGGGCCGTGGTCGGAGTTGCTTCCCCATCATTAACGGGGTCGTCCGCTTCCGAATGAACGAGACGCCTTTGTCTCGGAATGCATGTGTGCATCTGCGTGAATGGCGGAATCTGGAGATGCGCATAGAAAATATTCCGCCGGCTCGCTCCGTTCCAATCGCATCCGCGGTCGAGAGTCGGAAAAACCATCGGATCAGACACAATAATTCTCGTGATGCGAAGTCTCCACAGCCCTTCAGATCTGTCTCTTTCTACATTGTTTTTTCGACCTCCCACTTTCTCTGGAATTGAGGTCTAGATTGAGCCATCGGTTTCCCGGCCCGACTCATCGCCCGCGTCTTTTGTTGCGTCTTGGTTGGACTGGTATCTTGTTCCTCCTTTCATTTTCGGGTTAATACTTTGAAAAACCCCAAATTGGTACACCTGTGACAAATTTACCCCAAACTATTTTTTTGACCACCAAAAACCCCAAGCTGGTATACCTTTGACAAATTTACCCCAAACTGGTACACTTGTGACAAATTTATCCTCTGTTAGTTTTCGTTAAATTTTATTGTCAAATTATTAAGTTAAATGATACGTAACAATTGACTAGTATACCAATTTGCGATTTTACGTTCCGTTTGTCACAATTTACAATTGTTGTGATTTTTTTTGTGGTATTAATTCAATTTAACGGAGGGTGTATTTGTCACAAATTTATTAGTTTAGGGTTTTTTGAGGTCGAATAAATTAGTTTGAGGTAAAATTGTCATAAATGTACCAGTTTAGGTTTTTTTATGGTCAGTCGGGGTAAATTTATCACAGGTGTACCAGTTTGGAGTTTTTCATGGTTAAAAAAATAGTTTGGGGTAAATTTGTCACAAGTGTATCAGTTTGGGATTTTTTAAGGTATTAACCCTTCATTTTCTTTGTCATGCATTAAGCTGTCGTGAATTTTCCATGAAAGCTGCTCTCTAAATTCAAAAAATATCGTTTGAAAACGAATTCTTGTATTGCTCACAGAAATGACAAAATATTTTCGTCGTCCACATAGATATTTAAGCATAAATTGTTAACGATAATTAAAATATATTTTATTCTCAGCGATTATTTTAAGAATCGTAAAATCTTCTCCTAGGTTAACGGGGAAGGAGAAAGTTCAGAGCGACGGGGTCGAGAGTCAAATAGCGACGGCCTATGGTGGCCAATGTCGTATGCAACTTTTTCTTTGTTTCTAATTATTAGCACTCGAGATTGTTTCACTTAATTGAGCGGATCCTCACGTGCGCTTACATCAGTGCACCATTGCACTCTTTTACACGTATATTATCATATATTATATTATTAATCCGAACAAAAGTGCCCCGCCCGACAACTCCCATGGACATGTTTGTAATAATTGGAAATGATTGCATTAGAGATACTACATAATTACTTGAAAACAAACGTTTTTGACGCGATTCGGTGCATGTGGACTCGATTCTAAGCATGCGTTTGCGGCTAGACTTGATTGAGTAAAAAAGTTTGACCTAACTTTAATATCAAAATTTTCATCGGCGTGTTGATTTTTAACTTGATTGATGTTTTGGAGGAATCAAACTCGTATATGTGTCCTTTTAATCTAGTAGGTATGGAGATCTTGACTTGAGCAAGTGATTGTTTACCTACCACGCTCGTAGTTAGTAAAGTTTAGCTATCAGGGAAATCATTTTTCTTAGAAGTTTAACCTGTTAAGAAACGAATCAACATTATATTCGCAACACGTGTACCTATAAGATGATAGCATTCAGCACAACACATGACATATAATTAATCACATCAATGGGACATTTGTAAAATAGGAAAACATGCAAAAATAACAAATAGGAGAAAATTTGAGAGGCTGTTTCGCAAGATGTGAGCATCTGTTTGGACATGTTGGCATTATTTCTTACAAATTTCTTGTTAGTCCTTCCTCATGAATTAATATGAATTATTGTCGCCATAATAGATATTAATTACAATTTCCCGTTTTGTTGTATGCTCCTCCATTTCTTTTGTTTCGTAGTGAGATAGAGAAGTATGCAAGAGTAATCTTGGATGTACAAAGAAAATACGGAACTTTTACAAAGAGCTTACATACAAAAAAGCCCTATAAAACAATATTGACATCAAGACAATAATGAATTCTGTTAGAACAAATTATAACCACAACATAAAATTAAGCTGATAGGTGGAATTTGATTAATGTGAATGGACGCACAGATCAAAGGGACAGAATCTGGCTTTGTTACCATATTAAAAAAATTCAATTCAAAATTTTTAAGTTGATAGGTTTGGAGAGACTATATATAAAAAGAGTATATAAACTCCATTGTCATATGACGTGAGATGTTTTAACATAAATGAAAGTTCGCAAAATGAAATTTTAAATTACTGATGCATTTTAAAAATTACCATCATCACTTAAAATTACCGTACATATTTGAATTTTGCTTATGGCTTTTTAGGATATTCGATTAAAGAGTAATTTTTATTGGACCACTATATGCTTAGTCAATGAAGAGCTATCTTAATGAAAGATAAGTCAAGGGAACTACGTGTTTCGTATGTAAAAATTATAGGGCTTATGACAACCAAGGAAACATAACTGGAGTCTTAGGCCGTACGCCTCTTTTCCATTTTAGAATGTTAATCTGTATCCTCGGCAATTGACAAACCTAGATGCAAGGCCATTGAACCTATGTTTTAAGGAACATAATTGCGATAATTCATCAATATATAAAAATGTGATTGACAAGAGAAGCAGAGAGATATTCATATACAAGACTGCAACGAAACTCTGTTATGAAGTGTCGTTCAAAAGCTTCATGCGCAATAGTTGCTTAATGATGATACATAATACATGTAAATAATCACGGAAAGAGGAGAGAGACATAAAAAATCAACGCGTGAGGTTTGTATTGAATATTGTGTAGAAACGAGAAATTGACAACCGGTCTAAAAGTTTAATCGTTAATACAATTGTCTGTATATAAATTATTTATTACTAACACAAAAAAACGCCTAAGTCCTTGACCGTCAACTTGGACTGGATAACACCAAGCAAAACATGATTATGGTATTTGTTAAGTCCTTTTGGGAGGTAACTATAGGTAATGGACGAAGGCGATGAGGAACTACCGACATATGATGTAAGAGAAAATTACTAAGTGTAAGTTACACAGTATTGGTAAGTGAAACTTGGTTTAGTTGAATAAAGAACTAGAGTTAAAGTGAAGATCAATGAATCATGAACGAGATTAGCGTTTAAATCTTAAAGCCAACAATTGTGGCTGCAATCATAATGACCCATTCAATCGTGAAGCCAGCACGATCACCGATTAGTAAGAGTCATGAATCTTGAAAGCCAACAATAATAATGACTGAGAAACATAGGCCGTCATAGCCGTCATAAAGAGGGATTGCAAGCTATGGAAGAAATCATTGACATAGGATAAGCGATAAGGCCATGATCATCAAATACCTGGGTCTTTTGGTAATAATTTATAATTACATGTTGCCGAATTCTAGGAATCATGTGTAATGTTATTTGTTATAACTGTTGTTAACCGTCACTAGTATTTATAAATGTTAGGATTATAAATTGAGTAAGGAATCATCAATCAATCACCGAACATCAATTGTTCAATTTTTTTATCTTCCCATTATCTTTATATTTCAATATCATTTTACTTGATTGGCCATGATTGCCTTTGATATTTATACCTTTAATTTTCTCGTCAATTGGCGCTTCTTGTCCAAAAATCAACAAAGGACCTTTTACATTAATCCACATTTTGAAAGGTGCTTTGTTGACGTAATAACAATCCAGTACCACGAATTGGGAATGAAGTTGCAACACACTCTGAATCCTCAACCATTAACCATACGGCAAAAGAAGGCTGATGCGAAGGGGTGGATCTTCTCCGACATCTCACTGAAGAGCAGTTGAGAAAAGTTGCACCGAATCCTCATATGATGATCACCATTGTTTGAGGAGCGGCAAAATGATTCGGCTGATCATACTGTCGATCAAATATCCGAGTGATTAAGTCGATGGTCATGATGCTGTAAATGACGCCTTGTCCAAGTTGGAAGCATTCAATTTACCAATCGAAGGAAGTTCTGGGGCGCCAAGGTATGTTCTCAGCTCTTCTCTTTATCGTAATGTAGGCTGTACTAGTCAACACTTCCCATAATAAGTAGGCAAAGACTTAGGTTCTCGAGCCAAAATCTAACAAATGGAGTAGCCCTGGTCAAAAGAATTAAACCTGAGTAAGTCCTTAAAAAGCTTATAGGGAAGAAATGGGTGGAAATCCCCTTGCATTGTCACCCTCGTATTCCCTCTTTGTTGAGAAGATAAAAATAGACATGTAATTTGGGAATCTCATGGTGATGAAGGTAGACACCACGTTAGGACTTCGGTTCTGACTACCATTGGGTAGACAGGTATAGTAACCCTCTGTGTCTAGGGTAAGTGAGTGTGGGTGAAAGGCTAATTGCAAAGTTAGCATGCCTAAGGCACCGTCATTGAACTGATAGGCTGATGCTGTACCCTTAGTTTAGTGACATTGTTGTCAAGCCAAGTTGGTAGACATTCTAATCCAATGCTTGAAGCTAAAGATACTAGGCCAGCAATCAATATAAGCACCATTAAATGCTACCGCCCCTACTAGACCAAACTCATGAATCATTATAAATATAGGAAATCCAATAACACCAACATTATTACCTAGAGAGAAAGATGGCCAACCAAATACCCTAGTAGAATAGCACTAATGACCGAAGAATTTGAGCACCATTTAGGACTGAAAGGGTATTGTGAGGCCGGTATACAAGAAAAATTATCTTGAATGAATGAATCGACAACAAACCTACTCTAGAGGAATCCAAATCCTTGATTTGGGCAAAACATGATTTAGATGACGTCGTTTAGGTCAAATAATATTGAATTTACTTTGTTGGCAAGTAACGTTAGACTATTTAAATTAAAAAAATTACCGTGTTAGATTTCTTGGTAATTTTTTATAAAAGTGGTGCTTAATTGATCTATCAGAAATTTTTAATATTGACATAAACCTGCACTCGTAGTGTTATCTTTTTCAAAAAAATTTCCTTAATCAGAAGAACGATTGTGAAGAAAAGGGTGATAGCCTCAACAAATACCACGTGAGATTTGATCCAACAACCTGTCGGAATTGACGTAAGGCGTGACGTCACGAAATCAGGATTAGTCTCCTCTTGTAGGAAGAAAAAAAGAGTGGAGGGCGCCCGGCGCATGATGCAGACAAGACGGCCAGCGTCGTAAATGAGAGTTTGTTTGTTTCTGTTGATTGGAACTCAACGACTGTCTCCCCTAAATTTTTATTTTTTTCTTGGTCTTAGACTCTCTCCCCCAATTGAGAGGACGGGACGCGGTTGCATTGATATCAGTCCATCATTGCACTCGTTTACGGTACAATCATAGATTGATAGTCAAAGCACCCATCCCAACCACATCTTCGATTCTTCAGGACATCTTTGTCGTTATTGAAAAAATTAATATTACAAAAATTTTAAATTAATATACCTATAATAAATTTATCTAAAACTTCAAACTGATATATTTATAATATTTATTAATTTCATCAAATTAAATTAAAATACCATAAGAAACTAAAAAATTATGCTTTCATCTAACAGTTTAGATTTTTAGAGTAGTCAGCAATTATTTCATTAAATCTTAAATGATATCGGAAGCGAGATTTTGAGTTCAAATTTTCTAGACCCTTACTTTAAGCTTAGGCTAAAAACCAGCATACACATGAGGGAGATTATTAAAATATATAAATATTACATTTTTATCTAACAATTTAAGATTTTAGAAGTTTTTAGAATCATTGGCAATGACCCTATTAAATCTCACAAAATGGATGATAAAACCTCAAAATTCGACTGTCGCCTATTATCCAACTTAGCAATTTGACGATAAAATTTAATGTAAATTAACAAAAGGTAAATTTATCACCAGTATATCGATCTGAAGTTTTTTTATGATAAAAAATTAATATGAGGCAAATTTATCATAAATGGATAGATTTGGAGATTTTGTGACATTAGCTCTTATTGAAAATAATTGCTCTAGGCATGGTGCGTGAATTGTCTACCATGATATGAGGTGGGAAGGGCTCCTAACCAATGCGATCTATGTAGGCTCAGTTTTTGCACATAATAATAGCTAAAATTATTCGAGTAGAAAAGCTTGGCCTAACTTCAACACTAAAATTATCGCCATGTGTGGGGCTTTTGATGTAGTGGTTATGGACATCTCAACCCGAGCACGTGATCCTTTAGTTACAATGCTCCAATGTTAAGTAAATTATTTCATGAGCTATGTGTGCCATAGAATTAGGTGAAAACAAATGACTTTGATGCGGTACGATCTATGTGGGCTTAAGGTCTTGGCAGACGTGGGCCTATAATAATAGCTAGACTTAATCGAGTAGAAAAGCTTGACCTAAGTTATACTAAAGGTACCGCCTGTTGGTCTTTCGATCTACTAGGTAAGGACGACTTGAGCACGTTGTCCTTAAGCTACCGTGCTCTAGGTTTGTTGCTAGTGTTGATTAAATTATTTCACGAGATAGATATACCATAGAATTAGGTGAAAACGAATGGCTTTGATCTAATACGATCAATGTGGACCTACGTCTAAGTAGGTGTCTTGCATGTAATAATAGTAAGTAGAAAAGCCTGACCTCACTGATACTAAAATCAACAACGCCTGTCAGCCTTTCGATTTAATAGGTAGGGACATCCCAACTCAAGCCTGCGGTCCTTCAGGCTACCGTGCTCACTGTTAGTAATAGCTAGTTGCCAGTGTTTAAGTCAATAATTTTTCCTAGACGTTTAGACTGTTAGGAGTCATTCGTCTTTAAATAAAATGAATTATTTTTGCGCATAATAGATACTAATTAGAATTTTTCATTCATGTCGGATGGTAAGAAGTATCGATACTCTCAGAGAGCTTTCATATCATGTCTGCCACTCCGACATTTTTCAACACGTTTTGACATGTGGTCAACAAGTATCGAAAAATCCGACACGTGATCAACTCTTCTTGACACGTGAGTTTGGAATTTCGACAAGCACGGGGTTAATTTTAAAATATTTCAATACTTGAGGGGTCAAAAGATATATGTATGAAAAAAGCGAAAAAATAAAAAGGGGGTAGGCCAGGGCCGTTGCTACTACTACCATGGGAGGGGGACTGACAAGGTGGTAGAGGGATGTGACCCTCGTTGGCCTGAGTGAGGCCCTCGCCAGCCAAGCGAGAGCTCGAGAGGTTTTCCTACCTGGCCCAAATTTGGGCGACACCTCCGCTAAGGCCGAGGTGAGGCTCACCCAAACCTGGGTGACACCGCACCCTCACTTGGGCCTTACAAGTGTCGCTAGCCCTTGCTTGGGGCCAATGAGGCCTTGCCTAGGGCTAGGGAGGCTTGTCAACCACAAGTGAGGGTCAGCGTTGCCTAGATCTAGGTGAGCCTTGCCGGCCCCAGTCGAGGCGTCACCTAGATCTGGGCGAGCCTCACCCGAACCAGTAAAGGCAGCCCCTCACCGCCGCCTAGGGCCAGCAATTTCGACAGTGGCAATGGCAGCAACCTGTTCAACCAAGCAGCTGACCTTGCCATTTTTTTAGAATTATTTTAGCTTTTTAAAAAGTTTTTTTTTACTATTCTTTAAATAAGATTAAAAGAAAAAAGTGATAAAAAATGCCACATAGGATAAATAAATTAATTTAAAAGTACTACTTCAAAATTTTTCATTAAACAAATTGACGGTATTAATGGAAGGGCTTGATTGTACCAATTTGATAAGTTTCAGAATTCAATTATACTTTCACAATAAATTTTAAGACTTATAATGCACATATCCCTAAATTTAATAGTGGAATATGAATTACTTTTTGTTTCTTCTAATTTTATGGATTATTGCAATGGATTGTAGCTGAATTTGTCAAATTAAAACAATGAATGATATTAACAAATGTTGGATTAATGTTATTAGTGTAAATTAATTCTATGATCTTTTTATCTTTACCAAAAAAATTCTATGATCTTTTTCTTATTATTTATTTATTTGTACATTTATATATAAAAATATATTTAATATATAAAGTGTCGGAACGTGTTAGAATTCTTTATTTTTTGAGAAATGAGATGTCGCCGTATTATACCGTGTCGTGTCACATATTGCGTATTTATGTTGGTGCTACATAGGTCGTATGCTCCTACATTCATTTTCCCTTTGTTTGGAGATAAGTATCCAAGAGTAATCTTATTTACAAAGACTTTTCACAAAACTTTTACAGAGAGCCTTCGTTCAAACATGTTCAATAATAATAATAATAATAACAACAATAACAACAACAACATCAAGACAATTATGAAAAACGCGAAAGATTGTAAAATGAAATTTTAAATTACTGACCGAATTAAAAAAAAAATTACCATTAGCACTTAAAATTACCAATCATATTTAAATTTTGCTCGTGGCTTTTTAGGATATTCGAATAAAGCTTAGTTTTCATTGATCGACCATATGCTTAGTCAATCAAGAGTTATCTTACTAGAATCCAAATTCAATTAGCTTTCTAATGAAATATATGTCAAGGGGATCGCGTGTTTTGTATGTTAAATTGCAAGGGCCCATGACAACCAAGAAAACATCATTGGAGTCTTTGTGTGCGGCTTTTTAATTTAAAATGTTGCTTCGTGTCCTTTTCAATCTACTAAATAATGTAAGTGACGTAAGGCAGTTGAATTTAGGTTGCGTTGGGTCATCTAAATTCAAATTGAGATAGAACGAGACAAGGGGATTAGAAATTCTCTGAATTGTAGAAAATCACATAATATATTTTACTTACCTAAAATAGGATTGAAATTTTTTGAAAATCCTTCCTTGTAGCCAACGACAAGCGGTTCCTAGAAATGACCGCCATTTACACTTGAAATTGAATGTTTTGAGCGTTGCAGGCTGAAATGAAAAACACTATGGGATTTCTTTGAGATATTGTGGTATTGAAATTGGAGTGCGACGCTGGCCATTGTTTATCGATACAGAGAACTCCGGAAGCAAGAAAATTTATCTTCAAAATTATGAAGTGCGAGTTGTTATCTTCTAACTCTGTGTTTTGTGCTCTATTCGAATACCCGACGCATATAAACGAAGCCATTATTCGGGAACTTCTGACCTAATAGTTGTGGGCGGAGGCGATGATGATCATCTTTAGACTCCTTTTCATCCTCAATCGTCAAAACATGATTGGCTAACTAAAGATGATGATTAGCAATGGTCAGAGGTGATGACCATTGGCAATCGTGATGGTAACCCTATCATTTAACATTATAAGAAAACATGGTTTAAAGTTATTTTTTTCAATTTTCTATATCCAATCTAGGTTTATCTCATCCTTGTCATGAATTTCTTACTTGGCATTTTATCTGGATATATGCAGATTTATCCATCAACTCCTATCCGAATTCAAATTCGAACTACCAAATGTGATTTACGCAAGCGAAAGTTATAATATAATTCATCAATGAATATAAATCAATATCCATTGTTCTGATTGCATTGCATCCATCCCACCAAAAGTTTTTATGGTTCATCAATAGATTGGTGAATTTTGTGACCTATCAAGTTATCTAAGGCTGTGTTTGATCATTTATACTTCTAAATTGGATAAGATAAGATACGAAATCTTGAGATTTTGTTAACTTATCCACTATTTAATGAATTGTTGTAATAAAATCGAATATTTTCATATACCATCATGTCCATTATTTGGTATGAACGGCATATTAATGTAAATGAAACTGCACAAATGGAGATATCTTCACTCCAAAAGAAATCAAGAATGCACAAACCAAGATAACATCTTTTAATCAATCCATAATTATTGTATGATCTAAATCTTAAAGAGCAAATTGTAGCGTTCCAAAGCCATAGGTTCAACTATGACAAGAAATGTAGACACGGAATAGCAACATCAATGAGGTCGATCAATCAATAAATACTAAATCTAATAAGAGAGAGAAATTATAATCATTCATCTTCGCAATTCCAAAAAGTATAGTGTTTTGACTCTCTTGTCACTTTTGTGAAATTTCAACATAAACTACAAAACTATGGAGCTCTTGCTGCCTTTTTGGGCTTTTTACGTGAACCAAAGGGATACGGAGAAAAAGAAGTTTAACTTTCTTGCTATTTTGTGAAGTTTTGACATGAACCAAAGAGCTACAGAGGAGTTGTGAAGTTTAAAATGAACTAAAGATATGATGGATAATGAGATGGAGAAGGTAGGCTTTTTTATTTTTTTTAAGAAATCTCATTGTCCCTCATTTTTCGAAAATTGGAAAGATCCTTTTTATGTTTGAATTTGTTCATTTAAAATCTGGATTCTTCTACTTCATTTTTTTTTTACTTATTTATATTAATACTTTCCATCATTCCTTGATAAAAAAATTATTAAATAATAAACTATGCTACTATACTTTAAAAATGTAATAAATATGGTACTAAATACACATAATATATATTCTAGAATAGAAATTAATTAAAGCATATAGATAAAGATAAGTATAAATAAAAAATTGTTGTTATTTTGAGTTTAATTTTTTTATTTGAATGCAACATTATATTTAATTATTAATTTTATTTTATTAATTTAATAAGTTTGTTATTCGAGAAAAATAGTTTATACCATAAATATAAGAAATCCTATCTATCCTTATTCTACTTCTTTTTCTCATGAAATATTTTTATTCGAATTATATCTCTTTTATATCTGACATCATCTTGAGCAAGAATTAAATACTTGATATCATAAATTTTATCCTATCCTGATTAATAAATGTAGCTTAAGGGTTAAAAAAGTAGTATGTGGCCCAGTAGAGTTAGCATCTATCCTTTTGTTTCTCCCCTTTTGCTTTAAGCATAGATTCGAATTTAACCTTAGACAAAACTATGATTGACATGAGAAGCATATCGATATTTACGAGACTGCACCTACACTTTGCTAGATTCAATTCAAAAGCTTTGTGCACACTAGTTGTTCCATGGTGATAATAAACGTAAACAATCACGGAAAGAGGAGACGAACAAATAAAAATCTTAAGCGTGTGCACTGCCGACAATTAATCAACATAACGAAATACTGTTCACTAAAAGATGATCAATGTTTTTTTTTTATTGAATCGGGTCCGTGGCTTGAACAGGAAGTAGAACACGTAAAAAAGAACTAAAACTCATTACTATAGAGGAAAGGAAACGCAGGAACCCGAAAGTTAAATTATTAAATTCAAAGACACATAATTTGTGTTAGAATACTTTTATAATGATGCGACATGGCCTTGTACAGCCCATCATAAGATGTGACCTCTTACAGGTGGTTAATATTTAAATTAGCAGTTGTAATCATATCTCCACAATTTTAGGCTCCATGTCGCATGTCAAATCTTATTTATAAATGGTTACCACTCCGTTTTATATTTAACCATTGATAGGTATCTCCATTATTTCAAGCTCCATGATTGTATTTGCTATGTTCTCTTTATTTTCGATTAGTTACAACTACTTAGCTACCATTGGACTCAACCATCAATCGACATCCTCATTGCATTCGGTTTCCACGTTCAACACTTTACCTAAACATTAGGCATCATCGTATGTCAAGAACTATACTATGATCATCATTTGTTTTGGCCATCGATAAGTATTTCTACTATCGATTCACTCGTCGATTGTGTAATCACTTAACACGGATTTTTATGTCAGATCATGTCGGTTAAAAGAATCCTGTCATCTTTGAGAGTCGGTAAATGTCAAGTTCATGTTAAATATTATGTTCAGACAAGAAAGTATCAACTAATTCAAAAGTGAAATCATCGATAGAATCAATCTCATGTAAACAATCTAAACAAGGGTATCAATGGATATCGGGTTACATTATTGGAGAGCACTCCATCAAGTTTGGCAGGGGGTGGTGGAACTCAAGATCAATACGGCATTGAAAATCGAATATAGACGGACTAAAAAGGTTTGAAATAAGATGCATATTAATATAGAGTACAATAATGCCAGAATAGCTGGAAACATCAACCTCTTACTCTATTTGGAAATCGAGCGCGAGGCATAAGAGCCACGTCTTATTATATTTCAGCAGAGAGAGAAATGAAATAGAGCCACGGGAACGCGAAAAGCCTGTTCACTTTCAGAGCGACGTGAGCAGTGACGCCATCAAGGGCGAGGCTCTTCGCCTTCTACTTCGCCTCGCAAGTCGCGATCACGCGACGCACGACGCTCTCACGCCCTCCTCCTCCCTTTATAACACCGCCGCGACGCGCAGAGAAAGCGAGAAATAAACCACGCGAGAAAGCGACGGGCCACGAAACGAAGGTGCGCTGACCCGACTTCCTTTCGCTTGCCACGGAACGCTTCTCGTCGGCAGCGATTTCGGGTCTCGTGCGGTTTCCTGGTTGGCGCTCGCCCTTTTGATTTTTTTTCCTGTGCTTCTGGCTTCACGATATAAAAAATGGATGGATAAATTATGATGCTGTTTCTGGAGTTTCCTGCCAATATTGCTCTTCAAGCGTCGGCGACGTCGCCGTCATGGGATTCTTTATTAGCACTTGTAGTTTTCTCGCGGAGACAATCCTTCTTTTCTCTGTATTTTAGGCCTTGCGGCGGTTGAATCCAAGTTGGTTTCGAAGTCTCCTCATCATTGTTGGAGCATCGAGTGTGTTGAAAAAGAGGGGAAGACTCAGAGAGAGAGAGAGAGAGAGAGAGAGAGAGAGCGAGCGAGCGAAACGTTTCGGTGGAACTCACGAGCATTTCGACTTCTGAAGCAGCATAAGCAAAACCTTTTCTTTTTTTCTCTGGACGAGCTCTTTCAGGGGAAGAAAGAAACCCTTCTGTGAAATAAAGCCTAGAGGAGAGCTGTCGCCTCTGGACCATTCAAGGTATAACCAGTAAAATCGTGCATTTGGTTCTTTTTCATGTGTCAATGGGAGTGTTTGAGAAAATCTGGACAATATTTGTTTGCCAAACTTTTGATGGATCTCAGCAGATATTGATGGACTTTTTAAAAGAACTTATGACAAAGTTTCACGTGCATATTTATCTTGCGAGATATAAATAATATGTACTTGTTCCCTCAAGAAGAGTGCGAGCTGGTATTTTTTATGGCTCATTTAGATTCAGGAGCTTCTTTTTAGTTTTGCTGTTGTGGCCATTTTCCTTTTGCAATTTGTCAGATTTCAGTTTTATCAAAGATTCACATCGAAATGTTCCTCTCTAATTGAGTGGTCCTTTTTGGCGCGTGACAGAGTCCAAAGGCAGGAAGAGAGCAAGTAGAAGATGATGGGCAATCTATGGGATGTGTTTTGCGGGGAATCCGACTGCACAGATGCAGACGGAGGAACTTGCTCACCCAACATTTTGTCTTTCGGTCATCCTTCTGCCTGTATCAACCACATCCTCGTCATTTGCTTCACCATTGTTCTGTTGGTCTTGCTGTTGTTTAGTATGATTCAGAAGTCAGCATCAAAGTCAGTCCGCGCCTCATCTCAGTATTTAAGGCTCTCGCGGTTGCAAATAGCATCGGCCATAGTGAATGGCTTTGTCGGGCTAATCTACTTAGGTTTGGGCATTTGGATTTTGGAAGAGAAGCTGAGACAAATGCAGACTGCTTTACCGCTCACCCGGTGGTTAGCAGCCGTTTTTCAAGGTTTTACGTGGTTGTTCATTGGCTTGATTGGTAGTCTTCGGATGAGAGATCTCCCAAGGATGCCTTTGCGGCTATTGGCCATTCTTGCCTTCTTGTTTGCAGGTGTGCTCTGCGTTTTATCTATGTTCACTGCGATAACAAGCAGAGAAGTCTCTCTTAAGATAGCTCTGGACATTCTTTCATTCCTTGGAGCATCTCTTTTGTTATTTTGTGCTTGTAAGGGATATGAAGATCTTGATAAGGATAATGTTACAAATGGAGGTGATCTGTATATTCCACTGACCAGAGAGGCCAATGGTAGTGGCAAAGCCGATACAGTTGCTGAAGTTTCTCCATTTGCCAGAGCTGGATTCTTCAGCAGAATGTCATTTTGGTGGTTGAACTCTCTGATGAAAAGAGGGAGAGAAAAGACTCTCAAGGAAGAAGATGTACCGAAGTTGCAGGAGGCTGATAGAGCAGAAAATTGTTATGCATCATTCTTGGAGCAATTGAACAGACAAAAGATAGCAGACCCTTCATCACCACCATCTATTTTGAGGACAATAATCATTTGCCAGTGGAGAGAGATCATCATATCTGGGTTCTTTGCACTTCTGAAAATTCTCACTATTTCTGCCGGTCCCCTGCTTCTCAATGCTTTCATTGAGGTTGCCGAGGGAAAAGAAAGCTTTAAGTATGAAGGTTATGTGTTGGCAATCTCTCTCTTTTTTTCAAAGTCTTTGGAATCTTTAGCTCAAAGGCAGTGGTACTTCAGGAGCAGACTTATCGGTCTGCAAGTGAGGTCCTTGCTATCAGCAGCCATTTATAGGAAACAGTTGAGATTGTCCAATGCTGCTCGGCTTATGCATTCGGGAGGTGAGATCATGAATTACGTGAGTGTCGATGCTTATAGAATTGGAGAATTTCCTTTTTGGTTTCATCAGACATGGACAACAAGCCTCCAGCTCTGCATCGCACTTGTGATTCTATTTCGTGCTGTGGGGTTGGCAACAATTGCATCTTTGGTAGTTATCATTATTACAGTGCTTTGTAATACACCGCTTGCAAAGTTGCAGCATAAGTTTCAGACTAGACTTATGGCAGCACAAGATGAGAGGCTGAAGGCGTGCACTGAGGCTCTAGTGAACATGAAAGTTTTGAAATTATATGCTTGGGAAGTTCATTTTAAGAGTGTCATTGAAAGCTTGAGGGCAGTGGAATACAAATGGTTATCAGCTGTGCAGCTACGGAAGGCATATAATAGTATTATTTTCTGGTCCTCGCCTGTTCTGGTTTCAGCTGCTACATTTGGGGCATGTTATTTCCTAAACATTCCTCTGCGTGCTAATAACGTCTTTACATTCGTGGCTACGTTGCGCCTTGTTCAGGACCCAATCCGCTCTATTCCTGATGTGATTGGTGTGGTAATCCAAGCGAAGGTCGCATTGACACGGATTGTGAAGTTTCTTGAGGCTCCGGAGCTGCAGAATAGAAATGTCAGGCAGAAGAGAAACTTTGAGAGGGTAGACCATACAATTATCATAAAGTCAGCAAGTTTCTCATGGGAAGGGAAGTCACTGAATCCCACTCTTAGGAACATTAACCTTGAAGTCAGGCCTGGTGAAAAAGTCGCTATATGTGGAGAAGTTGGTTCTGGAAAATCGACCCTTTTGGCAGCAATTCTAGGAGAAGTTCCAAATACTGAAGGAACTGTAAGTTCTGAATTTCCTCCTTGTTTTTGCTGTACTCTGAACTTGTTTGGATGGGCCTAGAAAAGAACTTATTCAAATGGCCCCGAGTAGAATTTGTCCCCTGTTAATGTTTCAGTCCCAGACCTTCTTAATGGTAACAATTCCCAGATTTCAAGGTTCTTCATTTGATGCTAATTCACTTGTCCACCCAATTTTCAGATTCAAGTCTATGGGAAGATCGCCTATGTTTCTCAGAATGCATGGATCCAGACCGGGAGCATCCAAGAAAACATTTTATTTGGTTCTGCAATGGATAGTCGGCATTACCAAGAGACGCTTGAGAAATGTTCATTGGTGAAAGATCTAGAGTTGCTTCCCTATGGCGACCTCACTGAAATTGGCGAAAGAGGAGTTAATCTCAGTGGCGGCCAGAAGCAGCGGATTCAACTTGCTCGTGCTCTCTACCAGGACGCCGACATATACCTGTTAGATGACCCTTTCAGTGCTGTAGATGCACATACTGCTACCAGCCTATTTAATGTAATTATTTATATTTTGATATGCTGCAATACTTGCAATGTCTCAACCGTTCGATCAAGTCTGACCTGTCTTTTGCAGGAATACATTGTGGAAGCACTTTCTGGAAAGACAGTCCTACTGGTGACTCATCAAGTTGATTTCCTTCCCGCATTTGATTGTGTCCTGGTTAGTATATTTTCAGTGTCTCAATGTGAAGCTGTTGACTTCCACTTAAATTATCGCGGGTGATATCTTTCTTTGTTTTCTGTCATTTGTAGTCAGCGACTTTTGCATGCTTTCTTGTGCGAACTCAAACATGCGTTTGTAAGTTTGTCACATATCCCTGTGAAGAGACCTTACTAACAATTTTATGACAGTTGATGGCGGATGGAGAAATCCTGCAAGCCGCTCCTTACCATCAGTTACTTGCCTCGAGCCAAGAGTTTCAAGACCTTGTCCATGCGCATAAAGAGACTGCTGGATCTGAAAGACTTGCAGAGGTCACTCCTTCCTCAAAACAGGGAACATCCTTGCAAGAGATTAAGAAGACATACTTAGGGAAACAAGAGAAAGCGCCAATAGGCAGTCAATTGATCAAACAAGAGGAGAGGGAGATCGGAGATGCAGGGTTTAAACCATACCTACAATATCTGAATCAGAATAAAGGCTATATATACTTTGCTATGGCCTGTCTTTCTCAAGTTATATTTGTAGCTTGTCAAATATCTCAAAACTCCTGGATGGCAGCAAATGTGGAGAATCCTCAAGTTAGCACATTGCTTTTGATCACAGTTTACTTGGTGATCGGGTTTTCCTCGCTGCTGTTTTTGCTGTCTAGATCGCTCTTTGTAGTTGTTCTTGGCCTTCAGTCGTCAAAATCTCTCTTTTCTCAGCTGCTAAATTCCCTCTTCCGCGCACCAATGTCTTTCTATGATTCAACACCCCTGGGGAGAATACTTAGTAGGGTAAGTTTCTCAAAAGTTATTGTGGAGAATGAAAGGCATTTGCCAATATCACGTGTATATAAACTCATCCTTCTCATGCAGGTCTCTGCTGATCTCAGCATTGTGGATATCGATGTCCCATTCAGTATGGTTTTTGCTGTTGGAGCCACAAGCAATACATATGCTAATCTTGGAGTACTGGCGGTTGTTACGTGGCAAGTCCTTTTTGTGTCGATACCGATGATATATTTCGCAATTCAGTTACAGGTAAACTTATGAGTTGGTGACAGTTAGTTGCTGCAGTTCTGCAATACTTCCGGTTAGCAGTAAAGAAACATGATAAGAGGAATTGGTTTTGTTTTTCACCTAATATGGATTGGCTACATCTTTGTTGTTCCTGTGGCATTATTTGGTCCAAAATATAAGTAAGTCTAAATATAAATTAACAGCATAATGAGTTACAAGCCATTGTGGGCAAAGTCATCCAAGAAAGATTTGATTGTGAGGACACTTGGACGTCAACAAAAGAGGGAATCTTCAGTAATATTTAATGGTTGCATAAAATATTCAGATTGGTACTTGCACTTTTTTTGCGAACATTTGATTCCACCATTGAACTCTACAAGATCAAAAGTCTGAAACATTTATCACACTGAAGAGATGTGGACTCAGTTCCTAATTCCTAACACAAGCTGAAGTTTGATTAGGAACTTTGTCTCGCTAGTGAAGTTATAAACCGATACTGATTTGACAACAATGTTCTGCGTTCACATGGAAGCATGACTCCTTTATGAAATCCTCATTTTCTCTTGCATATGTTTTTCAGTGGATATGTTTGTGTGCTGTGTTCATTTATTTTCCGTTTAGAACCTAATTGAACTTGAACTTGGTCTACAGAGATACTATTTTTCATCTGCGAAGGAGTTGATGCGACTCAATGGCACGACCAAGTCTTATGTTGCAAATCATCTTGCTGAGTCAGTGGCAGGGGCAGTGTCCATAAGAGCTTTTGAAGAGGAGGAAAGGTTCTTTAGAAAGAACCTGGATCTTATTGATGAGAATGCTAGTCCCTTTTTCCACAGTTTCGCAGCCAATGAATGGTTGATACAGCGTCTAGAAATACTTAGTGCTGCTGTTCTGTCCTCCACGGCACTCTCTATGGTTTTGCTTCCTCTAGGAACATTTAGCCCTGGTCAGTATATGTCTTTTACCTTTCTTGATTGTGAACGAGCATTTATATTTTATGGTTAGTCAATTGGAAATCTGACGGAAGATAGATCAGCTAACTAAAGCCTTGTTGTGGTTGCCCCTAATTTTGTGACAGGATTCATCGGAATGGCATTATCTTATGGTCTCTCCCTGAATGTATCCCTTGTCTTCTCAATACAAAACCAATGCACTCTAGCGAATCATATTATATCAGTGGAGAGGCTCAACCAGTACATGCACATACCAAGTGAAGCCCCTCTCCTTATAGAAGAAAGCCGACCTCCTACCAACTGGCCATCTGTGGGGAAAGTCGAGATTGTTGATCTGCAGGTAAACGTTTGCTCCCACTGATTAGTTCATGGAATTAGCACGGTCAGATCACTGAATCTTGATGCAAAACAGATAAGGTATAGGCCCGATACGCCCCTTGTTCTTCGAGGGATCAGTTGCACTTTCGAAGGAGGACACAAGATAGGCATCGTCGGTCGAACTGGCAGTGGGAAGACGACCTTGATTGGGGCTCTATTCCGTCTAGTGGAGCCTGCAGGAGGGAAAGTTCTTGTAGATGGTGTCGATATCACTAAGATTGGGCTTCACGATCTCAGGTCACGGTTCGGGATTATACCTCAAGAGCCCACTCTTTTCAATGGGACAGTGAGATATAACTTGGACCCCTTGTCTCAACACACTGACCAAGAAATTTGGGAGGTAAACCCTTTTTCTCTTCATCCTGGAATATATGTGTTAGAAACTCTTGATGTTTGCAACTCGAGGTAATGCACATAAACAGGTTCTTGGGAAGTGCCAGCTCCAAGAGCCGGTTCGGGAGAAACAAGAGGGACTCGACTCCATGGGTAAGGATCTATGTTGAAGCCATGAACTTGCTTCTTGATAGTGTTTTAAGTGAAAACTTAAGGCAGCCACACTTCATTTTTCAGTTGTGGAAGATGGGTCGAATTGGAGCATGGGGCAACGGCAATTGTTCTGCTTGGGCCGCGCACTTCTGAGGAGAAGCCGGATACTGGTGCTCGATGAAGCAACTGCATCGATAGACAATGCGACCGACTTGATTTTACAGAGAACCATTCGTGCTGAATTTGCTGATTGCACTGTGATCACTGTGGCTCACAGAATACCGACGGTAATGGACTGCACAAAGGTCCTTGCCATTAGTGACGGTGAGTTCCACTCCCTAAGCTCAGTCTTCACTTAGATTGATCACTTGAAGACAAGTACCCTGCCACAATATTACGGATCAAAATTTCAAATCTCCACGTCTTCATTGATGTCGTTTCTTGTATCGCAGGTAAGCTAGTGGAGTACGACGAGCCAATGAAGCTGGTGAAAAGAGAGGACTCGCTGTTCGGGCAGCTAGTTAAGGAATACTGGTCGCACTCGAATGCTGCGGAGACCCACTGAAGCAAAATCGGGTTCCTCGTGAAGCATTCTCTGGTTCCCCTTCTGGGGTGTTTTAGCAATCAGGAGGGGGGATTTGTGACTAGATTGTTCAATTGTACAATAATGCGGGGCGAAGTAGAAGGGGAGAAGCGTTAGGAGATCGATAGTTCTACATTGTATCCTTAGGTGTGTCGGTAAGAAGAAACTATGCTCTTTTTGAATGAGCCATAGGCAGTGGGCAAAGAGTAATCGGGAGAAAGAAGGGAGAGAAATGGTGGTGGTTTGTCGGAAAACGTTGATTGATGCCGTAATACGTCTTTTGCATGTGATTGTTGAGTGTTCCTCGTTTTTTGTGATTGGTGAGTGTTCCTTGTTTTTCCTCTCGCCAGTTAGTTTTTGTTCTAGGAATCAAAACTATTGCCCTAGCTGTGTTGGCTGCATCAGTGACACTCCGGTCGAGATTTGAGTTGTTCAATGGTGATAATGAGGATTTTACATATTGCAATCTGTACCTCCTGTTTGAGGGATACTGATTTTTTCGAAATCAGTCATGCTATACAGTAACTCAACTAGCAGCATTTTGTGCGGAGTTTCATCTGTTGTTGACTAGATTTTGGGCCGGCAAATTAACAGTCTTTTAAGTACTTCAAAAACGTTTTTTTTTTTAACAGTAAAATCATATGAACCAAAGTTCGATGACAAAGATACTATGTGACACAATTCGTAACGCGAGTGGTCATTCGTCGTGCGACTGACTATTTATTGTGTGAGTAGCTTTTCCTAAGATTCTTTGTCAACCTATGACGAACATTTTGACATTGAAATAGTATTACTTAGTCGAGTGTTGATATCTGTTATTATTTAATTGATAGGATTTCGAGTTCATCCGATCGAGATAACTTTCATGGTTTGGTATAAACTTTATTAGGTAAGTGGTACTAATCTCTTCCTTGAATTTGCAATCTCATATCTGGAAAGTGATAAAGTTTGATATAGCATGAGTTATGAAAGATCATATTTATTTCATAAGTTAGATTGAGCTTTTGTTTATTTATTTATTTTTTTTGTAAAGATAGATTGAGCTTTTATTACCTTCTTAGTTAGTTGAAAAGGCATTGGAAAGCATTATTTGAAATAAGGGAAAAAGCCATGAAAAACCCTGAACTTTGCCCAAAGTGACACATTTACCCCAAACTTTTTTTTGTGACGTGAAAAACCCCAAACTTTGCCAACCGTGACACATTTACCCCAAACTTTTTTTTGTGACACAAAAATCCTGAACTTTCATTATATGACACATTATCCCAAAATTAGAGGGCATTTTGGTCTTTTCATTTTAATTTTTTTTTAAATTTTTTTAAATTTTTTTTTTTTAAATTTTTAAAATTTTCTTCTTCTTCTTTCTTCCCTCCGCCGGCTGGCCGGCGAAGGGAAGCCGGCGTCGGGCGAGGGCTGCCCTCGCGGCGTAGGGCTAGGGCAGCCCTCGCCGGCGTCGGGCGAGGGTGTCCCTACCCTCGCCCGACGCCGGCGAGGGCCGCCCCGCCTGCGTCGGGCGAGGGTGTCCTTGCCCTCGCTAGATCCGGCGAGGGCCGTCCTCGCCCGACGCCGGTGAGGGCCGCCCTCGCCTGCGTCGGGCGAGGGTGTCCCTGCCCTCGCTAGATTTGGCGAGGGCCGTCCTCGCCCGTCGCCGGCGAGGGCCGCCCTCGCCTGCGTCGGGCGAGGGTGTCCCTGCCCTCGCCAGATCTAGCGAGGGCCGTCCTTGCTAGGGGTGAGCGGTTCCGGGTTCCGGTTCGGTTCCGTCCGGAACTGGAACCTACCTCCAGGTACGGGTTCCTCAAAATGAGGAACCTGGAACCTACCCGTGGGAACCGAGAACTGGAACCCCCTGTCACGGGTTCCGGGGTCGGTTCCAGGTTCCAACAGGTTCTTTTTTTTTTTTTTTTTGTTATTTTCAGATTTGAACTATAACATATGCGCACGTTACCCAAAAAAAATATAACACGTCACCAAAAAACTATAATGTACGCGCACGTTACCAAAAAAAACTATAACGTACGCGCATGTTACCAAAAAAAAACTATAACATATGCGCATGTTACCAAAAAAAATATAACGTATGCGCACGTTACCAAAAAAAACTATAACGTGCAAGCACGTTACCAAAAAAAAAAAAAAATATAACGTATGTGCATGTTACCAAAAAAACTATAATGTACGTGTATACTACACGGTAACTTCCCATTGACATGTTATCTTGATACATTAACTTCGCACAGCACAACAATAATAGAATATAATTATAAATTTCAAAACAAATAGCAAACTAGAAAGTAGAATTAAAACACCACTAGAACAAGAATGTCTAGAAGTACAAGTTTTGAAAACAATTTCGATTAAACCCTTAAATGAACTCAGAAAATTCTGAAATTTGGACACGTTGTATTTAAGACCTAGAGGTACAAGTTTCATGAAGAAATCGTAGTCCAATTCGTTCTGGATTAAAAGATAAAATTGATTTACTTTTCCTATTCTCTACTTGCACAGTTTTTGAAACATTTTTGGTTAAATAGGCAAATGAACTACAAAAATTACGAAATTTAAATATGTTGTAGGGAAGACATGAATAGAGATATTTCATGCAGAACACATTTCCAAAAGAACCTCATACAAAATGATATAGTCCACGCATTGCAACTTACAAGATCCGAACACATCGGATTGCACAGTTTTAGAAACATTTCCGATTAAATACCCAAATAACCTTAAAAATTATGAAATTCGACTATGTGATAGCCAAGACCATAAGGTAGATACTTCATGAAAATATCGAAGTCAAATTCGTCCTAGATAATTAAATATGGACGGTTAAAATCCCTGTTCGTAGTACCGTAATTCCAGATCTAACCATCTCCAAAGGACCACGATTTCACCTACCTATTCTTGTTTTTTTCTCTAAATTTTTGATATGTTGTACCTCAGGATGTCCTTTACAACTTTTGTTAAGAAACCGAAGTGAAATTTCGACAAAAAGGTTGCCTTACAGTCCATGCATTCATCAAGGGTCGGTCCCAAAATCTCCAGATCTAGTCTTTCCAAAGAATAACGATTTCACCCACTTATACTTGTTTTTTTGTCCCAAATTTGAGTATGTTATACTCCAAGAAGTCCTTTACAACTTTCATTTAGAGGCCGAATCCAAACTTCAACTAGAACATCACATACAAGTTACTAGAACATCCAAGGTCAAGCTTTTTCTGCCCTAAGTAACCGGTTCGGTTCGGTTCGAGACCGGTTCGGTTCGGTTCGAGACCGGTTCGGTTCGGTTCGGTTCGGTTCGAGACGGTTCGGTTCGGTTCGGTTCCCAGAAAAAAGGAACGGAACCGGAACCGGTCCCCTTGGAACCGGGAACCGAACAGACCCTCCTCCGGTTCGGTTCCGGTTCCCGGGTAACCCGGGAACCGTGCTCAGCCCTAGTCCTTGCCCGTCGCCGGCGAGGTCGCCGGACGCCGGCTTCCCTCCGCCATGGCCGGCGGAGGGAAGAAAAAGAAAAAAAGAAAAAAAAAAAGAAAAAACAGAATAAAAAAGACAAAAATGCCCTTGATGGGGTAAATGTGTCACGGTTTGGAAAGTTTGGGGTTTTTCACGTCACAAAAAAAAGTTTTGGGTAAATGTGTCACTTTGGGCAAAGTTCAGGGTTTTTCGTGGCTTTTTCCCTTGAAATAATTTGTAATGATCATTTGTGAATGTCGTGATTAAATGCTTTATGAAAGGAATTGCCAAAGGTTATAAATATTGATTTGTGAAATACTTAATAAATGCATTCTGTTTGATAAATTGAATTGTTAGAGGTTATATGATTTGGTTTGTAAAATCAATTTATGAAATAGATCATGAATTTGATTTGTGAGTTATTGAGATGAGTTTTCGTTTGATTCTCATTCTCGCTATACTTTGAATCCATTGATGGGATTGTTGGTATGCATACTATTTTCATAATATCCTCGTGAGCCAAGCCACCATCAATATTAGTGAAGACCTAGCTAACAAGAATCTTGATCGCTATTGTCACGGGAATTTAAGGATGATGATAATTAGATGTTGATTATTAGATTGATCAATGAAATGAACCATTAACATGTGATTTGATAGAGATTGATTAATGAAATTGGTCATTGATGCCTTTTTTTATATTGTTGATTGATCAAATAAGTATAAACCTCTACTAAAATGATATAACTCGTTTTTTTATATTGTGTGTGTATTAAGATTTGGGATATCGAGTTATGGTATTGTTTATATATATGCATAATAGATGTTCTATCTGTTTAAAAGAGATTTGTATTATTTATTAAAATGTGGTCGCTCCCATTGTTCATCTTAGATGTTTTTAGGTTCTCCTGCTTGTCACAAGTAAAACGAGAGCATTGTCAATATAGAATTTTTGGTAGTAGGATCTTTTGGTACATATTATTTTTGCGAATTATATTGTAATCAACTTGTTGACTTATTATTATTATTATTATTATTATTATTATTATTATTATTATTATTATTATTATTATTATTATTATTATTATTATTATATATCGATAACATGTTGCTGTTGATTTGTATTTGAAACTACTTTTTTTTGGACAAAGGGATGACTGCGTTATTTCCTTAATCTTTTTTTTTTTTTTTTTTGGTGACCCAAAGAATCCGCACATTGTACCAATACGGACAGTCCGAAAGGCCCGGGGTAACGGGTGGTAAATCTTGGGGGCAACACGTGCCAGCCACCACACACGTGCCACCGGGTAAGTCACCCTGCGACGCCCGGGAATCGAACTGCTCCCCTTGCGTTAGGGGAAGAAGCTCGTCGCCAACAGCGCCACCCAGGTAGGTGGTGTTATTTCCTTAATCTTGTTAGAGTCAAGGTATGACATTTGATGAATACAAGCAACTAGTGAATGGCGAGCCTCCCTTATAAAATGACAACATAAGGTGATGACCATAATGGACACGAGACCGAACCCAATGTAGAAATTTTAAGTCTCGAAGTGAAAAGCATTTAGAGCAAACCGAGCCCAGGAAGATTCCGTTTTGGGGCCCGACAAGTGCCGGCAGTGTCGGATCAAACTGTTGTCCGTAAATGAGCGAATAAATGCTCAGCTTAAGCGCCAGATTTGACGCTTGATAGCAAGACACTCAGCGTATAATTGTCGGCATCGTCAGCTCGCGAGGTGGCGGATTCGAACGTGACAAGACGTCACTCTCGAGACGGCAGAGGGGGGAACGCGCGAGCACGTGCTTTGGGCCGTGATCGGATTTTCCAACGTTAACGGGGTCGTCCCCACCTGAAAGAATGAGAGGTTTTGTCTCAGAATACACGTGTGGAATCTGGAGATGCGCGGAGAAATATTCGCAAGCTCGCTACGTTCCAATTTGCATCCGAGGTCAGAAGTTGAAAAACCATAGTTCAGACAGGATAATTCTCGTGACGCAAAATCTCTTCAGCCCTTCAATCTATCTCTTTCTACATTATCTCTCAACTACGCCCTTCTCGTCTGCGTCATTTGTTGCGTCTCGGTTGGGCTGGTTTCTTCATCCTCCTTTCATTTTCTGTCCTATACTAAGCTGTCATGAACCGTGCTGTCTCTTGTAAAGGTAATATTGGGGCCTTGAAAAAGATTCCCAACCCCATTGCTAGACCGGCCACAATCCCTTTAAGGGACATGGCCAGCACCCCTGATCCTCGTGAAGCCAATCCCCATGTAACCAATCCTGGGGCAAGTTCAAGGAAATGATGGTACTCGTCCGAACGACGGGGTGGCCGGTTGGCAATTCGGACCTGAGCAGGTCCTTAAACTGCTCAAAGGAGAAACAAGCGGGAGAACCGCCCTGGGGTGAGAGTCCCCGTGCTGTCTCCTGTAAAAGCAAGGTTGGGGCATTGAAAAAGATTCTCAACCTCATTGCTGGATCGGCCACAATCCCTTTAAGGGACACGGCTAACACACCTGATCCTCGTGAAGCCAATCCCCAAGTAACCAATCCTGGGGCAGGTTCAAGGAAATGATGGTGCTTGTCCGAAGGACGGGGTGGCCTGGGAAATTATGGTTTCTTCATCCTCCTTTCATTTTCTGTCCTATACTAAGCTGTCGTGAACAGATTCTCGTGTTCTTTTCTTCCGTTAATTTTTGGTCTTTGCTCCGTGCGTTTACATTAAAGCTACTCTTCTCGAAACCTTGGTAGCTATGAATGAGAAGATAATCATGCATCACGGCAGAAATTGTTGACATAGGGTGAGTGATGATACCATAATAGTCAAGGAGTGGGTTTTTTTATAATCATTTATAAATACATGTTGCTGAATTCTAGGGGTCATGTATAATGTTACTTTCTTTGTAACTGTCATTAACTGTCACTAGTAGCTATAAAAATTGGGATTGTAAATCGAGTAAGGGCGCGTTTGATAACGATTCTGTCCTCGAAAACATATTTTGACCAGAAATAATTATTTTTTATTCTATTCCTGGGAACAATTTCTAAGCATTTTAAGCCATTTTATAACAGTCCAAAATTTCTGATTCTAGAATAGAATTGTGTTTGGTACCGTGCTCATTGATTTTGTTCAAAATTCAATTTATTTTAATTTTTAAATAATTTTTTTCTTTTCTTTTTTTCCTTTCTCTCTCACGTTCTTCTTCTTCCGGTGGCCGGTCCTCGAACTGGCGACCGGCCAGCAACCTCATCGGAGTATCGCCGACTCTCGGCGAGGCCGGCCCTCGTCGGCCGAGCCTTGCCGGTAGTTGGGCAGGGTTTGCCCAGCCCCGTCAAGGCATGGCCTCGCCAAATCTGGTAAGGCCGAGCCTCACCGGTGGCCAGGCCGGCTTCGCCGGGGCTAGGCGAGCCTCGTTGGGGCTAGGCGAGGCTCGCCCAGCCTCGCCAGTGGCCAGGACAGCCTTGCTGGGGGTAGGTGAGGCTCACTTGGCCACCGTCGAGGCTGGGCAAGCCTCGCCTGGCCATCGGCAAGGCGGGCCTCGCCCAGCCCTCCAGCGAGCTTGCCGAACTGGTTGCCGGCGACCGGTGGCGACAGCGGCGGACGGCGGTGGACGGCAACCGTGGGATGGTGGTCGATGAAGAAGAAGAAAATAGAAGAAGAAGAGAAAATGGAAGAAGAAGAATTGCTTTTGATTCTTAGATTTGTTCTCAGAACAAGAATCAACTCTTTTTTTTTATTCTCAATTCTGTTCCAAATCTACTTCCGGGAACAAAAAAATAGAAATTTGTTCTCGGGAACAAAATTTTTACCAAACGCGATTATGTTCCCAAACTGATCCCTGGAACAAAAAATCAAAATTAGGCATTGTTTGGATGGTTACCAAACAGTGCCTAAGAGACTACCAATCAATTTCTAAACACCAATTGTTGAATTTTATCTTCCTGTTATCTTTACATTTTAGTATCCTTTTATATGACTGACCACGATTGCTTTTGGTCTTCGTACCTTTAATTTTCTCGTCAATCGTCGTTTCCTAACTAAGAATCAACAGGCACCTTTTACATCCTTGTTGATTTCTATATCAATCCACATTTTGAAAGGTGCTTTGTTGACACTTTTGGGTGTAATATTTTTTTGATGCACCTGTACAACTAGTTTGTTGATAAGAGAAAGTTGCCCGGGCAAGAACTAGAAACCAACAAGAGCCAAACAGTGACAGTGCTCCTAGTAATAACAACCTATGAATTGGGAATGAAGTTGCCACATACTCTGAATCCTCAACCATTAACTGTACGGCAGAAGGAAGCCCTATCTTCTCCAACGTCTCACTAAAGAGAAGTCGAAAGAAGTTGCACTAAACCCTCATATGGTGGCCACCATGAGAAGGTTTTTTGAAGAGCAAAACATTAATTTGGCTAATCACATCATCGGTCACATGTCTAACGTGATTAAGCCAATGGTTGTGATGTTGAATCGTGCCTTGTTCAAGTCAGGAACATTCAATCTACCAATTATTGACACCTAAATTTTAGTGACCTAGTTAATTGTTTATTGCATAAAAATTAGGGATTGATTTTTTGACCCCTAGACAAAACTATTAGAGTTAAATTTCATTGTGTATAGTTTTTATGAGCATTTTTCATAGCATATAGATGAGTTCATTTATTACATTAGAATGAATCGACAGTGGCTCAAAGTTTTGAGTTTAATTGATTTATCTAGCTAAACCTGCGGAAGCATGAAATTCAATCAAGCCTATCAAGTCCACGTGGCCAAAATCGGTGATCTGAATTGAATTCTGGGAGAGATGCAGCAAATGTGGGATAAATATATACGTGTTTAATGAGCGAATTAAGGCTTGGCCATCGAGGAGCCCACTCACACGATGGGCTTAAGTAGAATTCAATGTTATTTATTTTTGTGATCCCACATTTTCAGACCCACATTTTCTCTTTAAAGTGGTGGTTATTTGATATATAATTTTTCCACATTTCGTACATTTTCGTGGCAACCGCCCATTTGGTAACCGTCTTGATAGGAGACGGTATATAAAAGAACGATCGTTTATTTATAATGGGACAATTACAAGGTCTAACACAAACCCTCTCTTTTGGAATACACCATCAGTATATTGAAGGAATTGTATTAGTAACGTGTGCCCGATATTTCTTTGAATTTTCAGGATTTTTCGATGAACGTGAATATGGCTGGAGGTTTGTCTATAATCGATCCTGGCTTCCGCATTATGAATTTTTATGTCTTACATTCAAATGCTACACCAATATTTTTGCTGATGGAAGAAAAGAATAAAAATCTTGAGCATATATTCTCTTCTTATGTAATCACGGCATCATATTCGGTTTATGATACAATAAGGGCAAATGACATTATAAGGAAAGGAAAAAAAAAATTGGTTGAGCCTAAGTGCGCGAGTGCGGAAAAAAGCAAGTGAACGAAGGGCAGAAGATTTTGGCATGACTCACGGATGGAATTTCTTTTTCTGAAACAATTCATCCACCACTTCAGAACGATTTCTTCTGCCGATACAAAAGGAAAGTAAAAATTGAGAAATCCTCTGACTTCTTCACTTATAAAAGGACAGAGAGGTTCTCCCAGGCGGCAAATTCTATTCAAAAGAAAAACAGAAAGAAGAGACGAGGGAGAGAGGAGACAAAAAAAGGGTGGTCTTCTTCTTCGTCGGTGCTTGGACTTTGCTGTAGTTCGTCCAACTTGTTTTCTGGCCACCACCTAACGAAGACGTTGGATTTGCAGACGTCCAGACTTGTTGCACTTCATCGCTCCACCAATGCAATCTAGTTCTTTGTTCCAAGGTCGACGCTGTGGTGACGTCGCCGACCGCTGCTTTGCTGATCCGTCCATTGGCCGCTATCCACCTGCGCCGACGCTTCCAGCCCGCCAAGACGAGCCCGCCTGTGACCCGTGACCCTGCTCGCTGCCGCCCGAACCACCAGCAAGGTCCGACGACGAGCTGCTATCCGCGTTCGAACTGAGCCTTGCCGTCCTTGTCACCTTTGCCATACTCAATGCGAGCGGCTCTCACGTCGCCGCAGCGCCAACCGCCACCTCCATGCATACCAGAACTGAGCCGACTCCATGAAGTTTCCATTTTTGGCAGGTTTGTTAGCCATGAGCCGCCCCTGCTGAGATCGTCACCGTCGGCAGCCATCATCGTGATCCACCCACTGGCTTGAATTCGAAAACGTCATCCACACGAAATAGTGAATTAAGTAAGAATCTTGATTAATTCAATTTCCATATATCTCGTTATATAATTCGTAATATCATAATTTTTCTATGAATGCTTGGTCAATATTGTCATATAAAAAAAATAAAAAACAAGTCCCCATGAATTAGGAAATTTTCTTGATGTCCCAAAATGTATACGAGCGATAGTCCGATTTCATACTTGAAATATGACTCGCGATCGCACGGAAAATCAACCAATCGATCTCATGTCCGAAATATGATTTATTGATTTTATTCCAAATTTAGATGGATACAGATGTTATTTGTTGCTTGATTTTATTTGACCTTATGCCTATTCTTATCTAAAAAGAAAATCACAAAAAGATTTGGATTTTAATTGGTAACGATGCATTTTAGGATAAGATTGCATGTTTAATAAGATTGCATGTTTAATTTAATTCAAGATAATCTTTCTAAAATTAATTATAAGCTTAGATAACTTTTCTGAGATGGATTGCATTTTATGTTAGAGATTACCTAGTTAAGATGACATTCTAGTTTAAATTAGGATTTGGCCTAATCTGATTCCTAATGTAAGTTGGATAATATCTTAATCTAGATAGTCAATTTTGGCTATTTTCTAATTTCGAATTTTACGCAAAATACCAAAAAAAAATTGTCTTATAATAAATTAGATTCTTTCTCTAGGATAGATTGCATGCTTATTTTGGTTGTCTTCTAATTTTGAATTTTCATGAAAAAATAAAAAATATTACATGTATGTCATGTAGTTTAGGCCATGTCATATTGCTATGTCATGTCACTTGTCATATTAGATTAGTAGCAAACATTGCATAAAGCATGATTCTCATTAAATAAAAGAAAACCCAAATAAATACATTTGAGTTGGACTAGGTTCATGCTAGATTATTGCTTGTTTTAGGATTTTTTTGTATGTTTTGATTAGGAAATTTATTTGTTCCAGATTTTTTAAATAAAAAATATTAAATCATTAATTGAGGATGTTAGATTTTATTTTCATTAACATAAATTACATGTTTAATTATTGAGCAATTTTAGTTTGAATTTTATGGGAAGAAAAGAAAAAGATAACATAAAAAAAAAATCACACTTGTGTCACCTAGGATTAGGTCATCCGTTGCACGTATCTAGTCTTGCATGTTTAGGACATTTGAGTGCGTGACATATTAGGATAATTGCATTTAATATTTTCCTGTTATTAGATTATGTTAAATAATTAATGACATGTGACATATAATTTGCATGTTACATGTCATTTTAGTTAGGCATTTTTGTATGCCGTAGATTAGGTTTTATTTAAACAAGTAAAAAAAAAAAAAGGATTGAGTGATTGCGTGTTAATTAGAAATCATATCCAGGTTATTGATGTAATTTTCTAAACTAACATTGCAAATACTTTCATTGCTATGACATAAGAATTTCCTCCTTATGCTCGCAATTTATTTATTGTTTTGTTTTATTGAGTGTTAAATGATGATTGTGCACCCACTTGATAATCCCATATGTTAGAGTAATTTAAACATCAATGCACCAAAAAAAAAAAATTAAAATAAAAGAGAAAAGGTGCCAAAACAGCGTTAATAAATCTAGCGTAATCAAATCCTCAAACTCATTTAATAATAAAGTAATTCTCCTGTTATTTTATTTGGGTTTCTAATTGACCCACCAAAAATAAATTAGTGGTGACTCATAATTGAAAAAAATCATTTGCATGTTAAGAACTTTAATCTAAGTCGCGAATTGGTATGGACTTGGAAAAGCCTAACCTAAGTTTAGGCTTAGCTTAGTAATCCATTAGTCAAACCTAGGTGAATCCAACCCACTTCAGAGAGACCGCGACACCAATCCATGAAAGTTTTGCGACGCTAGGTTTTGTTCCCAACCCTTCTTTTTTATCATAGTGTAGGTCATACTAGTCAACCCCACTATATCAATGAGGCAAAGACCTGATGGTGCGTTTGGATGAGCATTTAGAAAGCCCATTCAAGTCCCAAAGCCCTTTCACCCTAAATAGAGGTGTTTGGCAACCATTCCTTAAGAGGCTTTCAAGTGAAAGTCGACCCTTGGAAATGCTAAAAGCTCAAGGCTGGTGGAGACCAGCCTTGAGCTGAATCCTTGAACCAAGGTCCACAAATAAGAATGACGTTGGACAAGAGAATCAAGTCGGCGATAATGGGATGACAAACCAAGTTGGCCGACATCCTAGTCCAACACCTGAAGATGAAGATGCTAGGCCAGCAGTTGATATAGCACCACCAAATGCTAATGTCCTTGCTAGGCCTAATTTGTCGATTAATATAAATATAGAAAATCCGAAAACAACAACATTACTGCCTAGAGAGCAAGATGGCCAACCAAGTGCCCCGGTAGAAATAGCACTAATGACCGAGGAAGTAGAGTAGTTTTTAGGAATGAAAAGACGTATTGTAAGGCTTATATACAAAAAACTTTATCCTGAGTGGATCGACAACCAATCCTACTCCAGAGGATTCAAAGTCCCTAATTTGTGGTGAACATGATTTAGACAATGCCGTTTAGATAAAATAATGTTGAGTTTAGTTTGTCGGCTAGCCAAATTGAAATATTTATATTAAATAGTTACCATGTTGGATTTTTCAGTAACTTATCACTCGAAATTTTTTTATATTGCACTTCTAGTTTTATTTTTCCCAAAAAATTGCCTTGATTAAAAGAACGATTGGGAAGATAATGTGGTAACCCCGACAAATACCATGTAGGATTTGATCCAAAACCTGTCGGACTTGACGTAAGGCAAGATGACCCTAAATCAAGATTTGTCTCCTCATCTCCTTGTAGGAATAAAGAAAGTGGAGTGCACCGATGTATGATTCAGACTATCACACCCCAAAACCATAAAAAAAAACGTGGATGACATGGTTGTTCTTCCATTCGAAGGACGCAGCCTCAAACCACCAAAATCCAACTCCCCAAATGTCCCATCATCTATATCGCTTTCGTATTACTTATCCCTAGCCAAAGAACTTGAAAAAGATTGGAAAAATAGAGGGGTGAGCAACTATAGGTTAGTGAATAATACATCTCTTCTAAGCGGATCAAGCACTCACTATACATATTTACAAACCAAACAACAAGTCTTTTAACCAAATCTAGAATATAACAAACATAAAATAAGAGAATAAGTTACATATACTTTAACATAGCTATATTTATAGCAAAAATATTCATTTCACAATAATATCGAAACAAACGCCGATGGTTTATTCCATTGATTAACTTATACTACACATCAATGGTTTATTCCATTGATATATCTCATATGAAATCACATGTCGGTGGTCCATTCCAACAATTAATTTCAAATCATATGTCCATAGTCCATTCTATCAACTAAACTCAAATCATATGTCAATGGTCCACTCCATTCACCAAACTTATATCATATGTGAATGGTTTACTCTATTGACCAATCTGTTGCTCAATATCAAACTATGATCATGATACAACGTTTGGTGACAAGGCGACCAAGATTCCCCCCTTGACAAGGTCTTCACTTATTATTAGCCAATGGCTTGGTCTACAAAGATATCTTATACTAATATGCACGTACCCACAAGCCCCTCACTAGGCTCATAGCAATGTTGAGTATCAATACCAATCCACAACATCCTTTAATACTAGAAATCTGATCCATAAACAATCTTAGTTATCAAAATACATTTTACAAATCAATCATCAATAGCTTTCGCAACTTAACTCATCCGTCAAAAATAATTTTCATAAAACATTCTCAATCATTTCAAGACTCATCTCATAAATTGATTTTATAAATTGAATCAAATCAAATGCATGTTATAAGACACTTCACAAATCATACATATAATTCCATAACTCATGCTCAAAGAGCTTTTCGTAAAAAGGTTTTCTAAACCTAAAATATATAATATGTCTCAACTTTGTTTATCAAACAAAATATATATTTCCACCAAACAATTTTCACACCCTTCACAAATACTAAAATGCAGTAAATGTTCAATCCAAATTTTATGCAACAAATATACTTATTCATAGCTCATAATATATCAATCTTTATCATTTTGAAGGCATGATCTTACAAATTCTTAGAAGAGATAGCAATAGAATCACTTACTTAGGAATGCCTACGTTCAAATGACAAAGATTATTTGAACCGTTGAATTTGCAATTCTATCAAATAAGCAAGAAACATCATTAAAATTAAGTAACACACTACCTCAATTACAAAATGGCTATATTACATCTAAATACTAACAAAACAACTCATACGTGCTAATAAATAGCGTACCCAAAGCGATTATTCAAGTCGTTTGCAATGCGAAACTTGAGCACGAAACTTAGTCACGTCATAACTTTCTTCATCGCATCTCGTTTCAAACGTACTTATGGTCCATAGAAAGCTCTTTCAAAGTACTACGATAATTCCAACTTGACCATCCAAAAAATCAAGCTGAAAATGGACGAAATACAGCCTCGAAGTCTTGGATGCACACTGTGCACATACACGAAAACTTCAAAATTTTGTTTTGGGCAAACTATAAACTCAAATCAAGCTTTGTAAAATGCTACGACTCCACAACACTCCAAATTATAATTTTTATATATACATAGGTCAACGACTCAATAATCGGATTTCACCGCACGAATCTCCACTAATTCCGAATTTTGAGTCCTAAATCCGAATATACTCCAATTGAACGAACAAGATGTGAGAGCACTTACCGAGCATTGCAATGCGCAATCGAATCGACTTGGCAAGGCTTCTGTGACGAGAACACATGAAATCCTTTTTCTTCTTTTCCTTCTTATTCTTTCTTTCTCCTTCTCCTTTCTCTTCTCTCTTTTCTTTCCCTTCCACAGGCTCTTTGGTCGGGCATCTCTTTCTTTTCCTCCTTTTCCCTTCTTTCTTTCTTTTTGGTCTCCTTTTTCTTTTTCTTTCTTTCTTTTCTTTCTTTTCTTTCACTTTCTTCCTCTCTCCCAAAGGCTCTCGGTCTCTCCTCCTCCTCTTTCTTTCTCTTTTTTTTCTTGTTCTCTTGACCATTCAACCTTTTTCTTTTTGTTTTTTGTTTTTTTTTTAACTTGGTCAAAACCCATATTTTACACAAACAAGACCAGAAAATATTACATGCAGCTCTGACTCTAGCGTGGCATCGTCAGAGTCCACTCATTGAGCGAAATGTGTCGCCTGGGGGCCACGCTAGAACTAGAGCTCGTTTATTTTCTTGAGAAAATATTAGGTATGTCTCGTGCTCCAGCGTGACAAACAAGAAGGCGGTAGGAAGACGACACGTGTCCCCGTGGGACCCACAATCTTGAGAGAAAAAGAGGCGCCAATTTGAAAAAATTTCAGTTCTAGTTCATTAGTTTTCTTTCTTCACACCTCTCTCTCTCTCTACCCTCTCTCCTCGAGGAACTCCCTCTCTCTCTCCGCCCTCGCTTTTTCCGACCGGCGAACCACCACGAGCAACCGACGAACCAAGAGAATACTGGTAAGACGACTGCGAGCAACCGATCAGCATGCGACCTCCCTCTCTCTCTCTCTGCCGTCTCTCTTTTCGACCGATTGGCGTGCGACCTCCCTCTCTCTCTATGCCCTCCCTCTTTCCGACTGACCGGCGTGTGACCTCTCTCTCTCTCTCTGCTCTCCCTCTTTCCGACTGGTGAACCACCATGAGCAACCAACGAACCAGGAGGATACCGGCGAGACAATCGCAAGCAACCAACCAGTGTGCGACCTCCCTCTCTCTCTTTCTCTGTCCTCCATCTTTCTGACCAACCGGCGTGCGACCTCCCTCTCTCTCTCTGCCCTCCCTCTTTTTGACCGGCAAACCACCGTGAGCAACCGACAAACCAGGAGGATACCAATGAGACGACCGCGAGCAACCAACCGGCGTGCGACCTCCCTCCCTCTCTCTGCCCTCCCTATTTTCGACCAGCCGGCGTGCAACCTCCCCCTCTCTCTCTATGCCTTCCCTCTTTCTGACCGACCGGCGTGCGACCTCCCTCTCTCTCTCTGCCCTTCCTATTTCCAACCGGCGAACCATCGTGAGCAACTGACGAACTAGGAGGATATCGGTGAGATGACCGTGAGCAACCGACTGGCGTGCGACCTCCCTCTCTCTCTCTCTGCCCTCCCTCTTTCCGATCGGCAAACCACCACGAGCAACCAACAAACTAGGAGGATATCGGTGAGACGACCGCGAGCAACCGACCAACGTGCAACCTCCCTCCCTCCCTCTCTCTCTCTCTCTCTCTCTCTCTCTCTCTCTCTCTCTGTGCCCTCCCTCTTTCTGACTAGCGAACCATCACGCCACCCCTTCGGCTTCGAATCTGGCCCCAACTTGTCCATCCTCTACTCTTTCTCTCCCCTTGCATCTCTGTCTGCCCTCCCTCTCTTCGCGGCGAACCAGCGCATGATCGGCGAACCACCACACCCCCTCTGGCTCCAGATCTGACATCAGTTTGTCTTGTACGCTGGAATGTTGGCGCCCGACCGCCTCACACCCACCAGCTTGTTGATCTCCAGTTCTGCCCGCATCACGATCCCGCCGGTCGCTCGCACAACCTCCTTTGTCAAGTCCCCAGCCCTCCTCTCCAACGTCCAGGTAATTTCTCTTTTCTCTTTTTCTCTGATGGCGTGCGTGTTTTCCTCGATGGGTTTGCGGTGATATTCAGATATTATATTGTTATGTCGATGATGAGATCTGATTGTCATGAATGTGCGGACTAAATATATCATATATATTTAACGATTGGTTCTAGTTCATTAGAGGGTAGGCTGTTAGCACTCTGTTTAGTGCATTTAATTTTCAAATAGTAAAACAAAAGAAATCAGCATACTCTGGGATGAATTAACATACTCTTCAATGTGATTTACCAATCAGATGGAAAAATAATTGAACACAGCTCAATCAAAACAATTTGCTAATGTTTTAGGACTTAGTTGAATAAGGTGGCAGTGGCACAGATTTGGGGGACAAATGTTACTTGATCTCGTACTCTAGCCTTGAAGCTTTGGAGGCGATGAACTGGTTAATTTTCTGGTTTGGCTAATGCCGGCCACCCCGGGTTTTTTTCACGTGATGCAGATCGAAGGGTAGTTGGAGGATGTTGATGGGCTGAAGGCATCTACTGAAAATGAATCAAATTTAGTTGGATTCGGTGATTGGAAGTCAAAGTTTAGTGATCAGATTGTAAGCTTCAGTAAAGTACAAATGAGCATCGATGGAACTTACCCGTAGAAGGATTAATTGTCTGCCTTTTCTCTTACACGTGAGTGATTGCGTGTTCCCACATCTACGTTGAGAAGACCATCTTCACTCTTGCAACTTCAATTTCTATCCGAAGTTTCTAGTAAGTTGTTGAGGAAGGGCCGAGAGAAATACTACAGATGGTCATCTTCTAGTCTTTCCTTATTTTCGCATAACGTAGGTAGAATATGTGTTAACTAATGGGAGAATTGGGGATACATCTTGTGTCTAAACAATAAAATAAAAGATATTTTGCTATATACACTTGTTGAAGCAAGTACTGGTGTGCAATTTCAAAAAAATATGCAGCAACTTTTAGTAACCAGGGGCTTCTTGATGCATGGACATCTTTAATGATCATTTGTGTCCCCTTTAATGCAGCTGTTTACATGTATGCTAGACATTTTTCTTAGTTGGAAATGATAATGACTCGGTGAGCTGAAACTGATGTAAAGTGTTAGGTAGGTTTGGCACTACATATCTTTCGGTGCATGCAAAACCTATCAAGTAATGAACTTTTGAGACCATCACCTTCTTGTGTACTGATTTGGTAGTAATGGTATTTCAATACATCAACTTCACATGCAAGAAATAGTAGTGGACCCAGATAGAGCATAGGAACGTCGTGCACTTTTAGCTCCTTAAAATGAGGGCATTTTAGCTCCTTATTTGGAAATTTTCCAATTGTATATGATATTCTACAAATATGTATGCTGCTTTAATTTGGTCTACCCCTACGCAAAGGCCACCACAAGGGAAGACAAGAAGAATGTTATACAATCTACCGTTTCTAGCTGAGAGCGTAGGCATGCGAGTAGTCGAGAAGCACTCAATTAACTTAATAAAAAGCACATTGCATCGATGGGTTCAGGCTCGCCGAATGGACAGTTGATGCTTCGATGGCGCCTTGAACGAATATATGGGGGCGATTGAAGCAATTCCCAATGTCGCCCAAACCCTTTCTTGATTTGCTAGAAGAACTAAGGAAATACACCGTGTTTATTTAAATATGCATTAGCGAGGTTGGAAGCGATCCATTTCGTATAGCGAGAAGACAATTATCTGCAATTATGACCAAGTTCTCCTCAATTATAAGATAACTAGCTATTTTCTCTGACATAGGCAATCAAATTTACGGTGCTTTGCATTTTCCATTTGTATTTCCCTTCCTTTAAAGACGCCCGCGCCCAGAGGTCTCTCTAGTGGAATATAGGAAACAATCAGACCCAATGGAACGTCGTTCTCTTAGACAGATTGATGCACCGAATATGGATTTAATAGTAAATACCTCGCCACCGGTGATGAAGCGACACCCTCATGGCAAGACTAAGGTAAGCTGCTCAATCAGCTCACTCGTTTTCGTCAAAGTTTCTCTCGATCATTCTATAGATTATTAAAAGGAATAAATGGGCAAACATGAAATAAATATGCCGTTTTGGGATAATCATCCTGCAGCATCATCCCTTCTACAGCGACTTATAATAATATAATCTCGCATGAGCTTCTATAGGCTATTGTGGCCTTAGATAGGGAGTGCAAGAAGATAACAAAAGGAAAAGATAGAGGAGATGAGCATCACTACGCTACAATTTCCAGGTACATCCTCAGCCAAGATAGAGACGGGGTTTCTAACCCCTCAGGATGCAATTCCCTGGAGTGCCTAATCCTCGACATGGACTAAAAGTATAAAACTTTTGCATAGATTAATTCGAATAAACTGGGAACATTTAATTCAAACAAAACAAAACTTAGAAAATCAGGGCGATCCAAAAAGGCCGGATTGGCACGGATCTCAACTTTTCCCAACCTGTTTTAAGCATCGCCTGCTGTGGAAGTTTGGCTTCTTGAGTTTCCTTCTCACAGCTAAACTTTGCGGACCTGAATGTTATGTGTGGACTGGAAACGCCAAATAGGCTGTCTACCACTCTGTACGAGTGCGACCTCTTCTCCTTCTTTGACCATTCCTTGCTTCTGAGAATAAAAGCCAGAAATCATAAGCATAAGAAAATAAAAAGGGGTCTCCACTAAAAAAAGAGCAAATAAAAAAAAAAAAAAATCATAAGTCCCGAGAGCCACTCGGAATTAGGAATGATTTAAGAAGAAGATTCAGTATGCATGGCTGCAACTACAGAGTTTCCAAATGAATGCTCACAAGGAGACTTTTAGTGCAAATATCATTGGAACTTTGAAGCGTCTGGCAGCCCAAAATGAAGCCAGCCATCATGCGTTACGAGAGCAGAACACACGTGTGTGCATTAAAATACGTCGGCCTAGGTTTAGCTTGCTAAACAGATTATTAAGCAAACAGATGCATTATTCATAGAACCAATTACTAAGAGTAAATGCCCCAGTAAGTTTACCTGCAGCACCGCCAATGCATTAGCAAAGGTTTGTTCAGCATCATCAGAAAACTCCATGTAGATTGCGCACACTCCTTGATATAAAGCCAATCTCTGCTGTATTCTCTTCCTACATTGTCATTAATGATGCAAATTTATTACCAAAACACAAAGTTGGCAAATCCCATTGCACATAATTTACTTAAATTTAAATGAGTCTCTACAGATATCGCCCCCTTCCACTCGGTAGAGATGGATCATAACAGTAGAGTCTATCATTTTGATTGCATTCCACTACAACATATAATGGCATTCCTCTACTTACTCATTTGTGAAGGCAAAGATAGTTCCAGAAGGGCGATAATGGCTTAGCAAAATGGCCATGAAACCAGTTCTGGTGAAGACAACAGTAGAGATTCCAAGAGTGTTTGACATCATGGTAGCATGATAGGCAAACATCTCACTCATATGGTTCTATACAGGGAAAAAAAAAAAGAACCATGGTCACTATTTAGGTTTAAATGTCAAACATAAATGAAAAATTAGAGGGTAAGCTCAACAAAAAGCTGCAGACTATATGCAGGACGTGATAAGAGACCTTAAAGGCTTGGCCAAGGTTAGATGGCAATTCACCAGCAGCTATGGTTGCTTCAGTCCTTAATGAGACTGTGTGCATGACTTTCACAGCTTTCAATGGGAACCTACATGAGGGTGAGATGACATTGTCAGGATGCATGATTTGCCTCTTACCTTATCTTCAAGAGATCTACAATCACCATGTCAATATTTAGAAAGAACCAAACAATACCAAACTCAGCTTTGAGCCTTCCAAGCTTTGAATTGAATTCAAGTACCAATGCAAATCAAACTCCATAAGAAAACACCCCCTATTTCCCAAACAGCCAATCATACCAGTTGTTTCTTCTCAGGCAGAAAGAATCCTTATAGCAACCAAACGGCGCATCATTAAACCCATAGTAAGTAAAAAATGGAGTACTGCTTACTTTCCATGAGCAGTCTCGCCAGAAAGCATGACTGCATCAGCACCCTCTCGAACAGCAATAGCAATGTCTGCCACTTCAGCCCTAGTTGGCGTTGGATGAACAATCATGCTTTCCAGCATGTTGGTGGCCACAATAACAGCCTTACCCATGCTACGGCACATCTGGATTATTTCTTCCTGCATTGGAAAGAGTACAGTAAGATATGCGTATTGCCATTCAACTAGTTGAAAAAATTAACAAAAAATAATCTTCTCTTATCCAATTTGAAAAGGAAAGTACTTGCAAAAGTGGAACTTCTTCAATGGGGAGCTCTGCTCCAAGATCTCCTCTTGCGACCATGGCCTGAAACCCATATTGGCAAACTACTAAGATTAAAGCTACATAGAGCTCAATCGATTCCTTATGATCAGAAAGAGAACAAGGCACCACTTCAGCAATATAAGCTAAGATATGCATACAACCCAGTAAATCAGGTTAGGAAAAATGACTATGGAAAAGGGTGTCTCAAGGCAGATATATTGTTCAATGCTGGTGACACCATGCATATTACTTCTACAGACGATAGAACACAAGATTTCTTGTTTAACTTTGCATTCCCCAGTACTGGATAGTTGCAGTAAAAATCAAGTAATATGTCACAGATAAAATGGGATTTGCAAAAGGAAACCCCTTTGTCATAATTCGGAAAAATAAGCTAATACAGAGAGAGACTCATGTGATGTCAAAAAGTTCGGATCATCACCCCATCAGATGCTGTGATAATTGAATGCAAATTCGGTATGGAGTCAGCACTTTCAATTTTCACAATAACATGAATATCAGCATCACAGCCTGCAAAGTTTAAAGGTAACAGGTAAGAAATGAGATGGAGCAGAACTAGATGTTACTAATTCTCATTGGAAACAAGAAAAGTATTTAAGCAAGTACTAACTTTTCAGGTAGTTTTTCAACTCGTGAACAACTTGTGCATCTTTAACAAAGGAGACGGCATAAAAGTCAACTTTATTCTCCACGCCAAACTTGATATCATCCCAGTCCTTCTCTGTATGTGAACAATAAATGCCGTTACATAATGTGTCTAATCAGCAATGTACTCCTGTAGCAAGTAGTCACATAGAACATGATTAGAAAAGTATATTATTAGTTGACATCCAACCGGTGATGGAAGGCAATGTAGCGCTTTTTCCTCGGACATTTAGATGTCTCCTGGACTTCAGCTCTCCTCCATCAACAACTTCACATTTTACGGAATCTTCCGTCTTCGACTTCACCGTTAATGACATCATACCACCTAACATTGATACAATGTAAGAGAAGTGCATAATTATTTATAGTGCATATGTGATAATTTTTCCTTTCTGGCCATGAGAGCGGCATGCATGAATGAAACGTAAACACAGTGTCTTTTTGATTAATGAATGTTGACAAAGCATGAATCTTGGCACAACGGGGTTGAAGAAAAAAACCAATTGATGGAATTTGTATCATCAAGAAGCATACAAATGCAATTAGATCTATAACAGTTTCTATAGAACACGTTGGTCATACCATCAACAAGAAGCATGTCACCCACTTCTACATCATTAACAAAATCATCGTAATTAACACTGACACAGTCCGCCATTCCAACCCCTCTACGGATTGTGAAGGTGAATTCTTGTCCAGGAGTTAACATGATTGGTTGTGGCAGGTCCCCACTCCTAACCTCAGGGCCCTGAAGTAAAGCAACAAAAACGCCATATTATAGCTAGATAAAGCTACAGAACATAGAATCACCATAGAGAACCTGCTTCCCAGCCTTATGAGGAGATAATGAGAGGAACCTGCCTTAGTATCAAGCATTATGGCGATGACATTATCTTTGGACTGAGCATTGTATTCCTTGACCAGATCAATGACTTTCTGATGAGAAGCATGGTCTCCATGAGACATGTTCATCCTAGCAACATTCATACCAGCTTCAGCCAGCTTCCATATCATTTCCCTTGTGTTGGTGGAAGGACCTATGGTGCAAACGATCTTAGTCTTCCGCCTAACCAGAGGCGTGGACCACATGCCCACTGACGCATCACTAAGATGCTGAGCTCCCTGCAATTTGGACAGGAAAAACAATTCTCATCTCTTTAAAAAAAAAAAAAAAAAAAAAAAACGGATGGATGCATACCACTTATTTCCCTCGTATAGTGTATTTCATATAATTTACAACGTAGGATAACTAAGTTTTCATATAATGACTAGTACCCTAAAATGATTGATCTTTCAAGCTGCTATGTTGCATTTCCCAGTGTAGTTAGCATAAGAGTAATGCTAAGACTACCAAACTGATTCGACAAGATTGTTCACATAGAGGAGCAAACGGTAAGTAGGCATTTGAACAAGTGAATTAAGTTCAACACACGACAATAAACTGCTGCATGAATTTGCAAACCACTATCATAAATCATCCAATGAATCTCTGGCATTATTCTTAGCCTGATCTAACGCTACGCGCCACCAATAAAAGGTGCACAAAACCTATTACAGAAGCAAATCTCCATCGCTTCCAGGTCCTTAAGATGGGGTCCTGGTCTCATTATGACCTGCACAGTGCGATTGGTTATCACATCCCAGAGAGTCCCCAGACAGGAATCACCCCCATCAGTTGATGAAGTGCCAGCCCAGCTAGTACACTGATCAAATGCCAGTCCTTTCCTTCCTCTCGAGCTAACATTAGAATCCAGCATCGATTCCATATACGCAAACGAAACTACTTCCGCACTCGAACCAAACCAACCGCACTTCCTCCCGTCGACAATCCCATCCGCCGACGCCCGCGACGATCCAAACAGTTCAACAAGCCAGACGCAGAAAGCACCGTTACCTGGGGAACATCCTCGGGCGACACGGGCACGACCTTGGGCTCGGCGTGCGCGGTCCTCCTGGCGGCGATCCTCGCGCCCCTGGGGACCGCCCGCCGGGGGCTCCTACCGTCGCCGCCGCGGGGCAGCGCTTTGGAGCAGCCGAAGCCGGAAGAAGGCCTCTTCAGCCTCTCCGCCAGGTCCTCCGGGGATCCGCCGCCGCCGCGACGGAGCAGCGAGCTCTGGATCGATCCGGTGGCCACCACATCCGCCATCTCGTCGCTGGCGAGGAACAGTTCCCGCGGAGAAGACGATCAGCGGGTAAGACGCAATGCGGGATGGAAGGTGCTCGAGCGGGTCGAAGAAGAAGAAGAGGAGGGAAAGCGAGGAAGTTGGAGCTAGACTTGGAAATGCCGCCGCCGAGTTTGGCGGTTTTCGGGGAAGAGGTTTTTTTGCCTAGTTTGTATCGAAGCCGAGAACGGTTGGCTTTTTGGTAATTAATGAGGACGTGCTTTCTTGCGGAGGATTTGCTCCTTATTAAAATAATCGTGTTGGTACTGATTAATTTAATCCCACTTCGTATTAAATAAATTTTTTTTTTTTAAATATTAATTCCGTGTAAACATAAAATGAAGGGTTTGTACTACGAAAAAGCTTAGACTTATACAAATTTACCATCCATTAGATTTCGTTAAATTTTACTTGAATTAAATGATACGTGACAGTTGACGGATATTTTAGTTTTAAGTTTTATGTCTCGTTTGTTATAAGTGTACCAATTAAAGGGTTTTTTTGTAATATTAATCCAATTTAACAAAAACTGGAATAAGGCAAATTTATTATAAATATATTTGTTTTGAGTTTTTTGTAAATTTGTTATAGTTATAATGATTTGGGACTTTTTGTAGTCAAAAAATTAATTTTGGTAAATTTGGAACTTTTCGTGCATCGAAGATTTTAAAACTCTCGTCTTATAAAATCCCTTTAGAAATAATTCATTAACAACGATCATTCTTGTGATAGAGAGCATTTGTTTATTTGAAATTATAAAATCTATTTATGGACCTTTCTATTAAATTCAAATTATTAT